>CM061236.1:120405153-120922653 GCA_030848705.1 Heracleum sosnowskyi | reverse complement strand
ATAAATAGGGAAAATGTACACCTCATGAAAGGAGTCCAAAATATGGTAAATTCTTCAAAGAAGGATCTAGAATCCCAATTAAAAGAAATAATTAGTCACAGTCCTTATCTTACAACAAGGAAAAGACTTGCCCACCAAGAAATACAATACTTATCTACTAAGAGACTTATTCGCTAAGTCTCCTAAACATACTCTAAATACGAGGCTCTTGACGCCTATATAAGGACCCTGATCCTTCACATTAGAACTACGTTTTTTGGCTTGATTCTCAGCTCTGATTGAGATACGTAGGCATCTTGTGAGGACCGATTTAGTCACGAAACACGAGAACAACATTAAAAGCTCGAAACCTCTTAAACCCTAGCAGTAAATTTATAAGTACGATTTTTGATCTATAACAACGTGTTTATTTGAAAAAATAATATGGTTTGATGTAATATTCCTGATTTTTTTAATTTTAATATATTAAAAATTGCTAGAAATTAGAATTAGAAGTGGATTAAAATTTAAGATAATTATATAATTTGATTTTAGAATAAAATTGGATTAACGGCCATACTAATTTAATTTAGTTGGGCTGTAGTTTAATTGAATAGTTTTGGTTGACCCAAGTTAATTAAATGTACCAATACATAGCTAGATGCAAGCATGTGAAAAAAAAAACCCTAGCCCTAGCAAACAGTCGTGTAAAAAACGGTAAGAGAGAAGAGAAAGAGACGCTGAGAGAGAGAAAGAGAGATAAGAAGAAAAGGAAGAAGAAGACACGAGCGAAGGAGAGAGTCGTAACAAGTTCAAGAACAAGGGGTAAAGATTCTTTAATTAACAAAATCGAAATATAGTATTTGATTGATTTTGATTATATTAAGGTTCTTCGTAGTTTTCTTGTGGTAATGTTTTGATTTCAATATATTGTCATATTTGGTCTTCTACATATGCCGAGTTCTTGTAAAATCTGTATAACATTCATTGTTTATCGTATGATGGTGATCTTGGTGTCCCTAGAAAGCTATTTGAATTTCCTATAACTGTTGTTCTTTAACCTTTCTGAAATTCTGCGTGTAAGAGTGTGTTTTCTGCTATTTTGGTAACCTGCCAGGGTGTTTTCAAAACTGAGTCACTAAAGGTATTTTCGTGCTCTGTGTTTCTTGTTTACACTCTGCTGTTATATTCTGTGATTTGGATGTCGTAAATAGCATAACACTAAAGAAATCAGGGGCTGATTTTGTTCTGCAGTCCACAAATGTCTATGTTTCGAATTCGTTACTTGTCCGTTTTTAACGAGTCTTATCATTCTGGAAAGGTCTCGGAATCGTCTACATTTTTTGTGTTTTGTACTTTTTCAGATAAAATCATTTTCATAGAGTAAATTGCCAATTTTCAGAACTGATCATGATTGATTTTGTTAACAATAGTCTATTTTGTAAGATATTTTGATGTTTGATGTTTGGAATTTTCTTTGAGTAAATTATATGTAAACGCCGCATGAGTTCTATTGAGTTGTGTGCTTGTTTGTTTTATTTGATTGTTAATAGATTATAAATTAATATTAAGGATTTGTTGTGATTTTATTTTCAGGGTGCGACATCGGTATCGAGGTAAGTAACTTTTCGTTGCTCACTAATATAATCAAATCTGTTTTATCCGCATTTGAAATATTTGATTCGATTTCCGAAATTGTGATATCGAAAATAGATTTTAGAAAAGTTTTTCATAGAATTCCCCAGTTTTAGTTGCGTATCGAATCATAGAATCCGGTCACTGGATAGTGTGACATATCGAATCATAAAACTAGTTTACGCACGTTCCGGAACACATATATACCTTGTTGAGTAAGACTTAACGAGGGACGTAAACTGGCCCCCATCGAATCATCGAACTATAGAAGCCGTGTCATTGACATAGTGTGACCGTAATTTAGAATTGTGGGAATTAAATGTGATTTTGTTGTTTGATTCTTTTATCGAATTAAAGTTAAGAAATTCTGTTTTAAATATTACTTTGAGCCGTTGGGCGATAGTTACTTGCTGGGATTTGCAGCTCATTGTTTTAATATATTTCAGGTTCGGACTTTTGGAAGCTAAGTAAGAATAAGGATGTGGAGTTATGGATTTCGTGCTATGTGATTTTGCCTAAGACTATTCAAATAATTTGATTATCTGTTAGACATTGAATATTGTTGGATTTATGGAGCTGTGTCTCCGCTTTTATGTTTTGAATTATTGTTAAGTTTGACCGTTGCTTTGACTTTTGTGCAATTTCGTATTTATTGAATAAAGAAATACTTTTATTTAAGTTTTGAATTTAAAATTAATAGTTCGAAAAATCGGGCTGTTACATTTGATTAAAATGTAACATGTTTTATTTAGAAAAAACAATATTAATAAATTGTATAATCGATATTTTTGGTGTGTTTATATAAGCTAATATGTTTTTAATTAAAAAATAACGTATTTTAATTAAAAAAGGCAATTGGATAGTTACTACTTTTTATATTATTTTATTATTTATTAATTAAATCGAAAACCAAAAAACCAAAAAAACTTAAAACCAAAACTTTTAATGAAACAGATATTATATAATAGTATAAATTTTAATTAATAATAACTAATTAATTACGTTTTTTCAGTTAAAACACATAATCTTTAAAATCTATATTTTTCTTATCTAAAAACACTACAAATATATAAATTTTTGTTAAACTACCCAAGACTGACCATTAATTCTTCGAAAAAAACATATCAACATGTTCTATTATGTTATTAATTTGACTTTATATAAGATTTTGGTACATTTATATTTATTCGTTTGAACACGATCTCCAATCATATTATATAAAGATTAAAAAATATGTGTACATATATTAAATATAAAAGAAAAAAGAAAGAGTATCATCAGTTATAGCATTTTTATGTTCATGGACTAATTTTGTACAAAAAAATTAGAAAATATAGTAACAACTTTCCGAAAAAACCAAATTAAATTTGGATTTGAAAGCTAAAATAGTTTTTTTTTGCCTTTCTGAAATCAAAAGCTAAAATAGTTTTTATATGCTTGAAAGAGTTAGCCTATAGGTACACCATGCATCGTATCACCAGATACGAGAGAAGAAATGGATAAATATGTTCTCAAGTTTATAATTTATTTATTCACCAAATCGATACTTAAATATATAAGGATTGACTTGGAGCACAAGATATACCAAATAACTCTAATCACCCATAGGGAAATTCCTATTCTCAATAATATAAATAAAAACAATTTACCACTGTCCTAAAATATATAATATGTTAATATCTTTTAATAATAATAACATCATTAACATCCCCCCTCAAACTCACTGTTAGATATGAGTGCGAACGAAAGATAATACAGGGGGTGTGTATTATCAGAGAGATAGTTTTTGATTTACACTTGAAAAACGTTAACAACTAAAGTGTGTGACCTGTGCACTTATAGAGACATGCACAGTTCACTTTTACAGATTAGAAATGTGACAAACTGTCCTAACCGTCTATGTCTAACCAAAATTTGCATAAGAGATTCTTCGCTGATATAGATCCACTTTTTTAGCTGGACCAGCTTTGACTTCTCTCTCTGAGCTGCTCTGTAGACTTCCCATGCACTTCTACAAAGTGTTGGACCACTTACAGAAGTACAAAGATTACTGACTATTTGTCCTGATGTTCAGAATTTGTCTTCTTTAGTTAGCTTAAAATCTGCATTCGATAACTCTGGCTATAGCTGACTCGACAACTGGACTTCTCGAATCAATCATTTTCATTACTTCTCGAATCACGCCAAGTTGGACTTCTCGAATCAGTATTCAGGCTTAACTAATCCTGGACAACTCGAATTAGTTCTCTTGACTTCTCGAAGCTGCTTGTTTGGACTTCTCTAATCTTCCTTCTTGACTTCTCGAATTTGGACTTCTCTAAACAGACAATTATGAACTTCTCTAATCTTTGCCTTAGAACATTTTCACTTCAACTCCTGTAACTCCTTTATTAAAAGGCTTCTTTCTGAACATAAGGAGCATGCTCAAGGATGATCTTCTTTCTAGACATTCTTATTACTTCTGGCCTATATACAACCAGCTACAGGAGTTGCAGCTACATAGTCTAGGCATACATTTAAGCATAATGATTAGGACTAAAGAGTTTCCCAGCTAGGAGCATGACATTCCAGTATTATAGGCTTATTGTGTAAACTGTGTTCAGACATGCCTCTGTAACTAACAATCTCCCCCAATATGTGAGTAAGATCATTAGTCATAAATTTATGTTTGATAACAAGCCTATTAAAGATAAAGGTGTTAGATCAGGATTCAATGATCGTCAGGATCTGGACTCAACTGTTCAGGATTGCTGACGTCATCAGTATTGCTCAAGCGTCAGTATCAGGATTGCTATCAGGATTTCTATCAGGACTGTGATCAGGATTTATCATCAGGACTGGAAGCTGATCAGGATTACAACTTCGAGTTATATATGGAGTCTAGTTAAAGAAGGAAGTTTATTTTGTCGGTTCCTAGTTTATAGGAATGTAGCTGTCGGTTAGGATATGTTTCAATATAGTTGGTAATTGATTTGGACTTATCTTGTAATCGATAGAGAAGCTGTGTAGTATATAAACACAGTTTAGGTTTTGATTTTATATAAATTGCATACACGAGTATATTGTAACCTAAAAGCTCTCAAGAACATCAGAATTTCTTGAGAGAGTTTGTAACAGTTTTATATCAGATTTAATAAAGCTGTTATTATTCTTTCATATTTGTGATCTATATTTTATTAAGTCGAGAATCTTATACAATTGTATTCAACCCCTCTTCTACAATTGTTATTTACTGGGCAACAATTGGTATCAGAGCAAACTGATTTGAATTTGAATCAGATACGATCTAAGATGTCGACAACCAAGTATGAAAGCATGAAGATTCCCATCCTGAAGAAAACTGAATATCCAACATGGAAGGTAAAGATGCTGATGTACCTGGAGGCTATGGATCCTGACTATTTGGACAAGATACTTGATGGACCATATATCCCTACGAGACTTGTTGCACAAACAGATATTGTACCTGAACACTACGTGGTCAAGGTAAAAAGTGAGTGGACTCCAGAAAAGAAGGCAGATGTTCTCAGAGATGCTAAGATAAAGAATATCCTGCACAACAGTCTTGATGCTGTCATGTCTAACAAGGTAATTGCATGCAAGTCTGCAAAGAAAATTTGGGACACTTTGGAAACTCAATGCCAAGGATCTGCATCTGTCAAGAAAAACAGAAGGGCTCTACTGATTCAAGAGTATGAACAATTTGATGCTAGACCTGATGAGAGCCTTACTGACATGTATGATAGATTCCTGACACTTCTAAACAATCTATCTCTAGTTGGAAAAGAGTATGTAACTGAAGACTCAAACACCAAATTTTTGAGGGCTTTACCAGAAGAATGGGACACTCAAATCTCAATTATTAGGCACCAGTATGATTTAAACACTGTGTCTCTTGATGAGGTTTATGGAATGCTAGGAACCTATGATCTTGAGGTTCAACAAAGAAAGAACAATAAAAGTAGCAAGGCAAAGTCTATAGCCTTGAATGTTGAGGCTAAATCAAAAGGAAAAGTTGTGGAGGTCTCTAGAAGAAAATCAAGAATATAGTTGAGTCAGATCCTGATGACTCATCATCAGATACTGATGGCAATCCTGATGCCAATACTGATGATGATTCTACTGACTCAGGCATGGAAGAGATGGTTGCTATGATAGTCAGAGGCTTCAAGAATATGAAGTTCAGGAAGGCTAGAAGACAAGGCAACTTTCAGAAAAAGACCTTCAATGCTGACAAAGACAAGTACATCAAGAAGGACAACAAAAGTGGCAAATTTGACAAGTCAAAGATAAGATGCTACAAGTGTAATGAAATGGGGCACTTTGCAACTGAGTGCAAGAAGGCTAAATCACTCATCACTTCAAGCAAGGATTGAATGGACTCTTCCTCAGAATCTGACATTGAGGTGGTCAACTATGCCCTAATGGCCAATTCTGATGAAACTGTTGTTCCTGATGAAAAGGTACCAAATACTGTTTTTGATTTTGATACTGATAATGCCTCTGAGTTAAGACGTTTTCTAAAGTCATTGCATATTAGCTTTAGAAGTCAAACTGCTGAAAATACTAGGATCTTATCTGAGATGTCTGAACTTAGGAAAAGGAACGAGCATTTAGAAGCTGAATTTTCTTTTATGCAAGAAGTACAGAAAGAATGTGATAATGCTAAACACATGCATTTAGAGATGAAATTTAAATGTACTGCTCTGAAAAAGAAGAAGTTTGTCTAAGTCAAAATTTCTCCTTCTACGGATACCCCTATCCGTTGATGGTCATTTATGACACTGGATTTTCCTTGTCTATGTATATAGGTTTTACACCTTTACAGATATCAAATCCCAAGGTAAAATCCTATCCGTAGATAGTTTTGTTTAATCGTAACCGTTAAAGTCACAATCTTATCCGTAGTTACCTGCGTACAATACATGTCTGTAATTACAGTAAATTCGTGGCTTTGCTTTTCAATCCATTACTTTCAAACGGTTACTTTCTTGCCCAATCAAATAATTTCTTTCAATTATTCTGATTGTTTTAGTGAATTATTTTGGGGGAGTATAAATTAAATTTTACTCTCAGCTCATCTTTTCTATCATTTTCCAAAAATTCTCTAAGGCAAGAAACCCTCTTTTCTCTCAAGACTAATTTCTCTCTGCAAGTTCAAAGCTTTCATCAATGGCACCTACCAGCAAAACAATGTCACTCACTGGGTTCACATACGAGAAGAACAATTTCACAGCTCTGGTGGACTTCGAGGAGAAGAACGCATCATATCACACTATGATGAGGTTCCTCCAGAACTGCAAGCTCTCCAAAGCTATGCTCGAAGCCCCCACTCTTTATTTCGAGGTAATTGAAGCTATCTGGGAATCAACTGTTTTTGATTCTGTGAATGCTATAATTACTTTTGTTCTTCAAGGTAGGGAACATGTGATTAATAGTGACATTATTTCTGCCTGCTTGAATTTACCTGATAACAATAGGTTAGAAAAGCATAGTGATACTAATATAGTTAACATGCTAAATTTGATTAACTATGCTTTACCTACTGATAATCTGAGTAAGATTCAAAGAAAAGGCATGGTCAAAGAATGGAGCTTTTTCTTTGATGCCATTCTAAAGGTGTTTTCTGGTAAGATTAGCAACTATGATGCTGTTATTTCTTCCATGCTAGATATTGCTTACATGCTTCTTAATGATAGATTTTACAACCTAGGATCCATAATTCTTTATGAACTGGGTGCTAAGTTAGGGAATAAAGCATCTAGAAGTAAGAATATCTATTATGCTAGATTTTTTATGTTGCTAGCTAACCATATAGAAAGCAACCCGGTGATCCAATTCCCTGCAAACTCCAAGGAGTGTTGGGTTCAGAATAAGAGAGTCCTTTAGGACTTGAATAGGCTGAACCACAACAGGGAAGTTCAATTGGTGTATCCACCAATTTTCAATGCAGCTCAAACGACACAGGTGAGTCAGGTAATCTCCTCAACTATTCCTACCTCTGTTGTCATTTCTTTGATTTCCAGTACTACAATGGAGGCTGGAACTGTCCAACAGCCTCCTACCCAAGTGGTCACCTCTAGAATTCCCAAATCCAAATCTAGAAAGCCAACCTCAGGTGCTTCTCAAAAGGAACCTGTTGCAAAAACTACCCAAGCCCTTGAGGGGAGTGTGAAGGAGGTAGTGAGAGGTGAGGGAAGGGGTGAACATCAAAGAAATCCCAAGAACAAGGAGGGTGAGATAAGTGTGTCCCAGCCTAGCCACCCTGTATCTTTTCAAAAAGATGCAGTGGTTGAAAAGGAAACTACCACATCCCTAGTGGCATCCTCCCAAAAAGATGTTATTATTAAAAAGAGTCCCCAACCAGGGACACAACACAAGAGGGATAGGGACACCAGTAGCCCCACAGATACAACCATGGCCTATACAAGGAGAAAAAGGTCTAAACCATCTGGGGATGCACATGGATCATACAGTGTCAAAGACACCATCTCAAATTCAGTTTGATGTGGCTCCAGTAAATGTGGAGTCACAGCCCCATTCTATAATCATTCAAACTGAAACAGAAACACCAAGCTCACCTACTCTCTCTCTGGATGTGGATATGATTCACACATCACTTCCTGATTCTCCATCTTTAACCTTCTTGGAGAAGACCCACTCTGAAATTGGTGATCATCATCTTATTGATGATTTGTTGGATCACCAATCTATCATTTCTCAGACTCTGGCTCCATCTGTGGCTTTCAATCTCAAATCAATCTCCACAGATTCAGCCTTAGTCTCAATTTCAAGAGCTACTTCTTTTCCTTCATCTACGGATATCTCTCATCCGTTGATAAGTGTTTGTCTGTCTACGAATATGCCTCAAATCAGCTATCCGTTGGCATATACTTCTACTACCTCTATGGATACTCCTTCCACACTTGCACTTCAAAGTTCAAGTATTTCTACTTCAAGTGTGGATGAGTTGGCAGTAGTTCAAACACTTCTAGGCTTGAGGGAATGGAGTGAAGCCACTGAGAGTGAGAGGCTGGTTTGCAACCAGGAAAAAGGAGAGGAAGAGCAAGAGAGACAGACTATTTCTTCCAGTCTGGTAAAAGTGAGCACTGAGAGTACCACCTTAGTAGGTGAAGGTGATGGTGTGAGATGTGTGAGCCAGGGGGATCCCCTGATGGAAGAAAAGAGATAAAATGAGAGAAAAACAGGTATAAGAGAGATAAGGATGAAAGACTCAGCCATTGCAAGTGAGTCAATGGATGTCAGTGATGCAGATAGGGAAAGACTGTTCCAATTTTAATATCAAAATGCGTTGGATCAAGTCAACCTGAATGCTGAGACATTTACTCATCCTGATCCAGCCTATCAAGTCTTGGCTGGACAGGGCAATGTGGAGGCAGAAAGGATGTTGAATTTGGTACACACAACTGAATCAATGTCTAGGGCAAAAGAAGCTATTCAGAATCTGCCTCCAGGAGCTGCTGAAGATTTCAACTATGATGAAGACAGTGATGATTATGAAAGTGGAGAAGGAGGAGATGAAGGCCCTTCCACTCTTCAAGAGATGCCTACTTGGTTGTTTTCCAATTCTTATGCCCATAATGACACCAAGGCAGTCATTCTCAGGAATTATCAAAGGGGATTTGGTGAAGCTCAGACAACAAATTCATAGCATGCCACCACAATTCAGAACTTTGTGGCATCACTTCAGCTTCATCAAGCCCACATCCTGCAATAACGAGCCAACACTGATGACATCAAGAACCATCTGGATGGGGTGAATGATGCTTCGGGAAGGAGAATTGATGTTGTTGCTCCTTTCACATCTCAAAGATACAAGCAAGACAAGTTGGTAAAGGATGTGGATGCTCTTACTGGAAGGATGGATAAGATGGAGAAACAAATGGACATCTTCCTGGCTAACCAGAATTTACAGACTCAGCTTCTAAAACAGTTGCTGCAGTCAACTGGTGTCACTCAAACCCTTGATGATAACAAAAAGGGGGAGAATTCAAGTAAGGGGGAGAATGCACAAGTGGTCTCTGCACCAGTAACTCAAGGTGTGCCATCGAGCTAGGGGGAGTCACCTCAAATCATAGCTAATCCAAGTGAGTTTCAACTCACAAAGGTGGTCTCTCCTTAAGCTAAGACTGTCTAAGTCTTTCTCAATTCTGAAAAGCTGATCAAGGAATCCATCTTCCAGGCTGTGACTTCATCATCAAGAAGCCATCCTGTCCACACAACAATTCTGAAGGTCCTCACTCCTGACACCATTGTTCTGCAAAGCAATTATGATGCTGAACATTCTAGTGTCAAGGAGTTTGAACCAACTTCAGTGGCAGGACTGGATCACCACCTAGACATAATGGCAAGAACAAACTAGAAGTGGATTACCTACTCCCCAAGCCTGATGAGTCGAAGGTGTTAGCAACTCTTATCAGGGATCTCAAGAATACCAATGATGTAAAGCTGAGACAAGGGTTGGCTGTTATCTACAGAAATGGCACGGAAATTCATATCACAAGCAGCCATCCTAGGTTCAATGAAGCCAAAGCAGAAAAGATTTCCAGGATAAGGAGAGAAGCCAATCCCCAGGGTTATGAGTCTACACCTGAGAGACATGCTAGATTAGCCCAAGAACTAATGAGGGAAATAGAGGAAGACAATAGTGAGGCTATAGAGAAAGAGGCCCCTACTAGAAAGAAAAGGAAGACAGTGCCAAAATCCAATCAACCTAGATGGAAGGAAAGATCACATAGGCCTATCTTTCCTGAGAAGGTAGAAGAGAAAAGAGATACAAGGAGGAGGATTATTTTTGAAGACCCTACCATAGCCTCATCTCAATCTCAAACCACCTTCCATGAGACCCCTGTAGAGCTTAAAGAAGAACCTATTGAGTTGAAGATTTTGTATTCCCTAAGTTCATAATTAAAGCAGAAAAGATGTCAAAGAAAAGGGAACAAGTCAAGAGAATTCAACAAAGGCCAATCAAGATAAATGTTACACCAAAAGTTGCCAAGCCAGTTGAGAACAAGGTAGACTTTTTGTACATTGCAGAGATACAGGAGTACTCAACCATGGATCTATTCCTTGATGAAGTTAGTGAAATCAGAGGCACATACAAGTTCAGAGACTTGCCTGAAAGACTAACTTTTGTCTACAAAGGAGGAAAGGTGAGAACATGGCCCCTACAACAAGTGCTGAATGAAGGATACTCTACCTTGGTGAAAGTATTTTCAGGCTTCAAAAACACAAGGGGATTCTCTGAGGTTGCCAGGAGTTCTGTGTTGAAGAAGATTGAGGAAATCTGGAGCAGCTGGAGTTCTCCTGATAGTTTGCCGAGGAAGCTGAAGATCCCTTTCAATGGATAACGAATCCATCTTCAACCTTACTGGATGATGGAATTCAAGGACGAAAAGGCTGTAGAAGATTCTTCAGGATTGAAGATCAACTGTCTAAGGCCAGCAATAGGTACCTGTTAGGATTTATGGGTGATAGCTATGAGACAACTTAACTAGATATTTTATGTACTTAATTTTATTAAGTATGAACATACTGTCACAGCCAGAGTATGTCTATGTAACCGTTTTTGTTTGCTGCAAATAAGATTCTAGTACATCTTGGTAGAAGTTCATTTATTTGTTCAAGCCTCAAGAAGTGCTCAAGATGAACAGCAAGAATAAATATTACTGTCACAGCATTGACAGTAAGGTTACTTGAAGACAGCATGTTGCAAGTCACGACAGTACATTCACTCTGACAGCAACATTGGTAGAAGCCCTCGGACAACAACTTTACCTTAGCATGACAGCAAGCTTGGAAATCCTGACAACACCTTCTGCGGGGATTTCTTACTGTCACCAAAAGCGCATTCATGTGACAGCAAGCTCAGCCATCAGGATACTGTCATGAAGGGATAACATTTGTATTGGGGAACAACCCAGTCAAACTTGTGACAGTTTGGATGTTAAAGAAACAGGCGTGTTGCAGTATCCCAACACTGTAACAGGTCTGTAAGACTACGACCGAAGCTTGAGAGATCTCATGACAAAGCTCACCAATTCCAGAGTATGACAAATCTACATCTACTGAATTGTGTTAGCTTAAAATAGAATGTTTCCAGATTGCTTTGCTATGTACTAATAAGCTGTTTGTATAGCAATTTAGGAAAGAATCACGGGTAGGCAATTTGTAAGAAGCTGCCACATGAAAATGACAACAGCTTCACAAGACCCGTGTTGATAGTGATAGGTTTAGACTACTTAATCTATCGCTCAATCCATTCTCTGTAATCACTCGAGAAACCGAAGCGCAAGAAAACAAACATTTTCTTGAGGTTGTAGCAACCCATTGCAAAATAAATAAAACATTTATTTTGTGAGAATTACTCGTGTGTCTACTTGTGTTTGCATTCGATAAACTGATAATCCTTAATCTTAGTTTTTTTTGTTGAAACGTAGATTGAGATTTATCAGTATTGCATTCAACCCCCCCTTTTGTAATAGTCAAGGACCAACAACTGGTATCAGAGCAGACAGATTGTTCTACAAATCTGAGATCATGACAAGTATGCAGAAGTCAAGTAGCATAAAGATTCCAGATTTTGATAAGGAGAACTACAATGTATGGAAAAGAAAAATCATGTTGTTTATCAAAGCTACAAATCCATTATACTTCGGTATCCTCCAGAATGGTCCATTCGTACCACGAAAAGAAATTAAAGCCTCAACCATGGACGGTGTTCTTGTTCCAGCCTACTGTGTCAACAAATTACCTTTAGAGTTTCTGGAGCCAGAAAAAGAGAAGGTAGCCTTGGATGATTACTTGCAACTCATCCTACTGGATGCTCTCACTTTGGACAAAGCCATGTGTGGGAATGTCATTGGGTGAACATCAGCCAAGGACATGTGGAACAAGATCGAGCTGCCATGTGAAGGAAGTGAAGAAGTGAAAGACAATCAGAGACAAATTCTTATTTCACAGTATGAAGCCTTCATGGCAAAGTCAGGAGAAGACCTAACAACAATGTTTGAGAGGTTTAGTAAACTGATGACTGAGCTACAGATTCATGGCAAGTACTATGATAGGAAGGAGCTAAATCTCAAGTTCTTACTCACACTTCCTGAGCATCTTGAGCACAAAGTCACTGCCATAAGAGAGGGAAGAAATCTAAACAATATTTCTCTTGAAACTTTATATGGTGTGATTAAATCATATGAGCTAGAGTTTTTCCAGAAAAGAGTTATTCTAGCTGGATCTAGAGGAAAGATGGTTAATATGTCAGGTGCTCTCGTGGCTCATGTGCCAAGAATCACTCAACCTAGTGAAGAAACTCAAATCACACAACCTGCTCCAGTACCTACTCTTAAGATTGAAGAGGTTGTGGATGATGAGGAGAAAGTTGTACTGCAGATAACTGATGTTGAAGATGAAGATTTCTACTCCCTAGAAGAAATGGAGAAGATGGATAATCCAACTATGGCTTACATGGCTAAGAAATTCAAGAACATAAGATTCAAGAGAAACAAGCCATTTAAGCCTCAAGGTCAAACATCAAGGTTCAGCAGAGGGAATTCTTCCAAGGTTGAAGGTGGTGCCACAAGAGGTGGTTACAAAACAGGGATGGTGGATAGATCCAAGTTCAGGTGTTACAACTGCAATGAGCTTGGTCATTTTGCCACTGAGTGCAGAAGACCAAAGCAGAATCAGAGGATGGATAAAGGGTCAAGTGGACATTTCAAGAAAGGACAGGGAAAGGCCTATGTGGCTGAAGGAAAGTGCTGGGATGATTCTGATGATGAAGAGGAAGAGGAATATGTGAATCTAGCCCTCATGGCTAAGTCTGATGAGGCCACCTCTAGCTCTCCAAGTCAGGTACCCTCACTTGTCTTACTCAATATGTCTAAAGATGAATACAAATAAACTGTTGAGGAATTGAGTGCAGAAATGTTCAATGTTCACACTAGTCTAACTACAGCTAATGAAGAAATTGCTAGGTTAACTAAATTGAATGAAACACTCATTTCTGAAAACGATTTGCTTTTGTTGAAGACCAGTCGTTTAGAATCTTTAACACAGGAGAATGCTAAACTTAAAAATGAATTAGTCTGTGCTAAAGAAATTGAGGAGTTTCTAAGGAAAGAAATTAGTGAAAATGAATTCAAGATTAAAGCCTATAGAAACTCATCCAAACAACTTCAGGATTATCATGAGAAACACATAGAGGATCAAAAAGTAGGGATAGGTTTTGAGTATGACAAAAGACTTGGGAAGGAAATTGTTAGTCAGGATTGTTCAACTGATGCTTCTGTCAAACCTCATTTTCTCAAGAAGATCAACAAACCCATTTTTAAGCCTTCTGAACTTGAGTTTGATGAGGAAGCCATGCTCATCAAGCAACAACTTGATGATGAGGATGAAGGTATTGACAGTACAACAGTTGATGGAAAAGATGTTGTCACAATCCCCAAGACAGTAACTTCCCCACACAATCTGACAGAATGTTCTAAAGATGCTGTCAATAATGGCAAGACAGTAGCTTCCAAAGGTACTGTCAAGAGAGTCTCAAAGACAGTGACTTCCAAACCTACTGTCATGACATAAGGTGTGAAAGGTACTGTCAAGAAAGGCTCGACAGTAACTTCAGAACATCCTGTTGACACAATCACCTACAAGTCTAGAAACAGGAATGGTAAGTTAGGAAATGGCAATGCTAATGCTCCTAGAAAACTATGCAATAATTGTGGCTCTTCATATCGCTTAACTCATGTTTGTAAGAAACCAAAGGAGGTCAAGAACAATGTGACCATGATAAATAGTAACTTACACAGAACCCCCATTATGCATAGATCTATGGTAGTCTGCAATAATGTTGACTGTATGCCTTGTAAAGTGACTGCCATGAGCACTTGTTTCAACTTGCCTATTTCATCTACTGAACCATGTCTCTATATGCAAACTGTTGAGACTTTTGAGCCTACTGGAAACAGTAAGAAGGCTTCATCCACTAAGAAGAAGACCAGGTCTAATTCTAAAGATAAGTGGGTGATGAAAGGAGTCCAACAGAAGATTCCTGATGTGATGATTAAAGTTGAAAATGTTGATTATGCTTGTGATACTAAAGTAACTGGACCCAACAAGGATTGGGTACCATATGCCTCTTAAATACAATTTGTTTTGCAGGGTAAGAATAAAGAGCAGGTCATATGAATCATTGACAGTGGCTGCTCTAGACACATGACTGGTGATAAAGCCCTGCAATCACAATTTGTAGAGAAAGCTAGCCCAATCATAACCTTTGGAGACAACAGCAAGGGTTACACAGTGGGATATGGCTGTTTGGAAATTGGAAATGTTGTCATTAATGATATTGCACTTGTTGATGGATTGAAGCACAACCTGCTCAGTGTCAGCCAATTCAGTAACAGGGGATTCAAGGTTGACTTTGACATGATGGTGTGCAACATCTATCACAAGAAGGATGGAAGCCTCTCTTTGAAAGGGGTAAGAAAAGGAAGCTTGTTTGTTGCTGATCTGAGCTCAACAAAGACGGACAAGATTTACTGTTTTTACAGTAAAGCTACTGTTGGTGACAGTATGATTTGGCACAGGAAACTCTCACACCTCAACTTCAAGACAATGAATATGCTGATGAAGAAGGAACTAGTGAGAGGACTACCTCAACAGGAATTCTGTCAAGAAGGACTGTGTGAGGACTGTCAAATGGGAAAATTGAAGAAAACTGTGCACAGGTCAAAGCAAGTCAACACCAACAGTGAACCACTCAAACTAATTCACATGGATCTCTTTGGACCAGTCAATGTTCCATCATTAGCCAAGAAGAGATATGCATTAGTTATGGTGGATGATTATTCTAGGTATACTTGGGTGAAGTATCTAGAATCAAAAGATGAAGCTGCTCAAGTCATCATTGATCACTTAAGAGTTCTTGAAAGAGCTCCAAATGCCAAAGTTCAAATGTTGAGAAGTGACAATGGGACTGAGTTCAGAAATGCCACTCTTGGTAATTTCTGTAAAGATGAAGGAATTGTGCAACAATTTTCTGCTGCAAGGACCCCTCAGCATAATGGAGTTGTAGAAAGGAAGAACATGACTCTCATTGAAGCTGCCAGAACTATGCTACATGATGCAAAGTTACCTACATACTTCTGGGCAGAAGCTATCAACACAACCTGTTACACACAGAACATAACCTTGATCAACAAGACTCATGGGAACACTCCTTACTATCTGCTCAATGGAAAGAAACCTAGTGTCAAGTATTTTCATGTGTTTGGAAGCAAATGTTTCATGATGAAAGACAACCATGAAAAGAAAGGGAAATTTGACACCAAAGCTTATGAAGGTATCTTTATGGGGTATACTCTAGAAAGGACTGCTTACAGAGTCTATCTCTTGGAACACAGAATCATAGATGAAAGTGTGAATGTCACATTTGATGAAACCAATTTTCCTGGATTGAATGAAGAAGGTCAAATGCAGATTCTTAGATTTGAGAATCAAGGATTCTTGGAGGAAGAAGAAATTGTTGATGAAGAACCTACTTTCACTCAAACTGTTGAAACAGAAAAGGATGCTGTCATTGAAGTTGATGCTAATCAAACTACAGCCCAGTCACAGACTATCACAGGAAATACTCAAATTGATGGTGACTCTGGAGACATTGAAGAAAATGGTGGAGATAATTGCCCTGGTGAAGACTCAGTTCCTCAAACTGAGGCTACTGTTTCAGATCAAACAAGAAGCTTGCCCAGAACCACAAGGTGGAACAAGGATCACACAAATGATTTAATTATTGGAGATCCTACTTCTAGGGTGAGGACCAGGAACAATGTTTCTGCTGACAACATGTTTTCCTGTTTCCTTTCTCAAATGGAGCCTAAAGCTATTGATGAAGCATTGTTGGATTCTGATTGGGTGATTGCTATGCAAGAGGAACTAAACTAGTTTGAAAGGAACAATGTGTGGAAATTGGTTCCAAGGCCTAAAGGAAAATCAGTTATTGAGACAAAGTGGGTTTTCAGAAACAAACTAGATGAAAATGGAAATGTGACTAGAAATAAGGCAAGGCTAGTAGCTAAAGGTTACTGTCAACAGGAATGAATAGACTATGATGAGACATTTGCACCTGTTGCCAGACTTGAAGCCATCAGGATTTTTCTAGCCTTTGCTTCACACTGTAACTTCAAGGTGTTCCAAATGGATGTCAAAAGTGCTTTCTAAATGGAGAGTTGGAAGAAGAAGTGTATGTTGAACAGCCACCTGGTTTTGAAGATGCTGAAATGTATGATTTTGTGTACAAGCTGTTCAAGGCACTTTATGGATTGAAACAAGCTCCAAGAGCATGGTATGATACCCTCTCTGCCTTTCTATTGGAAAACCAGTTTACAAGAGGTGTACTAGATAAGACTCTATTCTACAAGCATCATGGCAAAGACATCATTCTGGTTCAAATTTATGTTGATGATATCATCTTTGGTTCATCAAATGAGAAGCTGTGTGAGAAGTTTTCATCTCTAATGAGAAACAAATATGAGATGAGCATGATGGGAGAACTGTCATTCTTCCTTGGTTTACAAGTTCTTCAAAAAGATGATGGAATCTTCATTTGTCAAGCAAAGTATGTCAAGGAACTTCTCAAGAAGTTCAACCTAGAGGATTCATCACCTGCCAAGACTCCCATCTCTACTTCAACAAGTTTGGATCTAGACTCCAAAGGGAAGAAAGTGGACTCTAGTGCATACAGGGGCATGGTTGGATCACTTCTCTATCTAACTGCTAGCAGACCTGACATAATGTTTGCTACATGTCTCTGTGCAAGGTTTCAGGCTGATCCAAAAGAGTCACACTTAGTAGCCATCAAGAGAATTTTTAGATATCTAAAGGGCACTCCCAATCTAGGCCTTTGGTATACTAAATATACTGGATTTGAGCTAGTGGGGTATTCTGATTCAGACTATGCTGGGTGCAGAATTGACAGAAAGAGTACTACAGGAAGCTGTCAATTTCTTGGTGGAAGATTGGTATCCTGGTTCAGTAAAAAGCAACACTCAGTTTCTACTTCAACAGCAGAAGCTGAATACATTGCAGCTGGAAGTTGCTGTGCACAAATCTTGTGGATGAAGAATCAACTGTTGGATTATGGCTTAGTGTTAAATAATATCCCTATCTACTGTGACAACACTAGTGCCATAGCCATCTCAGACAATCCTGTTCAGCACTCTAGGACAAAGCACATTGATATCAGACATCATTTCATAAGAGAGCATGTTGAAAGAGGAACTGTGAAGTTGATATATGTGCCCACAGAAAAGCAACTTGCAGACATTTTTACAAAACCACTGGATGAAGCAACCTTTAACAGGTTGGTAAGTGAATTGGGAATGCTGAATCTGGTATGTTAACTTACTAGTTTTTGATTCTGGTATTCAACTGAAGCTTGTGACAGTAACCTCTCCAGAAGTTGCTGTCATGAGAAAGTTACTGTCTAATTAAGTCTCTATCTGTTTTCGACAGCATGTTTACTTTGACTTTGTTGAATTGAATTTTGTGCTAGTCTTACATGTGATAGTTTGATCTTGTATGACATTAACGTGCATGGTTTTTACTGCTGAAATTGGTCAAGGATTCTCCTTAATTGGTATGTTTTGCTTTGATTGTTGAATTAGTGGTAGACATCACTTAATTGCAATCTGTGGTAGTTGTATGGGTACTCCAAACTGTTGACCGTTTGCATCCCTCTTAACCTAGTATGCCTATAAAATGAATCTTAAGCCATATTAGTGAATCATTTAGAAAAAGGGTAAAATGGAAAACAAAGTAGGAATCGAATTCAGGCCTAAGCCTTGTGGAAGTGAACCCTACAGTGAATAAGTAGAAGCGTTGTTTGATGAGTTTTGGGATGCCCTCGATGAAGAAGAAGAAAAAGAACTTGCAGCCAAGGCCGCTGAGGAGGCTAAGGTGCAAGAAGAGGAAAAGGAGCTTCAATCACTCCTCAAGGAAGAAGGAACCTTTGAAGAGAAAGTTAGGGCAGAAGTTCTAGAATTGGTTAAGAAAGACTGTAATAAATAGTTAATCTCACCAATTGTAGTAATTTAACCCCCCCTTCAATTAATAAAGTTTATCAATTGTCTTATATATTTTCTTCTTGCTTGATGTATGTGTTGTTAATTGCTTAACTGGTTGAATGTTGTTGTGAATGAATGATGAATCAGTAATAAATATTGTAAATGTTTAACTGGTGTCTCTTCAGTTAAGTTATAAATCATAACAGTTTCAATACAAAGTCTTGACAGTTGTTATTTTCCTGCAAAGGTTGCTGTCATAAAAAAAAGTAGCTGTCACGGTTATTTGACAGCTAGCTTCTCGACAACAGTAAACAACCTTCTGTCATGACTTGTAAAAGATATTGTCATGTGAGAACTTAACGATGACAGTACGTTTTGCGCGTAATGTTTCTGTCACGCAAAACATGTTGTCATCACACCAAAGTTACTGACACGGTTGTTTGGAGTGCACAGGTTACTGTTAAAGTAGTGGACCGTTAAAATTGGACACACATCCTCCACGAGGAGAGAGAAATCAGCCAGTAACCCACGTGACTTTTAATCGGGTTAAGACACGATTTCACTTTTCCACTTTGTCAGTTAAACGCTTGAACTTCCCTCTAAATTCATCAAACATACAACTGTTCTCAAAAAGCAAACACAACACTTTTCTTTCTATTCTCTCCAAGCAATTCATCTCCTACCTTTTCTCTCTTTTCTCCACAAGCAAAAATGGCCCCCAAGCAATCAATTTCACAAACCAACGTTGCTGGCATCTACTCTCCAAGTGATGCTGGTGAGGGTTTCAAAGGGCTTGTTTATTTCCTAAATAAGTCCTACCTTGGGTATGCAATTACCTCTACTCCTGTTCTTGACCTAGACATGATTGAAAATTTCTGGGAGACAGCCGTTGCTCAAGAAGATGGTGACATCTCCTCCATTCAGTTCAAAATTAAAGAGCACAGCTACTCCCTAACTGTTCAGGGCATCAATGCAGCTTTGGGAATTGTGTTGGAACCAGGAAAGACTTATACCGAGCTTGCTAGTGATGAGACCCTGAAGAAGCTCTTCTTGAAGATTGGGTACTCTGGACCTATTCTTGAAGAGGGAACAACAAAATGGTACCCCTCTGGTGAAATGGACAGGAAGTATCTTCGCAAGGAGTGGAGCATGGTGTTTGATGCCATGGTGAAAGTGTTCTCTACTAAGACCACTGGCTGGAATGGAATTCCCACCTACATCAAGAAGCTCACTCACTCTCTTATTCATGGGTACAAAGTGGATGTTGGAAAGCTGCTCATGGCACACCTCAAGGTTGCCATAGGTAAGAAGGTAAACATCTATCATCGCTTTCTAATGTTATGCATTAATTCTTTATGTGACTTTGATGAGAATGCCCCTCGTTTGGAGGTGTGCCCTGTACTGAAAAGAAACACTCACACAACTCTCACTTCACAGAATTTAAATGCACATATTCCACTATGTTTCACCAAACACATGGTTGATCAAGTGACTGACCTTGATTTTCCATTACCTTCTGGTTTTGACACCTTCACTATTGAGAATGAAGCTGAATTAGACCCAAATTCAGTTAACCCTCATTCTACCCCATACATTCAGCCTAGGTTCTCTAGACTTCCCAAAGTACAGAGACAAGCCTTACAAGAAACAAGAAAAAGACCCCTAGAGACTGGTGTTGGTGGTAGTGTTGAGAGTCAAGAGGGAGTTCCTGCACCTAGTGCAGCAAAAAAGGAAGATAGTCAAATAGAACCCACAGTGGTTCCTCCCGAGCCTAAGAAGAAGAGAGCTAAGAGGACCAAAACCACTATCAGCCACCCTGCAGTCTCTCAAAAGACTGTAGAGGAAAATAGGGAATTAAACTCCTCCCTAGGTGTTCCTTCTCAACAAGGGACATCTATTGAAATTGGCCTGTCTCCCAAGGCACCTTGTAAAGAGTCTGCACAAACTCATGTTCCAACTCATGAGGAGCCTCCACTTGCAGAAACACACATGGAGTCAGGACACAGTGAGGATTTCACTTCCCCTATTGATGCTTCTCAAGTTCCATCTAAGAAGCAGCCATCATTCTCTTCTCCACTTTCACCTTCTTCCTTCCCTACACATTCATTTGTTTCTTCTCCACAACCTAGAGAGGGGGACAGTCCCAACCCTTTAGGTTTTGATCATCCATCTCCAATCATGGATGAGCCCCCATCTAGTGGTCCACAAGAACCCATTTCTCAAAGTGAGATGGACACCACTCCTTCAAACACTGAGAAAGAGCAAGGTACAACTTTGCTAGAACGTGAAACAACCAGTACTTTGTTCAATCTCCAAGGAGCATCTTATCTTCGGGAAGATGTTGTCACAGCCCAAGTTGCTGTCAAAGACACTGTGAATGTTGCTGTCACATGTGACCCTGCTGTCAAGGACTCATTTGAAGTTGCTGTCAAACCCAAATCTGCTGTCCAAGTTACAGTGGCACCTACTGTCAATATTTCAACTGACAGTAAAATTCCTGGCAAAACTCCTGTCATCTCTCCACAGCCTGATCTTGATGCTGTCATAGTTGAGGATGTCTCTGATGATGATGTGCCACTATCTCAGTTCTTAAAGGTACATTCTAAACCATCTATTTCATTGCATGTAAGTACTGCTCATACCCATGCATCTAGGATGAGTGAGGGTGTGCAAAAGAAAAGAGAGATAAAAGAAAAGAAAGGTGAGCATCAAAATGAGAGGCAGCCAAATGAGCTGGCAAAAGGTGAGGGACTTGAGCATGTCCAGAGTGAACTTTGTTAGGTCCTGATAAGTTTGTAGAAGGGGGGTTGAATACAAACTATACCGTTTTATCGAAATTTGTTCGTTTAAGATTAAACAAATTAGAACAAATTAATGCGGAATAAAAACTGAAACAATATTCAAGTTAAATAAAACTCTATTAAACTTGAAGGGTGTTACAATTTTGATCACTGATTACAAAGAACTTGATAAAACAAATCTAGAATAAATTCGACATGAATTTATCTATTTTTGTAATAAAAAGGATCGAATACTAAAAAGTAGTTCGATATAAAATCTAGGGATTATGATCCGCTAGAAAGTCAAGGTAGTACAAGAGATACAATTCTTATGGATTAAATGTTTAAGAACAATCAAGAATTAATTTCTCCTGCAGAAATGAAGCTTGACAGTTGAAGAGAATTGAAGACAGTGCTTTTAATTTGATGATGAATGTGCTGTGTCTTTTTCTTCTTTTTGAGTTGTAATGAATTGATGAGTCTTCGACTTGTCTCCTTTTTCTTTATATAATAAAACCACAGCCTCCTTCTTTTAATCCCCACGTGCAGTGTATTTGATACATTGTAATTGCCTTTGGAAGACTAGCAGAAAAACAATCACTTTGCCTTAGAAGACTCTCGGGAAGACAATGCTTGTAAAGGGAAGACAACCGGGAAGACAGCCCTTTGGCCTAGGAAGACATTCGGGAAGACAAGGCTTGGCCTAGGAAGACAATCGGGAAGACTCACTTGTGAGTCTTCCTAGTTCATTTTTCTAAGTCTTCCTAGTTCAAACCTAAGTCTTCCTAGTTCATTTTTATTCTAATTTAAATAATTAACTAAATAAATTATGTATTAAATTAATTCTTTACAGAATTAATTTAATAAATAATATACTTGATAGTATTAATTATTTATAAGAGAATAAATAGAATTAGGTGACTTCTCAATTAATTACTTTTTATTCTAATTTAAATAATTAACTAAATAAATTATGTATTAAATTAATTCTTTACAGAATTAATTTAATAAATAATTTACTCAATAGTATTAATTATTTATAAGAGAATAAATAGAATTAATTGACTTCCCAATTAATTCCAGAATCACTAAAAACTTAGATAAATAACAAACACAATAGTACGTTGACACTCGATGCACTGTCTGGTTCATGAGTGACTAACGACAATGTTTGTTCTTTATCTATTTGACTTTAAGCAGTGATTCACTTCCTTCTCATTCAAGAACTCCGTAATCAGTATCTTTTTCTGTCACCACTTGAAATCTCCGTCACTTTAATAAATCCACTGAGCTTGAATACTTCATTGAGGCTTGATCAATAAATTGAGCTTCTTTCAATGTAGAATAACTTCAAGTCTGTAGATGACTTTAATCTTCATTCTTTGACAGATATAATCTTCTGAGATTCCTGTGACATCTGATCTAATATTTACTTATTACATTCTTGTTTAAGTTGAGTAGAATCCTCGAATTACAAATAGGCTATTTCAAATGCCTTTCAATCTCCCCCTATTTGTTTGTTAGAGAATAACAACCAAATACCTAGAGGATCACTCAACTAAAACCAAGAAAAAGATAGGACTCTTAAGCCTAAGTAAATACTAGAAAGTTCTGGATCAAATATGACATTTCCAGATTTCACCAGTAAAGATAAATGCAAGACAGGTGTTCCTCTAGACTGAACATATGATAACATTAAACCTGTCTTGATTTACCTAAGCTCTACTTACAAAACAGAGCTAACTTACCTTTACTCCCCTGAAACTCGTGTTCCTCTAGACTGAACATATGATAACATTAAACCTGTCTTGATTTACCTAAGCTCTACTTACAAAACAGAGCTAACTTACCTTTACTCCCCTGAAACTCGTCCTTTTCCTTTTATATCTTTTTCAGCTCCCTTTTACTAGCTTCTCCAAAATTCTCTAGAAACTTCTCTAGAAACTTCTCCCCCTTAGTTGAGGAATTCTCTACAGATATAACTTTATGAGTCTCTTAAGCCAGTAGGAGTTGAGATAGTTGATGGAGTTGATCTTGGAAAGTAAATTTGTCTTCAAGATTTCCTTGAGCAGTCCCAGCTGATTGTTGACAGAGATGGAAGAAGAAGACCGTTCAACCACTTGTGCTTGCAAAATTTCTTTATCAGACTGGGTTTTGAATAGATGTTCCTGTAGATCAGCTATGTGAGCTAACAACATTGCAGTGTATGTGTCTGTGTGTGCACTCACTTGAATTTCTCTTGTAAGTGTATCAGTCATCTCACGTGCATGTGTTTCACTCAGTGTTTGACTCTTATCACTCAACATTAGCTGTCTGTGTTGCTCCTTTTTGATCAGTACCTGCATTGAAACTCACCCTAGCCTCTTCAAGAGAGGTCAGTGGTGGTGCAATGGGAGTTCACAAATCCCGATCCTCAATCATGTCTATCAAATCACTTGGATTTGAAATCTGAATTGCTTCAGTGATAGACTGACCAAGTTGCATTCCACTTTCTCCAGATAAATCTGCGAGTGGAAAATCCCTTAGGGAGCCAGAGGTGTTCACTCTAGGAGGGGAGAAAATGATTCTATTTGATTTGGCAAAAAATCAAATTTTCCCTCAGATGCCTATGAAGGCACTTCTACCGTAACAATGGTAGGCACTGTAACCAGTTGCAGGTGCTCTGCTTTCACTGTGTCCTGAGTTTCATCTAATGGAATTGTCTTCTCCCATTGTGAGTAATGAGAGTGTGCTTGACTCAGTACAAGGTGCCATGGCCCTATGGCGAATTTCAATAGATTCATCCTGTTGAGAGAATGTCTCTAGAAACAGTTCATTGGCCATTTCAAAGTCCATATCCTATTGAGAGGATACAGATGGGCTGACAGATGCCTCAGTATATATTGAATTTCTTTAGAGGAGGCAGAGCTGTGGGATCACTCACTATTTCAATCAAAATACTTCTTTGTTTAACATTTGATTTCTGTTTAGGCTGAGAGGTCAAGTAATTAAGTTGTAGACTCATTGTTTGGCTCTAAGACCTGGGATAGAGATTGTGGATCTACAATCCCTTGGTCAGCCCTAACAACCACTTGGGTTCAGCAACAGTAAAAGAAGTGGATTGAGAGATATAGAGTAATACCTGAATTGGATTTGGCACTGAATTTCCAGCTAAGTAAGAGCTAGATCAGAAATAATATATACAATATATTTACAAAAACAACTAAGAAAAATAGAAAATAAAAGATAATAAATAATAATAATAAAAATAAAATACAATAATATATATATATATATACATATAAAAACTATTAGAGGAAAACTAAAGAAAGAAAAGAAAAATAAAATAAAATGCAGAAAAAATATTTACAGGAAACTATTTACATGCAATAACTATACAGAATAATATAGAGGTGCATAAAAATAATATAAACTTGCATAAATATTTAAACAACAATATTTATAATCTGAAACTAACTTAAATGATTCTTGAATAAATAAATTTTCAATAAAAATAGGTTTCTCTATTTAAAAAATATGAGAAAAGTATTTTTAAAGAAAATCAATTATTCAGAATATTTAAATTAACAAGCTTTATACAAAAACAAGAATTGGCAAAATATATCATTCAATATCAGCAAGAGAAAATGATTTTGAAAGAACAAACATGACAGAGATATTGTTAATCACTAAGACTGTTTAACATACCCAATTTACCAACTAACTTGATAAATGTGGATTCGTCAACAGATTTAGTGAATATATCTGCAGTCTGTTCTTCTGTGGGTACAAAGTGTAACTCCACAGTTCCATTCATGACATGCTCTCTGATAAAATGATACCTGATATCAATGTGCTTCGTTCTCGAGTGCTGCACAGGGTTGTTGGAGATTGCTATGGCACTTGTATTATCACACAAAATAGGAATTTTGTCTAATGCAAAGCCATAGTCCTTTAATTGATTCCTTATCCATAAGATCTGAGCACAACAGCTTCCAGCAGCAATATATTCAGCTTCTGCTGTTGAATTGGAAACTGTTTGCTGTTTCTTGCTATACCAGGAAATCAACCTACCTCCTAGGAATTGACAACTCCCAGAGGTACTTTTTCTATCCACAACACTACCTGCATAATCAGAATCTGTATATCCAATAAGATTAAAACCAGAATCTTTAGGGTACCAGATACCTAGATTAGGTGTACCCTTAAGATATCTCAAGATTCTTTTCACAGCAACGAGATGTACATCTCTAGGGTCCGCTTGGAACCTTGCACACAAGCATGTAACATACATAATATCTGGTCTACTAGCAGTAAGATAGAGTAAGGAGCCAATCATACCTCTGTAGCTTGTAACATCTACCTTGATAGACTTGTCAGAAGCTCCAAGTTTGATTGCTGTTGAAGATGGAGTCCTTGCTGATGCTGAATCCTCCATGTGATACTTCTTGAGGAGTTCTTTAAGATACTTGGATTGACAAATAAATATACCATTTGTCCTTTGACTTACTTGCAATCCAAGAAAGAACTTCAGCTCACCCATCATACTCATTTCAAACTTACTCTGCATTAGCTTAGCAAATCTCTTACAGAGATCATCATTAGTAGACCCAAATATGATGTCATCCACATAGACTTGGACTAATATCATATCACCTTTATGTTTCTTTGAAAAAAGAGTTTTGTCTATGATACCTCTAACAAAACCATTTTCTAAAAGAAAACCAGAGAGAGTGTCATACCATTTTCTTGGGGCTTGTTTGAGACCATAGATAGCCTTGAAGAGAAAGTACACAAAGTCCAGCAGCTCCTGATTTTCAAAGCCAGGGGGCTGTTCCACATAAACTTCTTCATCAAGCTCACCATTCAGGAATGCACTCTTAACATCCATTTGATAGACTTTAAAATTGGAATAAGCCGCAAATGCTAAGAACATCCTGATGGCCTCAAGTCTAGCCACTGGTGCATAGGTTTCATCATAATCAATGCCTTCAGCTTGTGAATACCATTGTGCAACCAGTCTTGCCTTGTTCCTTGTAACAATGCCATCCTCATCTAGCTTGTTTCTGTATACCCATCTTGTACCAACTACTTTCTTGTTCTTTGGCCTGGGTACCAGCTTCCAGACTTGTTGTTGTTCAAACTGATTGAGTTCATCTTGCATAGCAATCACCCAATCTGGATCAGTCAGTGCTTCCTCAGTTTTCTTTGGCTCCATTTTGGATAAAAATGCTGAATAATGACATTCATTCTGAGTTGCACTTCTAGTTTTAACTCCAACATCTGGATCACCAATGATCAGCTCAAAAGGATGAGCTTTATTCCATACAGTCTGTCTTGGAAGATTTGATCTTGATGATTCGCCTTGAATTTCACTTTGATGTTGTGAGTGACTAGTTGATCCTTCATTTGCTCCCCCTGAGTTGTTGCTTGATTGCCTTGATGATTCTTCTCCAGTGTTGGTGGTATCTCCATTGTTACCAGTGTTTCCACCACCATCACCATGATCATTACCATCATTGTTATTATCATTACCAGCAATAACTTCAGGTGGGGCTTCATCATCTGAATCTGAATCTGTCATGTCATCAAACTTCAATTTCTCAGATGGATTTTCTGATTGGATATTAGGGAGTTAAGTGTCATCAAATGTAACATTGATGTTCTTATTGACTGATAACATTTCTTGATTTCAAACAGGCCATATCCTCAGTTATACCCTTGCTGTTATCTCCAAAGGTAAGCACTGGGCCAGTTTTCTCAACCAAATCTGATAGCAGGGCTCTATCTCCGGTCATATGCCTTGAACAACCACTGTCAAGAATCCATATAACACGGTTTACCTGTTTAACTCCCTGCAATATCAAATTGATTAGACCTTCTTCGGAGCCCAAAATTGATTGGGTCCGACATACTTAAAGAACTGGCCTTTGTCAGGCAAAACAACATTTTTAACTAAAACTACTTCAACCTCTTTCACATAAGAGCGTTTCCATTTATAGCCAGCCTTAACACATTTCTGAGTAGGCTTAGGGATAAATGAATCCACTCTAGTCTGAGGAGGACTAGTAGTCTTTGCTTTAACATGCTTCTTATTATTAACATGTTGGCGTGGAGCAGTCTTATCTTTAGATACATGTTTTTTATTAAAGTAAGCATACATAACATTAAAAGCACAAGACCTGCAATTAATCACACCACATGCTTTATGAGAAGAATTAACAGCAGGCATGTTATTTCTACAGTTGTTTTGATCCAACTTATGAATATCTGATTTAGTCTTTTTAGTTGTAGCAACTTTGACTGGAATATCAGATATACACTTTTTGGACTGTGCAACTTCCAAAGCAATATCTTCTTCACGAATCTCCTCAGCAATAATGATAGAGTATTCATTCAGAGGATCTGCCTCGGACTCCCTACAGAAGGGTGTTTCAATACCCTTAAGCACATATGGAACAACCTTTCCTTCAGATTTGAATCTACAAGGGGAATTAATTCCAAGCAGTCCAATAGCCTCATTATAATCATAACCTATACTGACATGATTACCCATAGCTTGTTTATTCATAATCTCTTTAGCCGTCTTACAAGAGTTGTAATAGGCATTAGCTTTGGTATTAAGCTCACTAATCTGATCTTTGAGAATGGTTTCCAGTTGTTGATACAATTTAACCCTATTCTCAAGAACTGCTACATTTTTAGTGAGTTCATCTTGATTAATATGCACTAGTTTTAATTCTTTTATCTCATTTTCAAGATTTGTGTTCAAAAGAATTATTTTATCATTTTCAGTGCATGCACAACTTAAAGTATCACCAAGATGACGAATCATTTCAGTATCAGTGAACTTTACCTCAGACATGTTGGGTGAAGATAACATGGACTAAAAGAGTTTGTCTCCTATTGCCATGAGTGCAAGATTCCAAATCTCACCTGCTTCTTCATCACTGTCAGTGTCATCCCAACTCTTTCCTTCAGCAACATACGCTTTCCCAATCTTATTCTTCTTGCTAGAATCAAATGAGTTCCTTGTCACTTGCTTTGGTTTTTTACATTCAGTAGCAAAGTGACCCAACTCATTGCAATTGTAGCATCTGATTGTGCTCCTTTCCACAGTTCCAGTTTTGTAGCCACCCCTTGTGCCACTTGAAGAGGAAGATCCACCTCTCTGAAATCTGGGTCTGAACTTAAGATTGGGATTCCTCTTGAATCTGAACTTCCCAAACTTCCTGACTATCAAAGCCAAATCACCATCCTCCAGCTGATCAAGTTCTTCTAAAGAATAGAAGTCACCACCAGATTGATCAATGGATGTTAATCCATATTCAGCATCAATAACATTCATGTTAGAACTGGAAGGTTAAACATGCTTCACTTCCAGTTTCTGTGGGACTTCAGCAGCCAGTGCAGTAGAAGTACTAACAATCTTCCCAGTTCCATATAGCTCCCTTTGTTGAATCTGCTCCAGCTCATAGGTCTTCAGAACACCATACAATCTCTCCAAAGCAATCTCATTCATATCTCTTGCTTCTCTAATGGCAGATATTTTGTGCTCCAAATGAGGTGGAAGTGTAAGAAGGAACTTCTTGTTAATCTCCTTGTTGGTGTAGTGCTTCCCATTGAGATTCAGATCATTGATTAATTTGTTATATCTCTCAAAAACCTGAGAGATACCTTCACCAGGGTTTGATCTGAAATGCTCATATTGTGAGGTGAGAATTTCCAGCATATTCTCCCTAACTTCCTCTGTCCCCTCATTGATTATCTCTATGGTTTCCCAAATGTGTTTGGCAGTATCACAATTTAGGACATGATTATGCATGATAGGATCAAGACAATCAATAAGGATCAGCTGTAGACTGGAATCCAAGGTAACATCCTCTTTTTCACCAGGAGTGAAATCCTTGGGATCCTTAGGGTACATCCTAGCAGCCCTAGTAACAATGTTATCCACTTTTAGCTCTTCCTCAATAATCATAGGGATTTTGGGACCACTCTTCATCACATCAATGTATTTAGGATTTGCAACCTTAAGAAATAGAAGCATTTTCTTCTTCCACATTGGATAATGCTCCTTGCTGAACATAGGGATTTTGACAGTACCAACTTTCTGTGTAGTAGACATCTTTTGAGATTTTTAGGAATAAGATAAAAAATCAGAGTTTAAAAGAAAAATCTCAAAACAATTGGATCTTTGATTTGTATATCAATCAAAAGGCTCTAATGCCAATTGTTAGGTCCTGATAAGTTTGTAGAAGGGGGGTTGAATACAAACTATACCGTTTTATCGAAATTTGTTCGTTTAAGATTAAACAAATTAGAACAAATTAATGCGGAATAAAAACTGAAACAATATTCAAGTTAAATAAAACTCTATTAAAGTTGAAGGGTGTTACAATTTTGATCACTGATTACAAAGAATTTGATAAAACAAATCTAGAATAAATTCGACATGAATTTATCTATTTTTGTAATAAAAAGGATCGAATACTAAAAAGTAGTTCGATATAAAATCTAGGGATTATGATCCGCTAGAAAGTCAAGGTAGTACAAGAGATACAATTCTTATGGATTAAATGTTTAAGAACAATCAAGAATTAATTTCTCCTGCAGAAATGAAGCTTGACAATTGAAGAGAATTGAAGACAGTGCTTTTAATTTGATGATGAATGTGCTGTGTCTTTTTCTTCTTTTTGAGTTGTAATGAATTGATGAGTCTTCGACTTGTCTCCTTTTTCTTTATATAATAAAACCACAGCCTCCTTCTTTTAATCCCCACGTGCAGTGTATTTGATACATTGTAATTGCCTTTGGAAGACTAGCAGAAAAACAATCACTTTGCCTTAGAAGACTCTCGGGAAGACAATGCTTGTAAAGGGAAGACAACCGGGAAGACAGCCCTTTGGCCTAGGAAGACATTCGGGAAGACAAGGCTTGGCCTAGGAAGACAATCGGGAAGACTCACTTGTGAGTCTTCCTAGTTCATTTTTCTAAGTCTTCCTAGTTCAAACCTAAGTCTTCCTAGTTCATTTTTATTCTAATTTAAATAATTAACTAAATAAATTATGTATTAAATTAATTCTTTACAGAATTAATTTAATAAATAATATACTTGATAGTATTAATTATTTATAAGAGAATAAATAGAATTAGGTGACTTCTCAATTAATTACTTTTTATTCTAATTTAAATAATTAACTAAATAAATTATGTATTAAATTAATTCTTTACAGAATTAATTTAATAAATAATTTACTCAATAGTATTAATTATTTATAAGAGAATAAATAGAATTAATTGACTTCCCAATTAATTCCAGAATCACTAAAAACTTAGATAAATAACAAACACAATAGTACGTTGACACTCGATGCACTGTCTGGTTCATGAGTGACTAACGACAATGTTTGTTCTTTATCTATTTGACTTTAAGCAGTGATTCACTTCCTTCTCATTCAAGAACTCCGTAATCAGTATCTTTTTCTGTCACCACTTGAAATCTCCGTCACTTTAATAAATCCACTGAGCTTGAATACTTCATTGAGGCTTGATCAATAAATTGAGCTTCTTTCAATGTAGAATAACTTCAAGTCTGTAGATGACTTTAATCTTCATTCTTTGACAGATATAATCTTCTGAGATTCCTGTGACATCTGATCTAATATTTACTTATTACATTCTTGTTTAAGTTGAGTAGAATCCTCGAATTACAAATAGGCTATTTCAAATGCCTTTCAATCTCCCCCTATTTGTTTGTTAGAGAATAACAACCAAATACCTAGAGGATCACTCAACTAAAACCAAGAAAAAGATAGGACTCTTAAGCCTAAGTAAATACTAGAAAGTTCTGGATCAAATATGACATTTCCAGATTTCACCAGTAAAGATAAATGCAAGACAGGTGTTCCTCTAGACTGAACATATGATAACATTAAACCTGTCTTGATTTACCTAAGCTCTACTTACAAAACAGAGCTAACCTACCTTTACTCCCACAGCCTCCATGCCCCAATCTTTTCCTTCACCCCCAAGAAGGTTAAGATCAGGTGGCTCCTCTACATCTTTCAGGCTGGAAGCTCTAGAGAACAGGTGGCTGTCCATGGAATCCAAACTTGACAGCTTGTCTACCATGGTGGCCTCTGGATTCTCTACCATTCAAGAAGCCATTCAAGTTCTATCTGCCAGTCTTGGTGCTGCCAACTTACCTAAGGGGGAGAAAATGGCAAGATCAGAATCACAAAGGGCAGAATCAGGAAGGGAAAGATCAGGAACAGAAGGTGTCCCCAAACAGGATGTTGCTCAAGGGGAGCCTGTCACTAAGAAGGCTTCAAGGAGTGAGGGGGAGCCTGCAGCCAAAGGAAGACCAGTGTATGCAAGGAAGAAAAGGGGAACTAAAGGAGATTCAGGAAGTAAGGGGGAGCAAGTGCAAGAGGCTGAAAACCTCTTTGAATATGAGATTGCTGGAGAGACTGTTCTAATGTCCAAAGAAGCCCTGGAAGCAATGCAAGGGAATGTTCCTTCCAAGAACCCAATTCTACCTGTAACAATAAGAGAGCCAACTCCAATTCCAAAGGAGAGTGCTCTTGAAAGGCAATGGAGAGAAAAGGAGGAGCATAATAGGGTGGGAAAAGGGAAAGGCAAGATGCCAGAATACATCCTGTCAGGAAACACTTGGAGTGAAGGAACAGAGTTCAGCCAAGAAGATGCCAATGCCCTAATGGTTGACTACAGGGAAAGTACCTTGAAGAATCATGATGAGGACTTCTACAGGATAGTTGAGGGAGCTATGAAGGAGCCAAGCAGAAGGTTGAGTAACTGTTCAACCTTGCTTAAAGAGAAAATCATCAGTGTATGTGTAAAGATCAATGAAGAAAGGAGGTGGGCTATTGATGTGTACTTAAACACTGGAATATCCATGTTCATTACTATGCCGCTGTTGCAGGGTCTTCCAGCAAGAGTACTAATAGTAATGAAGAACAAAATCACAGCAAACCATACAGCCTTCAATGAGATTTTACATCTGCAAATGATGAATTTAATTGTAGAGAAACTCCCAGAAGTCTACACCAACCCATTCTGTGTCTACTATAAAGGTACCACTAAAAGTGGTAGCAAAAAATGTGCTATAGACAGTATAAATGTTGAACAAGATACTGTCACCAAAGAAGCTGTCACAGAAGACACTATCCTCAAGGAAGCTGTCATGAAAGAAGCTGTCACAGAAGACACTGTTAAGAAAGATACTGTCATAGAGGACACTGTCAACAAAGATGCTGTCAAGGATGGATTCAAGCCTACTGTCAAGCCAAAGAGGACAAAATCCCTAGCCAAGACTTGGTTCTCTAGACAGGAACCTGAACCTGAAGAGACTACAAAAGCAAGGAAAGGAAAACACAAGTACTCAGAAAAGGAGAAAGCTACTAGACTTGGCAGGAAACTAAGGAAGCCTATCCAATCAAAACTTTACAGCTCTCTGGATCTTTTGGAAAAGGAAGCCGCACAAATCAGGAATGTCGAGGTGAAGTTGGATAGCAAAAAAGAAGCAACTGAATATGTTCTTTGGTTTGATACATCAAGATTTGTGAGAGTTAAAAAGGATTTTGCCATGGAGGTAACATCAGAAACTCTTTCATATAGTAGGAGAATAGAAACAAGGAGAATTGATTACTTTTACTTGGTAAGGATGGTCAATCTAATGCAAGGTTATGACAATGTCCCTGAGAATGTCATGAACCATGTTTTTGCATACAAAGCTGTAGAGATGAAGAATTCTATCAAAAATTTGGGGAATGGTCAATGTATGATGATGCTGATATTGCTCATTTGCTCGAATACTCTGAAGAAGAAATAGCTGAGTATGAAGATGATCCTCCTGAAGAAGAGGTGCAATCCCAACCGAGTAATGAAGAATCTTCAAACCCTACAGGAAGAGAAACCACTAAAGATATGGAAGATGCATTCTTGAACAAAAGCAGAGAAGCCAACAAGGTAGAGAGTGAAGGACCCAATTACCAATCTTGTATGCTTGAGAATCCTCTGAGAATCAAGTTCATATGGGAAGAGATTCTAGTGAGAAGCTTTCATAAACTTAAAACCAGTGCTCTGAAAGACTTACTCTACTTGGTGATTGGATCAATTCATCCATTGGAACAGCAATGCTCTTCTGAGATTGAGGGCTTTCTTCAAATGAGAAAGGGTGAAGACTCAAAGCTGGATAAGTCAAGGAGAAAAACTCTGAATGCATACCCTGGAAGTAGATTCAAAGACTTTAATGGCACACTAAAGTTCAAAACTCATGCATTTGGCAAAGACTTATGGATGGATCTTCAGGATGCTAGAGTATGCCTCTCCAAGACTGTTCAGAAACACATTGATGAGATTGAAAATGAGGCTATCACTCCTGATGAAATAGCACTGGTGGAAGGACTCAAAGAAGTTCTCAAGGGAGCTCTCAACAGAGAGGATGAAGCAAGACAGAAAAGAAATTCTGAAGCTAAGTAAAAATCCTTTGTCAATTCTGATCTTGTTAGTTAAGTTGTCAGCATGTATTAATTGTAAATTTGTTGTTATTTTCCATAAAAACAAATTGGGGGAGATTGTTAGGATTTATGGGTGATAGCTATGAGACAACTTAACTAGATATTTTATGTACTTAATTTTATTAAGTATGAACATACTGTCACAACCAGAGTATGTCTATGTAACCGTTTTTGTTTGCTGCAAATACGATTCTAGTACATCTTGGTAGAAGTTCATTTATTTGTTCAAGCCTCAAGAAGTGCTCAAGATGAACAACAAGAATAAATATTACTGTCACAGCATTGACAGTAAGGTTACTTGAAGACAGCATGTTGCAAGTCACGACAGTACATTCACTCTGACAGCAACATTGGCGGAAGCCCTCGGACAGCAACTTTACCTTAGCCTGAAAGCAAGCTTGGAAATCCTGACAGCACCTTCTGCGGGGATTTCTTACTGTCACCAAAAGCGCATTCCTGTGACAGCAAGCTCAGCCATCAGGATACTGTCGTGAAGGGATAACATTTGTATTGGGGAACAACCCAGTCAAACTTGTGACAGTTTGGATGTTTAAAAAACAGGCGTGTTGCAGTATCCCAACACTGTAACAGGTCTGCAAGACTACGACCGAAGCTTGAGAGATCTCATGACAAAGCTCACCAATTCCAGAGTATGACAAATCTACATCTACTGAATTGTGTTAGCTTAAAATAGAATGTTTCCAGATTGCTTTGCTATGTACTAATAAGCTGTTTGTATAGCAATTTAGGAAAGAATCACGGGTAGGCAATTTGTTAGAAGCTGCCACATGAAAATGACAGCAGCTTCACAAGACCCGTGTTGATAGTGATAGGTTTAGACTATTTAATCTATCGTTCAATCCATTCTCTGTAATCACTCGAGAAACCGAAGCTCAAGAAAACAAACATTTTCTTGAGGTTGTAGCAACCCATTTCAAAATAAATAAAACATTTATTTTGTGAGAATTACTCGTGTGTCTACTTGTGTTTGCATTCGATAAACTGATAATCCTTAATCTTAGTTTTTGTTGTTGAAACGTAGATTGAGATTTATCAGTATTGTATTCAACCCCCCCCCCTTCTGCAATAGTCAAGGACCAACAGTACCTTAGATGGTTGCAAGGCAAGTTAGATCCAAAAATTGTTGAAGAAGATGCATTCTACAGAAAGCTTCAAGATCAAATTCGGGCAAATTGTGCTACGGAAGGGAGACAGAAGATTCAACCTCCAAGAGAGAAGAAAAGAAATTAACTCTGCTCAGTCTAAAGGAGCACTCTCTATGTAACTATCTCTACTCTTCAGTTTTTCATTTCATGTAGCTTAACATAATTTTTACTGCTATTATCTATATGTTGTAAGTGGTTTTGTTATCATCAAAACTCTTAATTTATGACTGATTCTCAACCAGGCATAAATTGGGGGAGATTGTTAGGAACTATGTTGTTTCTTGATGATAACCAAATTAACTTAGTAAAAATTGTATAAGTAAATGTAGCTATCAACGAATAGTATGCTCTTGCAGTATCCGTAGATGAGAAGCTTATCTACGGATAAGACTCAATATAACATGCTTGTGTATTTCTGATGTTGAAGTTGAAGTAGTCTTGATAGGTTAAATGAGTCACGTTGACTATCAATAGATATGTAGAATAGGGAGGCTCATTGTAAATAGTTGATGCCTTGTAATTCTGCATACGTGAAATTGACTGTCTACGGATAGCTTAATTAGCCTTCTATGGATATGGACATCGTATTGTCTACGGATAGCAGTACTGGTTGATCGAGACACTGTCAACGGATATAACTCAAATAGCTTCTACGGATGCACTCTGTACTTGTGAAAGGGACAGATAAGTCAGAGCACATGGGTTGACAGACTACACAAAGCATGGAAGCCAGTTTGTCTGGAAAGGTCACGAGAAGAAAGCAGTATTCTGTTTGCATGGTCAAAGGTAGCATTTCTATAAAAGACAATCAGCCAAGAAGGGCAAGCTACCAACACATGGACCACTGCTCGGAATGGAGAAACAAGGATTCTGAACAGATGTACTTTTTGTATTATTAGCTGTTCAAATATCTTTGTAAACTTAGGTTATATAACCAAGTAGTAGCATAACTCTAGAACTAAGAAATCAAGTTAGGCAATTTAGAGAGCAGAAAGTAATATCCTTGTAAATGGCCGAAGCCAGAGTTGTGTATTTGCAACTGTGTGTTTATTCATAAACATCACAGAGATTTCTTCAATAAAAATCTCTCAGGTGGACAAAAACAATCCACCTGAATTTTTAATTCTTGTGTCATCTTATTTGTGTTTCTGTTCTTGTTTTTATTTTCATTATCAAGAATCAAGAAATTTCTTTAAAGATTGTATTCAACCCCTCCTTCTACAATCTTGATTCATTGTCTGGGAATAACATGGTCCAAACAGATCCATGTGGAGTAATTGAAGTGGTTCATTAGTTGTCAACTCTGTCTTCCTTCTTAATGATTCTTTGCTTTGTTTCCCTTTTTGACAAGCATCATACATGCCTTCTTTAACAAATTCAACTTTAGGTAGACCTCTTACTAAACCTTTCTTGACCAAATTGTTCATGGCCTTGAAGTTTAGATGAGACAGCTTCTTGTGCCACAACCCTCCCTCATCCACCTTGGCTTTAGAGAGAAGATAGGTGATAAAATCTTCATTTGTTGATGAGAAATCATCTATGTATACATTCCCTTTTCTTTTTCCTGACAACACCACATTTCCACTTAGATTATCAGAAATCAGACATGCTTCTGGAGTAAAACAAAATTCATTCCCCCTGTCACAAAGTTGATTGATGTTCAACAAGTTATGCTTCAACCCATCAACTAAGGACATAACTTCAATTGTGACATTTTTTCTTGAAATCAAGCCATATCCCAATGTACAACCTTTGATGTCATCTCCAAAGGTGATACTTGGGCCAACTCTCTCCTCAAACTTTGTGAGCAGGGATGTATCTCTAGTCATGTGCCTTGAGCAGCCACTATCCAAATACCATAGATTCCTTCTTTTCCCCTGCACACAACAAAACCAATCAAGTTGATTTTGGTACCCAAGATGACTTGTATCCAGACTTATTAGTTGCAACCTTTGATCCTGAAACCCCTTTCTCAACTTTGGGTTTAGGTGTGTTTAAATCCACCTTAACTCTAGGAGCATGTCTTTGGAATGAAGGTGTCCCACTCACATTGTTTTGAGAATAAACAGTATTCATAGCATGGGGTGAGTAGCCAGCAAATGCATTCATATCAAATGGCATGTTCCATGGTATATTCAAGTTAGAATACATTTGGAATGGATTAAACATATAAGGCATGCCAAAATTTGATACAGGTGCATTTGGAGCAATTAGCTTGTCATGATGAGCATAATTGAAATCAACAGAGTCATTTGATCTATAGTTCATGGAAATATGATAAACACAACCATACTTAGCACATTGCTTCCTTGGAGCAAATTTATCAGGAGTGTAATTATTGTGTTTGTTAATCCCAACCTTTCCATTTCTGTTTTTCTTTTTACTTTTTAACCTTGATCTCCTCATCACTCTTGACTTGTTTCAATCTTTCCTTTAACTGATTGTTGGAGAGATGTCCAACATTCACTTTCTCATCTGGTTTGGTCTTGGTTTTGGTTGAGGCTTCTATTGTTACAAAATGACTTAGGTCATCATATTTCTTCTTCATTTTCTTTGCTAAGTTTCCAGTAGTTTTGCTAGTTGAAGCATGAGCCTTGTCGCTAGTAGTACCAATGCATGGTTGATGAACCTTATCAACAGATTCACCACTACTTATTGACTTATACTCCTGAACTAACACAACATCCTCTACTGGCTTCTTCCTTGTAGATCTATCATAGTACTCAAAAGTATCTATGCCTTGCTCATAAATGATATGTGTGGTTATCTTAACAGACCTAGTCCATTTCTCAATTGTAGCTCTTTCAACCTTTAGTTGTTCTTTCAAACACTCTTCTCTCTTCAAACTACTAACTAGTTCATTTTTAGCATCTTTACACTCTCTCTTAGTCTTTTCTTGTCTACAAGTAAGTTTTATAAAATAAGATTCCTTTCTTGTAAGACTTTGTTTTCATCTATTAACCTAACAACTTCCTTGTTTAATAGAGACTCGCAAGTTATACATTCCACCATCATCACCATCACACTTGTCGCCAAGTCCGACAACCACCAACCTCCGATCACAAACTCCGGCGACCAATTCCGATCACCTGGAAATCACCAACATCTGAATAAAATCACAATAATAAAATGCATCATATTCTTTCCAGTTCCCAGTTCCCACTTCCTGATCACCTACTCCAGCTACCACCCACTTTCGGCCACAAATTTCAGCAACCAACTCTGGCCACATACAAATCACCAACGTTTTAACAAAATCATCATAAAAAACATATTATCTTCTTCCCACTTTCTGTCACCAATTCCGGCCACTACCTACTCTGGCAACAAACTCCGACGACCAATTCCGGTCACGTATAAATCACCAACATCCTAACAAAATCACCTGAATAAAACGTAATTAATCACCAGATTACCTCCGACTACTTCTTCCGATCACTTGTAAATCACCATCACATTAACAAAATCACCACATAGAACAAAAAATACTAGATTTTAAACCATCAACATCGCCATAGGCACTACAACTTTACTATTAATCACCACTACCATCACACTGCCACTACCTCAAAATCAACATCAGAACACCAAAGTTTAACATAAATGATTTAAGATACACCATAAAATCACCAAAACCTAAAAGAAACTCACCAAGAAAGAAACTCACTAAAATTTTATTCCAAAATATTCTCTAGATTTGTCGACACTACACATCTACCGATGATGTAATCATTAATCACCGTCGTATTCAATAACGGTTTTAGATTTGGTAAAATAATCGGAATGTTATACAAACAACAAAAAGAGGAGTAGTATGTATCTATATATGTATATGTATAGGATGTATGTGGATTGAGATTATAGAATAAACCAAACCAAACATACCCAGTATATACCGCTTATTCACAATGATTGAGATTATACAGTGTTTATGAATTAAATCGGAGATATTACAAGCAAATGGCGGTGGTCGGAAAAAAATGTAGATGGGTGACAGATACAGTGGTCGAGAAAGAGAGACAAATAAATGGGGATGAATAAATATGTGGTGGAGATTAAAAAAGTATTATAAAATGAATGACTGAGATTAGATTTTAATTCTCACTTTAATATTGAATTCTCACTTGAGCAAGAGCCATAGTAATTATGTTAAAAAAAAAAAAGAATTGATGATTCAAATTCATGTCTCCATTTGTAGCTTTGGAATCTGGTGATTGCAAAAAAAAAAAAAAAGTGGGATATTTTCACAAATATATAGATTTTCAATAAATTCAGTTTGGACCATACAACAATATTTGTATATATTCTCTTATGATTTAAATTAAAAATATGGTGGGGACCAGTTTATTCTTTGCTCGTATTATTCCGGCAGAATACACGTATTTTATATGATTGAATATCGACTACCATCACTGATTTGTTTGACAACCCGAATCTGAACTTTGTAACTTGTGATTATAAATATACGATTCTGAATCACAAAATTCACGCATTATTATAATTTAATTTAATTTTGGTTGCATAATTATTTTTTACGGGTTAATTATCTTGTTGGTCACTAAAGTACGCCTAAAGTATCAAGTTGATTATCAAACTGAAAATGGTTTCAAACAGGTCACTAAAATCGGCTATATGTACATTCTATTATATAACTTACTTTTTTGGACGGCAAACATTAATATTAATACTAATTTCTTCGATTTTATGGTCTGAAATGTGTATGTTACCCTACCATGTAGATATCATTTTAAATATTTTTTAACATTTTTCGTCTAAAAAAAATTATTTATTTAGCGGAGTGTACCTGTAGCCGACTTTAGTGACCTGATTGAGACCATTTTCAGTTTGGTGACCAACAAGAAAATTAACCTATTTTTTACTATGTTTATGTAAATGTGTATTTTTCATTTTCGAATTAATAAATATGAAGTGTTATAAAAGGGAGCTGATATGTACATATCTTTTAAGAGAGTAATTAAGTCTTAATATCAATAAAGATGTGCACATATAAAACAATTTCTTATAAAATTGTACAACAAATTTCTTATAAAATTTTAAAATTTTGAAAATTTGTTTCAAACGTATCCAAATTCTGGTATGGTATTTTTGTCCCCAACTAATACCAATTACAGACATTAAAATGGAAGTAAAAGGTTAGCAAAGAAACAGAGGACAAAAGCAAGGTATTTTACTCTTATCTCTATCTAGAATAAAGCAGCAATGGCACCTCATGCTGCGGAAAAGAAGAGCATATCTCTAGTTTTAACTTTTCGGCTACAGGACTGTTGCTGTTGCAACAACCTTTTTGAGTTGTTAAAATACTTTTACGAGAAAAATTAAATAGATTTCGTACATTTTTAAATCACTTTCTTGCGTCTGTATCATGATTGGGTCGACCTGGCCGGATCATGAGTGAATAGAAAATATAAAATGTACATAACTGTTCCAGCTGAAATGATTAGTCAACACTATGTAGTTGGAACAGTACTCACCGACTGACAGAACAGCCTCCTTACTCCTTGGAGTGCTCAGGTCTTGGATACATTCAGTAAGTTTGGTTTGGTTTATGTTGTCGGAATTAGAGGCTTATTTATGAGCAGATTCATCACTGGACAGTGTTTCTGAAGATGACAATAACATCCTTAAATAGCCAAATGCATTAGAACATTATACATAAAGCTAATTTCATTAAGGAATGCAAACAGACTACACAATCTTCTTTTCGTCTTTCTTCACTAGGCAAACATAGTACTTGCTTAATTACTAGACATAACCAAATACACAATACATAATACATATGTAGGCACAAGCTCAAAGCCAAGTGCTTGATAGTGAGCTCGAACAACTACCATGCAAAGTTATTCTTCATCTAAATAAATAGACTAAATTATATTTTGATATGGCTTCAGCAGAGGAATGAGAGAGCCACTGAGGTGGAGGGACATGACTTCATTGGTGGAACCGACAAGATTTCCATTAATATACACAGCTGGCACCGCGGGGCTATTGCATCTCATCCTCAACAAAGCCTTCTCAATTTCCCTTCCCTCGGGATCTTGATCGATTTCATGAACCACAGGCTCTACCTTAAGTTCATGAAATAGAATGTTCACAGCATAGCTTAAACAACATGTAGTCTTGCTAAAGATCACCACTCCATTTTCTGAGGTCACTCGCATTATTTTGTCCATCCTTACGTTTCGTTACTTGGTATTTTTTCTAGCCAAGATTATTTGCTGGGAGAAAACTGAGGAGAATGATAATTTGAAGCTGTAAGTTGCTTGAACCTGGAGTTCTCAACCTGCTCTATTTATAAACAGCCTTTGGTAGACTACTGTATTCAGAAAAGAACATTTAAAAGCCAATGTGCTTTAGTTAGATGCCAAAAATTACCAGAGTCACTTTTGAAGATATGTAGGTACTTTTTTTATGTTCCATGGATCGATAAACAAGTTGGAGAAATTACATATTTACTTCTCCCGTGCCCTGGGACTAGTCTACTGAAACAATTGTAAATGTCTGATTCGAGGACTATTCAGTACTTTTCTCCTTGTACATTCCCTAAAACAATGATCAAGGCATCAATGGTTTGGTTCGACACAGACGTGTGCAATCTAGTGCTGTCCTCACTATATGCAGATCTCATGGAATTTAAAAATCTTCAAAAAAGAAGGAAAGATGTCAAAAAACCGATAAAGATGGTCAAATCCTAGAGATTCTCACAATGATCTTGTTGTGATTCTTTGGTATAAAATTGGTTTTACGAGTAATTTGAATCTTATCAGTTTGTACGATTAAAACGCAAAGCCTAACACTTGAATAAACACCAAAAAATTCATTTCTGACATTTCAAGATTTAAAACCTTTTAGATGCCTGATGTATACTGCGGCTACCACATGGTACACTGAGCTTGGGAAAACCTATGTTAGATGACTTCAAATTCTGTTACAAAATTAATTAAGGAAGCAAAATTGTACTGCAGTATCTTGTAAGATGAATGAGGCCTATGTGTGCGATTGTGATTAATCTTAACCATAGGATTGTAAAGGAAATGACTTTCGGTGTCTGTAAAAGATTCCCAGTGAGACATCAACTTGCAAGCATTCCTCTAACGTGTGAGCAACAAGTCTGTTCATGTAATATCTGGCCACCTACATGCCAGTGAAGCTGCATTATGGACTAAATTTGTTTCTTCATGTCGGCTTTATTAAAATTGTTGGCAATCTGGAGAATACGGATTTTTTTTTAACTACCTAGTTATGTAAAACGTAGATACTTATGTTGTCCTTAACTGCGTTTGGCTTTCTTTTCGGTTTATACCATATGGGTAGAATGGAAGGTTGTGAAGGAGAAAGGGGCGGAAGTGGTGGATAAGGAAATGTAGAAAAGATGAGTACTAAAAGAATCAATGAATTTTATGATGAAGAGGATGATGTAGAAATAGAACCGACACGTCTACTATGTTTAAGTATGTATCCAAAAAACACTATTACGTTTATTTGATTACCAAAAATTCTAACAACGTCATTACATAATTATAGACCAGAGGATTGGTAAGTTGGAAACAGAAGCAGCCTTCGAATTTTCAAATTCTAAACATCGAATTAGCTGTAACAATTCACTCCACAGAGTAGCAATCGTCATATGTATATAAGAAATGGAGAAAGCATGATCAGTTGAAGCCTCAACCTTGTTATGACTAAAGTTGAACTAAATGATTTTGCCATTTTAACATATCGAGATTTTTAGATCGTTTCACAAGAATTTCTGGTTTCTGAGCCTACAAACCAGGAGATACTATAACTATAAGGTAAAGAGGAAGTGCAATTTTTTACTTTAAAATACAAAGGCTTAACTAGCACCGCAAGAAATATTTTTACAAATATAAGTGAATTCATGTGCAACTATAGTTGTGTCATTTCTGTGTATCCGTCTATCCGAGCATATATTATTCTGTGTGCACTGTACATTATTAAGAGTCGTAAGTTGTAACATAACACTCCCAAGTTCACAAGGAATAAGGAAGGAATACCGGGGTTGGGGGACCAGGTTTTTAAGGTTCCTCTTAGTCCCTTTTTTTAGCAGTGGTTGGGAGCACACAGCACATGGCTGTAGGCATTTATCAGTTGCCAAAGTCAGCTGGAACAGAAGCTTGATACTCTCTTCATCAAAAAATAGTCCTACTATTTGTGTATCTACTATTGAAACAGTCCTTTGTTCCTGACAGACTGTAATATATGATGCAATTAGAAAGCCATTAAATAATTTTTTTCTTCAAATTGGAACGATTGCTAATACAATTGAAACAAGGGCAATCCACTGGTTATAAAAGGATCGATTACCAGCATCTAGCACAATTATGCATCACTTGTCATTTATGCATTATGGGATAAGTTCTTTGTCTATACATGTCTGCCTGAAAGTTTAGATTAGTGGTGGTAGAACCTTTATTCAGTGGTTATATTTGAATATTCTTGTTATCAGAATTACCAAAGTGGTGTCTGATCATGCAGACTGATCCAAAATCTGAATACGTGCTAGACAACACTTAAAACACAAGAGAAAACAGAGGGAAGAGAGTCGTCTATGATAAATATGGAAATGAAATGACACAGATTATATGTATTAGAAGACACTTTCATCAAGACATCAACTGACATTAACCTTCGTTAAATAGACACTTTCATCAAATATTCCTTTCCGCCATAGCTGACAAAAAAGAGAAGGTGCTGGTAACAGTGAAATTTTAATATGGTATGGAGCTAGTTTTCGTAATCCTGTAACAAAAAATTAACTCTCGATTGCGTATAATTTATTTATATAAATATATGATGTTAGGTTTTTAGAACCAGATAGCTCTGGCTTCAAGTAGCTTTTGTTTTAGAGATCCATCTACATGTAGAGATATGACATCCTTGGCCGAGCCTATATATTTTCCACCTATGAAAACCGCTGGGACAGAAGGATTACAACCTAGCCTTTGAAGCGCATATTCCATTTCTCTTCCATTTGCATCTTGATCAAGTTCATGAACTGCGGGGCTTGCACCATGTTCATAAAAGAGTGCCTTAATGCTATGACACATGCAGCATGAGCTCTTGGTAAAGATCACTGCAGCCTTCTTTGATGCAAGGTCTCTTATCATATCCATTATGCTAAGAAATTTGAGTTTTTTATAGAGCTAGAATGATGCAATGTAAGCGGAAACAAGGCAACTAGAGTATTAATGATTTATAAATGTTGAGGTCTAAGGCAAGCTTGTGTGTTGTTGCAGTCTATAAGCTTTCATCATCCATATATATAGTGGATTGCTAAATTGTTCAATCTATAAAAGTGAAAAATAACAATAGATAACTAAATGAAATACAAAAAGCTAAAGTTCTTCAGGATATTTCTTCGGATAAGGGAAATGCCCTAGATGATATTTTTTGACAATGACCATATCAGGTGATGGGAAGAGCCGCAGAGGGAAGGTGGGATATGTTCGAAGTTTTATAAAATTGCTTTTTCAAGAGGCACACTTTTGGTACAAAAAAATGAATTTGATTTGCTCTCTTGCATAATAAAATGTTTTCATATGTCGATGAAGTAGTTCTGTTTGTGGTAAAGTTGAGTATTCCTATCGTAGATAATGAATATCTCTATGTACTTAACGTGTTTACAAATTACATCAACTCATAAGTTCCTCCATAGTCTCCTTCGCTCTACTCCCAGTATGATCGATATGTTTAATTAACAGACCACAAAATGTCTAAACTAAATCATCTCAGTGTGTATCTCTTATATCAGACGATGATTAAGTGTTCTTAGTAATTTTGTTAAGTAACCTGTTCTTCTAAAACCTTAAGGTATTAGGAAGCGGGCTTACCAGGATCATATCATATATTCAACAAATTTAGTTTATTTTATATTGAGAAATCGATTGTATTATGGTTTTGATTACACTTAACTTTAGAGAAACCATGTATATCTGGATGTGATATACGGGATAGTGACTAAACTCTTTTCCTTGCTGATAGCTATGGTTATCTCAGTTTTTCCAGTGAAGGAATCTCATGCGAAAAAAGCATCGCCTTTTCACTCTTCTGGATGAGGTTTACTACAACAGAATCTTCCTACAAGAAGTCGAGAATCCATATTCCCAGTATGATTCATATGTTTAATGACATCGGATACAGGCACCGTTGGACCATTGACACCTTTACGCCATTGCCGGAGGCCAGAACTTGTGTCTTTATTTTCTTTTAATGCTTGTGAGTCAAGTGATTTGTGTTTCTGGAGCCAAAGCCAAATGTTTATATACATAAAAAGAAACGAGTTTGATGCATGGTTTGTTACATAACCATTGCATGCTGATGTACTTCAGATATTCGCCCAATGTTTAATTGTTTCGTCTGATTTTTATTTTTCATTCTGATACTACTTCTTGCGTGTTCCATTTTGTTATCCCATAGAGGATGCGGAAAAAGATGAGAGTTTATTCAAATTATTTAAACTTTTTCACACGGTCCCCTTCTCACAATTTCCTGGAATTAAATTCTTACAAAGATCAAGACAGAATCACAGCAAAAGGTCTAAGCTTAATTATCTGCGTTTAATTTTAGAGAAACCCTTGTATATCTGGATTTGATGTACGAGATAGCGACAAACTCTTTTTCTTGCTGATAGCTATGGTTATCTCAACTGAAACATTTTAAACTTTTATTATCCAGTGAACGAATCTCTTGTAAAGAAAGCATCGCCTTTTTATTCTTCTGGATGAGGTTTACTACTCGAGAATCCTCCTACAAGAACTCGAGAATCCAACCATGTGATCACAGCTTACATGTCGGCAATTGTATGTTTAGACAAAGATCATCAATTGGATAAAGATGCTGCTGACTGACTTCAAAGGTGTTAAGATATTTCTTCTTGTCAGCACTAGCTGGCCTTGCATCATTGCGGACTCACTTAAACAGACCCCGTGACGATTAAGATTATTGTGTATAATATAAGACTTTTTTTTTTTTTTTTGCTAAGAATATAAGACTTCTTAATCAGTCTACTGGTAACAGATATCTAAAAGATAGGAAAAAACTTACTACAGTGAAAATTGGGCCGGAGAAGGAAGACAACATTAAACCTTAAGATGTCTGATGAAGGCCTTCGGGAAGACTCATCATATTAAATAATCAGTCCCTCTAAAAACTCAAGGTGTCAGACCTATAAAGGCTTATAAAAAGAAATTGATTATTAGATATACATAAGAATTCTTTACATAAACTCCTCGGAATTTTTTTACTCGGAAGAATGAAGAGAGCCATATATTTATTCCAGCTAAGTTTGAAGATCCATACATGATACAACAGGACAATGAGGTGAGTTTGAATAGGATTCTTGAATTTTTTGAATAAATCAAACGAAACCAAATATATAGGCCCTGGGAAGTGGGCAACAGCGCAGGGTCCAGAAAGGCGAAATTTAATTATGTAAGTGTTAAGGCTAATTTACGTAAGTCCTAAATTGAATTTGTAATTAGGGTTGAATGTACATAGAGAATTCTGAATGCAATCTCAAGGTGCCTACGTATCCTTTTTATAGGAAATCAAGCCCACGTAGTTTTAGGGTTCGTTCGGTCCACCTCGTCTATTCTTTGAGAGCAAGAAACGATATGGATGACAAGTTTCCTTCTATAATAATATTAATTATTTAATAGAATTTGTATAGGCAAGGCGGTGGAGAGGACGAGCACAAAAGATGTCCGGACCAAGTCCATTGGGCTAGTGACCCGTCCGACCGGACTATAGAAATTGATACCATTAAGTGGATCAATGATCCGTCCGGACGGACTCCGAATCTTGATAGTCCATTAATGGATTAATGATCCATCCGAACGGACTCTAGATAGTGATAGTCCATTAAGTGGACTATGATCCGTCTGAACGGACGTTAGATCTTAATAGTCCATTAAGTGGACAAATGATCCGTCTGAACGGACTCTAGATAGTGATAATCCACTAAGGGGACTATGATACGTCTGAACGGACTCTAGATCTTAATAGTCCATCAAGTGGACTAATGATCCGTCCAAACGGACTCTAGATAGTGATAGTCCATTAAGTGGACTATGATCCGTCCGAATGGACTCTATATCTCAATAGTCCATCAAGTAGACTATTGATCCGTCCGAACATTGGTGGTTCGTCCGAATCAACTAGTTGGTCCTTCCGGCCCATAATGATGTTTTGGATCTACAGAGTATCAACAAGTCCCTAGTATTTTCCAAAACTTTAGTTTGGGGAAAGACTCAAGTCGACCCTTGATCATATTTATTTCAACTTATATTGTCAAGATAATTTTCATCAGGTGAGTAGGTATGTTGAATCTTTCTTATAGGAGTTCGTCCGTTCACCGAAATGGCTAATGTTGTAAATTATTTTGGTAGTTAGGTATTCGAAAGTCTTTCTTTCATCTACCACTTCATTAAGGTCGACCAACATAAGGGTCTCTAACCTTAAAGAGGGTGTTTATTTCCCTCAATATTTCGATTAAGGTCGACCCATTCAACAACCTCTAAACTTATCATTTATAATTTTTCTATTCCATGCTCACAAATATGTCTCTTAGTTTCTCTAAGGAAAACTCCCCATTTACTAGAAATATACTCGTTCCAAGCACATAGAATTTAGGATGTATCTTTTTGAGATATTTCTCCCGCTAGCTCTACCATAAGTTAACATCAATAAGAGGTTTCATGGTTATGCCCTTGTTTCCAAGCCTCAAGCAATTCGATTCGAGCTCAAATCATGCTTGAGTCTACTTGCACATTATTTGCTTCCAAGCGTCGAGTAATTTAATTTATCAAAATCTTACTCGAATCTGTTTGCACATGATGAGATTTTGTCTATAAACATCATAATTTTCTAAGAATTCTGCTTAATAGTTAACCCATATTACCAACTTAGGTGGGCCGAACAAACGACCTCGTTTGTTAGTCATTCCTCACTGCCCTCGAGTGATCTTTTTTCCCTATTCATTAGGAGAGTAGATCACTTGTCTAGGACGGGTTAGTTTTTACTTATACAAAAGTATCCAACAAAAATTATTTTAATACATATATAATCACAATAACACATGAAGAAAAGAACTTTGAAATTTTATTAATATAAAGCGATAAGTCAATGCATACGATGTTTAACACATTGAAACAAAGTCTACTTAACTACAAAATATATCTAAAATCTCTGAATTACATATATTTAGGTAAGTAATTGATATGTAGAAGTGCTACCAACCTACTATTGGGAGTCCGTCAGACCTGTCCATGGAAGTTCGTCCGACCTAACCATAGTTGTCCATCTGACTTATCCATAGAAGTATGTCTGACCTACCCATGGTTGTCTGTCCGATCGCTCGAACTCCGTTACTCATTTTCAGTTGAGCTAGTCAATCCTTCCTCCTGCTTGGGGGTTCCAGTTGACTCATCCCCATTCTCATGTTTCTCCCATTCTAAATTATCCGAGCCTAGAGTAAGAGCTTCATCTTTTCGACGTAAATTCTCAGCCCTTTGGAACATCTCGTTAATATTTTGAGTAGCAAATTTATAGAAGGATGAAAGCAACTTTCGGCCTTGTTTGGGGTGTAGTCCGTTGTGGAAGAAACCCATTGCTTGTGACTCATTCAAAGATGATACCTTCTCACACTCTTGTTTGAAGTGCTTCATGTATGTAGCCAAAGTCTCGTCTAACCTCTGCTTCACGTTGACTAGTGAGGCGGTTAGTTGTCTCGTTCGCCTGTTGTAGTCGAAGTTGTAATAACCCTAAATTTTGTAATATTTTGAAACCTTGATGAATAGTGAATTTTGCTGACTAAGAAAATTTTCAGACCACCATATATACGAGACATGGAATGGATATTTCGAAGTTATATTATTGATATGTGAGGGGAATAAGTGAATGTAAACGCGATCAGAATCTGAAGATTCCAACTTTAATTTTATTCCACTATTCATCGAACAGTCAAAGATTTATTAATTGATCTTTATGAGAGAGTAAATAAAACAAGAAAATCCATGATCAAATATTAAACCAAGGCAATAAAAGATCAAGGGAATATCCCCTAGCATTAGTGCAACAAGACGTTTTGAAATCACTCGAACTTATAACGAGATTAAGCGACAAAACGAAAACGTAACAGATTATGGATTAAATACTAACAAAAGGATTAGTACCATGAAAGATAATCAAGTGCAACATATAATAGCATCCATGTGAAACCAAGTAAAAAAGAGAAGTGGTTTAGTGATGACAAGGTGTGGAATCACCACCTTATCACCATATTAGTTCAAGTAATCACCACATTGTCACCATTTTGTTCAAGTAGTCATCAAATGCATGACAATTGTCCCTGGATGACTAAATAGCATTCTAAACACAAGTAATTAGAAGTATTACTTGAGTTTTATCAAGGCATAGAATAGAAAACAAAGGCAAGTAACCAAGCAAAGCTTCCTCCCCCCCGCCCCATTTCCATTACATTCGGCCCATTTCTTCATCCAAAAGATTAGAAAATTTTTCTACAAGCTAGCCTCTACCAAATGATGCAAGGATGGATTCAAACGTTCCTATAATTCTAAATTAAGTTATCCTTTAAATCCTAGCTTCATCCATGGATTGTATCATGTCCAAATCTTGGATTAAAGATGAACATAAATAGTGTTTTGAATAGTAATTTTTGGTGTTCTTGATTTTGTTCTTGAAGTTAAAGCAAGCTAAGGTTGTATAAAGCTCAAGCAACGATAGTTAAGCTATTGTTAGTGTATACCAAGCATCAAGGAAGGTATAAACATCTCAAACATTTAGTTATACTTTGATTATTATGATTAGTTTGGTGTTAGTTTATGTTAGTTGAATGAAAGGCTGAATCTTTGGTTTTGGTGGATGTTTAGTGATTGTTTTGATGAATGATCTTGTAGATGTTGGTTTTGACTTGTTGATTAAATATCATGAGTTAGTTTAGATGATGAATATGAAGTATTGATGCTTGGGTTGTGTTTAATGATTGTTTGGAGCGGTATAAATTTGGGAAACGTTAGATATAAGCCATTGTAATGTCGAAATTTCCTTAACCATGTTTGGACAGTAGCCTCGGGTTCCAAACATACATGACAAAAATACCAACTTCCCATGTTAGTATAGATATTGTCGTGCAGTTTGTTTTGGTGAAAGAATCGCATCGATCCGATTTACGGTTTAGGAGAAACGTCCGTTTTAGTAAAAGTAGTTTCGGAAAAACAAAGTGTCCATTATGTGAACTTTGAGACTATGGTCAAGCCCCTTAAAAATGGATATAGACAATGAAACTAAGGTTAAAAATAGTATGGACAGTTATCAAGGTAACCAAGAAGGTTTCGTGTTGAAAAGATAATTTTTCGATTTTATAAAAATGCGGGAACCAAAGTTGCGCAAGTGAAAAACCCTTAAGGGGGATAGTTAAAACCTTGAACTTAGAAACGTAAAAGTACTTTGGTTTCGTGAATGGATTATCGACCAAACTTTTGACTTAAGCATTTAATGACTATCAAGGGGTTATAATTAACCAAGAACGAGACATTTGATTTTCGTTAAGAGTTACGTTGGTGCTTAGGTTTTATAGCACATTAAATGGTTTTAGGGGACCGATCGGAATTTGTATATCTTATTATAGATCGTCGAGCATACTCTCGAGCCCCCATTACCACTACTTCAGGATTTCCAGGCAAGTTTCCAAACCCTATATCTTATATAGATGTTGTTGTATTTAAACTTGTTGTGATTGTGATATAAACTGTTTAAATACTTTAAATGTTTTACGAACTGATTTATATACTGATTTAAATCTTTCGTAATAGTTTGCGGTTTATATGCTATGAGTATATTAGATATAAACCAAGGTGTATAAAGGCTCTAAGCGTAAAGTACTTGATTAGTATTTTTGAACCTAGACCGGGAGTCAGAATATTATTTTGTTTTGAATTACTGTCATAACAAGCTGGAGGTTTCCAGGGACAGTTGTATTTCAATTATTGATTTAAATATTCCAAAAATAATATCTTGGATATTTCAGACGAATTATATTTAAATAATATTATTAAAATATTATTTGAATATTTATTTGATTAATTGAATATTATTTTGAATATTTATTAATTATTCCAAATATGATTTAAAAATCATAGAACCTTATTTGAACCTTATTTAAGTTTTCAATAATTATTTAAAATATTTTCTGACCTTCAAAAAATTTATTTAAATATAGTAGGGGTTCCCAAATATTTATTTTGATTTTAATAAATTCTTTCGAACGCGAATAAATGTTCTTTGCCTTTTTGGGAATCAAATCCAGGGAGTGAACAGATGATTTCACTTGCCTCTTTCATCGAAAACAATTATGTTTTGGGATTTCTGACTTATCAGAACTAAAGAGATTTTATAATAAACTCCCAGGTCGTGATTTCAAAGAACTATACTCGATAATCGAGGTCAGTTTACAACGGTCAACCCACATTGTGACTTACTTCCAAAATAATTCCGGAAGTAAAAATATTGATTATAATAACCTATCAACAAACATTTGCTTGGGGAACTTGGAGTAACATTCGTTCCAGTTATAGATAGGATTCTTCGGGGAACTAGAAATCGGCTAGTGTAAGTGGTCGAGTAACGCACGGTCCATCTAGGTATGGCCTTGGTGTCGCCATGAGTACGTAAGAGGCTGGGTTGACACCGGTCCAATGATATTGAAATCGGCTAGTGTAAGTGGCCAAGCAAAGCGCGGTCCAGCTAGGTATGACCTTGATGTCGCCATGAGTACGTAAGAGGCTGGGTTGACACCGGTCCAGTGAAATTATAAAAGCCCATATGCGGCTAAGGGTAATGACCTTCGGGATTATCCATCTACTAGTAGAGAAGTTAAGCGGTATATACGACTGATCATCGTGTACCGAAATGCGTGTCCCTGTATAGTTTCCCTTCTTCGAGTTAAAATTCAGTAGTGCTTTGTAACTTTGGTCAGAAACCGGTTACAGATAATTGTTAATAATATTTTAACAAGTATTTTACCTCATACAGTATTTGAACTGTATGGTAATGTTTTGACGAGAAGATTACTTTTAAAACATCATTCTGTATACGAATGAGATTTTAAATCTTTCAAATGATATAAAAGGCTTACAGAGTTTTATTTAAACTGATTTATATTATTGTTGGGCTTTAGTGCTCACTCTTGCTTCTATTATATATATCACAACACAACAGCTAGGATAGATGGCCATGACTTACCTCACCACTCGGAAGCGCGTCGGGGACACACGGACGTTCCGTAGGTTTGTTGTTGCAGCTCCACAGGTATGAAGGCTGAGATGGTTCGGAGCGCAACTCTTGCTGCTCTGGTTTATTTATATGTATGACTTACGTATATTAATGAACAAGAACAAACGTTTGCGCCGCCTTTATGGTTTCAAGTAGAAATCATATTGGTAGCAGGTTTCCAGTGCAATTACTTTTGGGTTGTAATAACTTTAAATTATGGATCATATGACTGCTACTTATGTAACTTCGTTTCTGAGACTATAATTGTTGTGAGTATTTATATTATGGGGTCACAGTATGTGTTGATTTATTATTATGATTCAAGTATCAAGTGCTTAAGTTGAAAAAAGAGAGCGTGACAACCTAGATCCCCGACCCCGGATCTTGGGGTGTTACAGAAGTTCTTCAAAAATCTGTCTCGTATATGTACATAGGATCTGATAGAATTTGGTAAGAGGGTGCGATACCAACCTTGAGCACCATCCTTTATGTGACGCCCTCCAAACCCGGGGTACAGATTTGGGGAGTCACCCGACCAACGGAACACAATATAAACCTGAATATAACACATGCATAATATATAATGACATAAAATACCCCTTATCCAAGACCGCATCCAGATTATGGCATGAAACAAGCTTCTAAGTCATATTTATTACAAACCAGTTTTCAGAGTTATTACACACTTAATATAAAAAGCTAGATATCTAGTCTAACTTCCAAGTAAAACAACTACCCGTCCAATGACAATCACTCGGGGTGGTCTCCTAGCATCGGGAGAACTGTCACTAGCGCTGTGTCTGCTCATTCTCTCGCTTCACTGGAATAGGGTTAGAAACAAAACAAGTATGAGCCACATGTGCTCAGCAAGCATGATATATATGTCAATCACAGTTCTATAATGAAAGGAAAGAATTCAATTATTTGAATCAACAATACACAAGTCAAACATATGCTTTCAACAATCTTTAATGAAGAAAGAGGAATTATAATTGGACTTCTACATTTTTCAAATACAAAGGTTGTGCTGCTGATCAGTCACGCAACAACCCCGGACTTGCTTATAGCAAAGTCCTCTACTGGATCCTAGGCCAATCTGGGCCTTAAATTATTCCGACCATTACTGGTCCTATTTAAAAACATGCCAATTCTATCATAGAGGATAAGCAATAACATGCTTAACAAAATAAATGCACAATGTCAAGATATTGCAAAAGAGCTTCAACTGCTCATATCAAATAAAGTTCGAGAAATAATAGCGGAATGGTTTCAACGGTACGATGTACTCGTTCAAGAAGTTAATCAATGGTTGTAGTCAACAGTCAATGGTTGTAATCAATAATCAACGGTGGTAGTCAATAATCAATGGTTGTATTCAATATGAAATGAATTGAAGGTGAAGGTTTCCGATAACCAACATGATTGTGGATTAATCAAGGAATTAGGAATATTCAAGGAAATGGAATCAGTTATTCAAATACGGGGTGAAGATTTGATAATCTGATTTGTTCTGGGAATAACAATCATTTAAGTATTGAAAACAATAACAATTTATCGCAAGTAAAGGCACGGATACTTGCCTGGTCTACGTCGCTGACAGAATTCTATCTCGTTCACTCTACCTTCCCCTTTCCCTTGCTTCGGGAACTCGATTCTATAATAAGCAACTTATAACAGTAAGTCTAACTATCCTCATTCTATGCTCGATATATACTCATAATCATTTTTACATTTAAACAAGTAATCGGGTTCCTATCGGATGCCCGATCTATTTTACGGTAATTACAACTCAGATATTAGCCCCCGTACGGGCATTTACGGACTATTAACACACATTAATCGACTCATATAAACCATATAGCACTTATAAATATTTTTAAAACAATATTCGAGGTTTATTTGAATTTAAATAAGTCACAAATAATTTTTAAATCAAAAATCGGATTTTTAATCCCATTATAAGTATTTAAATGCAAATAAATCAATTAATAAAATTAATTGACAATCTTTAAATGCTCAAACTATTTTTAAATAATAAATCAGGCTTGAAAATAATTAAACTGAATTTTAAATTAATTAAATCTAATTAATAATTAATTTTTAAGAATTAACTGTTTAAAAGAATTAATCAATTAATTAAATAAATAAATTATTAATTAAAAATAATTAAAATAATTAATTTTAATCAATTTTCGAATTTAAAATAATAAATATAATTTTTCAGAGTTTTCTGAAATTAAAAATATATTTTTAAAATAAAAATATGAATTTTAAAAGATTTTAAACTATTTTCGAATTAAATTTAAAAATAAAATTCAAAAACAGTTTTCTGAAAATATTTTAGGGTTTCGAAGATTGAAACCGGGTCGGGAAAACGGGTTAAGGGGTCGGGAAGAACACAAACGGGTCACGAAGAACAACCCGGAATTTTTCCAGAATCCGGCGAAAACCCCAGATTCCGGCGACTCAAAAACTGCACAGAAATTAGGTCTTTTGGTACCAAAACAATCCTTATTAACTCAGCAATCTATTCCGACCAAAAATAAACCAAAAACATCACCGGAATCAAAAACCCGACTATTTTCCGGTGAGCTTAACAAATTTTCCGATCTGCCAAAATCTTACATGAAACTCTACGTTCTTTATGTTAAAATGAAGCTAAGAACACACACAACAAAAGCCCTCTATAAGAAATCATGTCAGATCATTCCTATGAACGGACTATTAAAAAGAAAAATCGGGCAAAACCCTAGAAATCGAATTCTTAAAAATTGAACATAAACATGAAATTAAAGCATGAATTCCTACTAATTAGAACCCTAGGAACATGTTGGAAGCAATCAATTGAACGGAGAATCAACAGAATGAAAATCCCCAATTCGAATATAAACCCTAATTTTAATTCGAAATTTGAAAAATTCATATAAAATCGAAAAATTACCAGATGATATGGTTGGAAGATTCTGAAACTAGAGCTCAAGATCTTTGATTTGAGTACTTGAACTTTGGATTTGGATTTCAATAATACCTTCGAATTTGATTTTGATTTTCAAGAACACGAAGAACACGTTTCGGGAATTTTATATTTTTGTATATTTTTAATACGGATTATATGAAGTATAATGTACGATTCTCCTTTTTATACTTAGTGAAAAATAATACCCTAAACGACATTTTTGGATCAATATTGATCCACTGGTTCGCTTTAAAACCCTAATAATGTAAACTACATGTTTTACGAGGTGATAGCTATCCAAAAGACTGATAGTTATCCAAATCAATACATATCATTTATATAACCAATGCTCAAGAATACTGGGGCTATAACAGATGTATTTATTGATACAGACGATATATCAATTACCTTAGAAAAATTAGGGTTAGGGTTTAGAATAATTTTTCTTCCTTTGAATAAAACAAATACTATTGATCATATCGGATAATAAGGGATATAATAATACAAAAAAATCCTCCGATAATGATTCGAACACAATTGACGAAGATATTTTAACGGGGCCCTTGAATTATCAAAACGGGGCCCAAAATTGAAGATATTTTCAAATGACAAAATATTTGAACGGGGCTTTCGACACACCAATTTACACATAAACACTTAAAAATCCTTATCATTATAACTCAAAATACTTCATAACAAGTATTCTACACATATAATACAATTTATATTATTAATAAAGTTCACGGATCTTACACTTTAGGTAAACCTCAAACATCTTGCACATGGTAATCTCATCATGTCCAACTAGCCTCATCTGTCTCTCAAACTGAGTAACATGCTCGTACGGATCTCCTTTGCCATTATAGTATGTCATTTTAGGGATAGTTCGTTGTTGCGTAAAATATAGATGTGCAAGTGTACACAATCGCAAACAAGTAATATAGTAGTGAATACCAGATTTCGTTCCTCAATGACTATATATTTGTATTAATCGCAAACTAATATCAAACAATTTGATTATCGAACACAAAAGTTGATTGATGGTTTTTTTATAGTAATTAATCAATTAACAACTAAATTAACTAATTAATAATATTATAGCAAAGAGATTTGGATGTGTTTTAGATACGAGAAGATAAGTCAGAATAATTACTTCCCAAACCGTGTAGATTGTGCAAGTGGATCATAAAATCCGAATTTTAATCAAACAATCTCCAATCTAGCCAATTAAGCTCCAATCCATATTTAATTAGAACTCCTTGATACCTACAATAAAATAATATAATTTATTAAATAAAAATCCAAATCAGTACAAAATAACTTGAATATAGGGACAATATCAAGATAAAGCGCACACCTATCACATCCCCACACTTAGCATTTTGCACACCAACTTTACATGCAAACTTAATCATTTAAACTTAATAATGTAATAGCTCTTAGATGTCATATAATGCAATTCCTCAGCTTTACACACCAATACAACTATTCAAGTACACGCACATAGTCTCAAAAGACTAAAATATATCATGAACACCATCAAAGTCTCAATCAACAAGATAATAGCATGCTTTAGATGGAAAAGTAACCTCACAAACACTTCAATCACACAACTGTCTAGGTGTAACTGTATCACTCAAGTTCAATCAAATGCACATGTGCTACCATTAGCTTGCTTGTCTACCAAAATCTCTAGACTTCGTGTTCGTCTAAATCAAAAGGTCTTTGTCAAGGGTTTTAACGAGGCTTAGGTGAGGGGTAGGAAAATAAAAATGCCGCAGTTGGCTATACTTGACAACTAATAGAGCATTATGTTCATATACACTTGAAACACACAACATGAAACTAACTTTGAGATATCATCCCATATACAAATGTAAACTTGTAAATTTCACATTGTAAAAACCATTGAATATACACTCTATTTTTTTTCTTTCTTTTTTTCATAGAGAGATCTTCTTTTTTACTACATTTTTTTTCTTTTTTTCTTTTAAATTTTTTTTCTCTCTCTATTTTTTCTAGTTGCTTCCTCTTTTTATTGTCCTTTGTGACCTTATTTGAGGTGTCACCGACAAGAAGTAGTCAAACCAATTATATCCCACCAAAATTCACACATTAACAAAGATATCCCCACACATAATATTTTACCCATCTCAAGTATATATCACAATGCTCTACTAGTCAATCAAGACAAGAACAAATTAATAAGCTCAAGATTTATATAGGGTCAAAGGGGCTCACTAAGGATTATCCTTTAAGGGTACTGTTTAGAACAATACGATTAATCCTAGTGCCTTTATCATTTTTACACAATAAACAATATCAATATACGCACGACCTGGTTTAAAGCAAGTTTTAGAGCAACATGTACAATGATGAATAGCTCACCACAAAAAAATAGATTGATAAAAAAAATGTATCAATCGCATATTAAGGCTCAAGATCTCACTGGGTGATAGCATGCTAAACTCATCAAAATTGACAATGACGTACATTCAAGTTTTGAAATTTTCGCAAGCACATACAAGACATCATCATGTATAAGGTATTTTATGCCAAGGTGGCAAATAAATGACACTCGCAAATTCAGTCTACATAGTGTGTACTTATCCTTATTAACATGCAATTTTGACAAGGCAATCAATTTTTTATATTTTCTAATTTTTTTTGTGTTTTTCTATTTTTTTTAACTATACTAAAAAAATCTCACAAATAAATTAAAAAAAATCCTAATTTTATTTTTTTATGTTGGAAACCCCTCCCCACATTTAAGCGGTTCATTGTCCCCAATGAAAAATAAAAATAAATACACACAACTAAAAAGATCCTAAAAAAAGAATAAAAGGGAAAAAAATACAAAGAAAGGTTCAAAGTACTCCCCTAATGCCGCATGAAGTGCTTCTTGAAAATTGTGGAAATTAGCTCCCTCAAATTGATGAAATTTCATAACCATTTTTTTGTTAGATGTTCAGAGCAAACCTTGACACATAAAATGACTTGGTGTAGTGGTCGGCACAATGCTCTAGCAACCAAGAGGTCTTAGCAACAACGTCAATGTTTTTGTGAAAGGGTAGCCAGCCCCTTTATAAGTTCAATTCCCAGGCTCATGTCGTACATCAATATTCAGTCCGGAATTTAGCACAACTGCAGGGCTGGTGTGGTGGTTCCACCGTGCAAATAGAAGTTAGTTTATACACCCCCAAGCACGCTAGACGACTACATGAACATGCTAAATTGATAAAAGATAATAGTAAGTTTCCAAAGAGTGCTGCATGATCATTTAAAAGGGTTTAGTGTTCATGCCAAATTGACAAAACACCACAGTAGCTTTTCATGTGAGTTGCATGATCATGCTACAGATCAATATAGTCATGCTACTTTGCCAAAATTATCATGCAGCTCCAGTTGCATGGGCTTGTCAAAACGGGGCAGGAATATGCCATATCCCTTGAAACTTCACACTCAACAAAATGCTTCAACCACACAGTAGTTTCACATAACTTCTTAAAAGACTTAAAGCACACATCAACGCATCTCATGCAAGTAAACTAACGATTTACATAGAACTTATACATATAACAGGTACCTTCATGGGTTGCGTCCCATGCAACACCTTTTTTTAACGTCTTTGGCTAGACTTCATCCTTTCCAGTTAAAAATTTTACACTATAGTGTAAAATTCCACATTGCATCTCCAAGTGGCCATTTAATTATCTTTTTCGGGGCCACTTCCTTGACAACAAGATTCAGCCTACAATGCTCATGAAAAGTGATTTTGGTACTGTCTTCACTCCATATTTGCATACCCAAAGTATTCAAAATCATCCTTCCACTACCTGACTCGTACTTTTGAAGAACCTCCAAAGACAATTCCTCTTTATCAGGAGGTAAATCCGCTGAGATAATGATAGACAAAGTTGGCGATAAGCTCAAATAAATCTCTTTAGAATGAGAGGACATCAACTTTAGTTCCAAATCAGGTGGTTCTTTAACAAATGCTTTTGGAGGTTTGACTTCTACAAATAGCACTTCCAATGACTCGAAACAATGCACTGTTTCTGCGTCTTATGAATTAACCTCCAACGAAGTTAGATTCTCCTCTTCATTATTTTCATGTCCTGAATCTAGAATCATGGGCTGCTTCAAAGGATCTTTATAAGAATTTTGCTCTAGTTTATCAGAAACTAGAACATCATTTATAGATATTGTTGAAGAATCCTCTACATATCCTTCATAATCAGATGTTGTTTGAGAAACCTCTACCTCTTTTTCGCTTTCAGCAAACATACCTTTAGAATGCTCTATCTGAACTTCTTCATAATTTTCAGTATCATATGATAGAGAACCCGGCGTTTGATTTCTTAACTCATCAATTAGATCCCCAACTTTATTCCCTAAGTCCCTCATCGAACCTGATTGAGTTTGGATGACAAATAAATTTTCAATAGCTTTCTTCAACAAAATTTTGAGAGAACTATATTGATCTTCTTTATCAGGCTCTTGCTGTTGAGGTTGCTGAAATCATGAATAATTAGAGTCCATTGATAAAGTTTCAAGATAAGCTCCTTCATTTATCCATGAATAATTCGGAGGTTGACTCCATGACTGTTTACAAGAATTGGAATATGGGTTACTCCAATTTTGATTACCAGCAAAACAAATAGAATCTGGATTGGAAGAACAATAGTCATAAGTATGAGCACCACAACAAAAAACACACGAAACATTATCAGCTTGGCTTTGTGGTGGACTTGATGGTTTCCAAATAGTTTGATTCATTCTCATGCTCAAATTCTTTACCATCTCTGACATAGAAGACAATCTAGCCTGCAAATAAAGAAATTCTTGATCTCGTGTAGCGCAATCTTCCTCATAGACCATTTACATTGCTTGTGGAAAATACATAACTCTATGTTGTTAAACCTGACAAACAACTATAATTATCCACGTAAGCACACAAAAACAAACCAAACTGCAAGATAATTAATTTTGCAATTAACAACTAAAATAATCCCCGACAGCGGCGCCAAAAACTTTTTGCGTAAAATATAGATGTGCAAGTGTACACAATCGCAAACAAGTAATATAGTAGTGAATACCAGATTTCGTTCCTCAAGGACTATATATGTGTATTAATCTCAAACTAATATCAAACAATTCAGTTATCGAACACAAAAGTTGATTGATGGTTTTTTATAGTAATTAATCAATTAACAACTAAATTAACTCATTAATAATATGCTAGCAAAGAGATTTGGATGTGTTTTAGATACGAGAAGATAAGTCAGAATAATTACTTCCCCTAATATGTTCATGTTGGTGATAAACAGTGTAATATTATAGCAAATTTACAGGCTACTAACAAGAAATTCAATGATCATAGGTCTCTCTCGAAATCACTATGGTATAAATTCTATAAACTAACATATGTCTATGCCAAATTACTACTCATAATACAATTAAGCACAAAATTCTCACAGTTATGCATGGTCACAATATATGTCTATACCGTAACGATATTATATCAAAAGATCGATATAAGCATGCACCATTCAAGTTTAATATCAATTAACTATAACTCTCTTGATATTATAATTAACTCATTAACCAACTAAAGTTGATCAGACAATAGCAAATATTAGCATAAAAAACACTTGAATGAATAAACCATAGAACTGCAAATAGTACTATTTAACAAAACCATCAACAATCCCATAATAGGGTTCCATAAAAATCCTAACTCATATAAATTTAGTTCATAATCAGAGTATCAAAACAATAACAAGATAACCAACACATGTTCAAAATAAGAGATAAATAAAAGATAAGAGAAAACAAAGCCAATTGAATGTCTTCAATGCCTGAATTCTTCTCCGTTGATGACTTCTCCTCCTCCCATGTGCGGCTTCTGTCTCTTCTCTTGTGTATTTCTCTCTGTATTAGGTCTGATCTAAATCTAATAATATCTCTAATAAAAGTATTTTTAATTATTTTATACAAATACAAGGAGATTTCCCAAACAGAATTGAATTCCAATAATAGAAATTCTTATCTGACTATTGGGCTCTATTTCTGGACTGACTCGGCAGGATTTTAATATCAAGGCCACTTCCAAAATAAAGCTCTTCTCATAAGCTTTCGGTGGGCTGTTGAATCGTCTGAATCGGACTTCTAGAACTCCAGTTATGGCCCAAACTGTGTAGATTGCGCAAGTGGATCATAAAATCCGAATTTTAATTAAATAATCTCCAATCTAGCCAATTAAACTCTAATCCATATTTAATTAGAACTCCTTGATACCTACAATAAAATAATATAATTTATTAAATAAAAATCCAAATCAATACAAAATAACTTGAATATAGGGACAATATCAAGATAAAGTGCACTCCTATCATTCGTCCGACTGCAGGCACATATTCATGAACATACCCGATTAAGGGGTATTCAGTCGAGTAATGACTCATGCCCCCACCAAGTACTGCACGCTCCATATTTTCTAGTTTTTCCCTTAGAATTGCAAACTCATCAGTGCATCGATTATAAATGTGTTCATCATATCGATCATCACGTCTTCCATCATCATCATACCTTCGATCCCCCCTCCTATCGTCATAATACCTTCATTCACACCTCCTTCTGTGGCCATCATCTTCCCTTCGACCATTATTATTATATCAGGATCGGTCACGCGGAGGCGATCGTCGTCCGCCTCCCCCTCTAGGCGTTAGGTCTTTGTACCTTGTCCTGGGGGACGAAGACCCTCTCGGTGTCTTGTTTCTTGGAGGGGATCCTCTGGGCGGCGAGCCTCTCCAAACTATCTTTTATTCCAAGCGCTCACGCACTCGAGTGATTTCTCATTGTTGCTCTTCTAGTGCCCTTATTCGCTCTCGGAGTTGGTATTTTCCTTCACGATACTCATCTTGACGGTGGTATCGGTCTCCCCGTTCGAGCGCTCGGTCATGCTTTTGATCGAACTCTCTCTCCAGGTTCTGAACTTTAATGGGTGTTCCTTCACGTCGATGTTGGTAACCTCCATGATTCTCAACAGGGCTCGAGTCATATCGGATGCCTTGTTCTTCTTGTGTGGTTGTTCTATTTAGCGCTTCACGATGGTCGTTGCTCAGAGCAGCTCGAGTGTTCAAACGGACATGATGGGTCAAAGTAGTTTCATCATCTATGTAGACGGTCGAACGGAGACGTGTTGAAGTTTCTCCCTCGGTGGGGGTGGATGTGAATGGTAGGATGATTGGTGTAGTTTTGGCAGTCTGAACCATTGTTGAAGGTTGTGAAAGAACTTGAGTATTAATGATGATTTAAGATATTTATACGCCTTCCCACAGACGGCGCCAAATGTTAAGGCTAATTTTGTAAGCCCTAAATTGAATTTGTAATTAGGGTTGAACATACAGAGTAGAGTTTTGTGTGAATTTGGGGGCTGATCTTGAGAGGTTTATTCCGAGCGTGTGGAATTCTGAATGCCCTCTCAAGGTGCCTACGTATCCTTTTTATAGAAAATCAAGCCACGTAGTTCTAGGGTTCGTTCGGTCCACCTCGTCTATTCTTTGAGAGCAAGAAACGATATGGATGACAAGTTTCCTTCTATAAAAATATTCATAATTGAATAGAATTTGTATAGGCAAGGCGGTGGAGAGGACGAGCACAAAAGATGTCCGGACCAAGCCCATTGGGCTAGTGACCCGTCCGACCGGACTATAGAAATTGATACCATTAAGTGGATCAATGATCCGTCCGGACGGACTCCGAATCTTGATAGTCCATTAATGGATTAATGCGATCCGTCCGAACGGACTCTAGATAGTGATAGTCCATTAAGTGGACTATGATCCGTCCGAACGGACTCTAGATCTTAATAGTCCATCAAGTGGACTAATGATCCGTCCGAATGGACTCTAGATAGTAATATGATCCGTTCGAATGGACTCTATATCTTAATAGTCCATCAAGTAGACTAATGATCCGTCCGAACATTGGTGATTCGTCCGAATCAACTAGTTGGTCCTTCCGGCCCAAAATGATGTTTTGGATCAATAGAGTATCAACAGGGTTACAAGAGACATACTGTTTCTGTAACTACCCTCAGTTTTCAAGAAGTTAAAGGAAAGAGTTGTTGTTACAGGGTTACAAGATATGTTGAAACTATGATAGTTTGCAATCAGGAAGGTACTGCAGACGAGCCATTTGAAAGCAAAAAATATGTTTTGTAAAAAGGATGGTAATAAAGGGATTGTTAATATGTAAGGCATGTAACAAAGAAACATAATGTACCTAACCAACAATACTGACAAATAACTAAGTACAAAATCATAGAACTTAAATGTAATCTTCTTCAAAACAATGTTCATGCCCACTCTAACCCCTACCCAACAGTCGGAAGTCCTCAATCCCTCCTCACTGGTGTTGTCCCATGTCGCATAAGGACATGATCATCAAACCACCGCAAGCTTCCTTCTTATATTTTATCCCTAAAAAGCAAAATTCCACGGCATGAAAAATGTCATTTGGTATTTTGGCCAACATGGTGCTACCAGACGTACATCGCCTACTTATCTCCGCAACTCAAGAAGCTCAAACACAAGTCCAAGATTTGACACCCACAAATTTAAATTTCGACTAATGTCAAATTTGAGAGTGCGTTTAAGTTGCTGTTTGAGTACTTGAGTTATCATGCAAGTATAACTGGCCCATGGTTTATTGTTTGAGTTATCATGCATGTATAACTGGCCCTTCACTTCGCATGTAGCCAAAGCAGGTACTACCTGATACGTGGCCTTATCTCATGCCTGAAAATTTGACGATACATACTTTGCTCTGTTTGTTTGATTCACAAGCGAATATTTTCCACATATTATCTACAAAGGAGACTAGGTGCATTGATACCTTTCGCCATATTATTTTATTGTCATGATAATATTTTGCAACTGCTTAGAGAATTTGATTACTTTCACAACCAGTCAAGTAAAGCAGAGTGATCTAATTTCTACTCAGGCGTGTAAGCTATGATCAATATACAAGCTTGTAATATGTGCGATACATGGGGTTTTTTTTAATATTTTATAATTAATATTTCGATTTTAATAATATAATATAAATAGATATCGGTGTCTTTCATCTTTCTGATACTGCCAGTTTCGTTAGCAGAGTAATGTATAGCTGTAGAAAGTATTGAACTGCATTGTTGTTTTAAAAGTTTACGTGGAAGATATAATTTTAGCAAGTACTCAACACTGATCAAACTTACGTAATCACTTTTCTAGCGAAATTAGCTTTATAAGTACATAACGTAAAAATTGATTTAGATATAAGCTCATAAATACTAAAAGTTGAAGGTTCAGTAAGCCCAGGTCCTTGTTAAGTATAGTTTGTTCTGTTCTGCAATTGTACGGAGCTTATGTCAAGACTAGTTATTTTATTCCACGTTTGTTTAGACATTTAATCAATCACATCTGGATTTTATTTTCGACTCTATAGACATCTCCTTGGTCCAACTTTTATTTTGGGGGGTCGGTTTATTAGAATTCTTTTCGTGTTCCTGATCTGAGCATAATGAGAATCTTGCTGAAAAAGCATCTCACAGGGATAAACTCAATATCCGCCTCTGCATGGATGCTAAGCGATGTATCACTTGTCATTGTAGAGCCATTTATATCGTCTATATATAGTCACTTCTTCAACTGAAACTCTTCACAACTAAGTCTTAGCAACTCATCAAGTACATTACAAGAAATATCTCTCAAACACTTACCTTTCATTAGCATAATCAAATATCTCGCATATTTCTTTGTTGCAGCAATGGCATTGGTCACAAGAATGGGCGTCGAATATCCGGTTGTGATCTTCAGCAAAAGCACCTGCTCCATGTCCCATTCCGTTAAGACACTTATATGCAGCTTTGGGGCAAACCCAATTGTTTATGAGATCGATGAACATCAAGATGGTAAGAAAATGGAGAAGGAGCTGAAAGCATTAGGACGTGAGCCAAGCGTACCAGCTGTGTTCATAGGTGAGGAGCTAGTCGGAGGAGCAAATGAGGTGTTTAGCCTCCATCTGGAGGGCAAGCTGGTTCCACTCCTCAAAAATGCTAATGCTATATGGGTGTAACTGACAAGGCATATCTGAGTTCAGTAGTGTTTTTCGTTAGCACACGACAAATTACATACAACAAAACTTCTTCCTTTTGTACTACTAATCTATTATATCCTGGCTTATAACCCGTGACAAGCACGGGCCGTTGACATTAAAATATTAGTATTAATAAATTATTAATAAATATTATTTAAAAATGTATTTCTCGAGAATTGAATGATAAAAATATATAATAAATAAATAACTATTTAATTATGTAGTTCGAACTGTGCATAAAGCTAAATAAATTAAAGTAAATAAATAAATCTTGTATGATTATGTAGCTGCAAATAATCTAACGCACGATGAAACTATTGAATTTAAAGTAAATAAATAAATCTTGTATAAATACGTAATTGTAAGGAATCGAACCCTGGATCCAGCTAAAGAATTTAAAGTAAATAAATCTTGTATAATTATGTAGTTGCGAGGAATCGAACCCGGGTTAAGTGATAACCAAATTTGGTATAAATAAATCTTGTATAATTACGTAGTTGTAAGGAATCAAACTCTGGATGAAGCTAAAGAATTTAAAGTAAATAAATCTTGTATAATTATGTAGTTGCGAGGAATCGAACCCGGATTAAGTTAAGTGATAACCAAATTTGGTACTTTGGTACTTTAGTACCGCGCGCCATTTTCACATTGTTTTGCTTATTAATAAAGAGTATATATATATAATAGAAACTAGGGGATAGAGCAACTAGGGGGTTGCTTGAGACAAATAAATCGGTGTGAAATTACTATATTACCCCTACTTATTACTCCCTCCGTCCCGATCAATTCTATACACTTTCTATTTCGGGCCGTCCCACCATTTCTATACATTACTATAAATAATAAATTTTTAATATTATAAATATATATCACCTAATATTATACTCCCACTATCAATCCAATCATCAATATTATACTCCCACCATTAACTTAATTATCAATCATTATTAACTTAATCATCAATTATAATTAAACTAAACACCCCGTTTAATCATTTACACCTACCCTTTTCTTCTTTTACCCATTCTAATCCTTATCGACTCACCCACCAAGAACCCTAAAAACTTAGCCCTAATATTTTCTTTCCTTTTTTCACCTAATGGAATCACAATTAATATGTGATTCAGCACCTAATTCAGACTCCGAAAGAACTCCTAAACTGATACATGAACGAACCCCTGTCAAAGATTCCCCATCTATGTTACGCCAAGTTGTTGAAGATACCCCCGATTCTGAAATGATCAGAAGAGAAAAGACGAAGAAACGTTCGTCGGAAGAGAAGCCAAGCAATTCGATAGCAAAAAGGTTGAAATTTGACGACCCGAAACTCGATGACCTAAGTGTTTACTCCATATTTTTCTTCCCCGATTTTTCAAGTGAAGGCTGGTAGGTATGTGCTCAATTCGATTCTGTTTTGTATTATTTTCGATTCTGTTTCGATTAAAGTGAAGACATAAAGGGAATGAATCATCTATTTGATTACTTTAAGTACTTGTTAATTTTGGACATATAAGTATGCGCTCACTTTGAACGTTTTAGTCTGTATCTACAAGTACTTGTTAATTTTGGCTTTTAGACAGAGTATTAATGGATTTATTTATTGTAATTCATGCCTTGTGTTAATTCCTTGGAATGGTTATAGTTTCTAACTGTTTCCCTGCTTGTTTGTCTAGCCTGATTAGTATTGCTCTACTGTAGCAAGTAATTAGTATTGCTCTACTGTAGCAAGTAATTGCTCGTGGGCATTACACAAGTAATTGTTGTTACTTCACATAAGTTTTAAATTCTCATTGAAATCTGTTTGTTTAGTTGGAAAGGATTTACACTTGATCAAGTGTACTTGTTAATTTTGGCTTTTCTGTTGCAGAAACTTGAGAGGATCAAGTTACCTAGTAAAGCCTTATGTTGATCAGTATTGCTCAGTGACAAAACAGTTGATCAGTATTGCTCAGTGACAAAACAGTTGATCAGTGGCATCGAAATAGGTGTGATTCTCTACTATACATTACATTACATTACATGACATTACATTACATTACATCACATCAACATTACATTACATCAAAATAGATTACATTACATTACATCAAAATAGATTACATTACATTACCGTTGCTTGTCTCGTTTAATACCTTTTCCACTATATGTAATAGAGCATATATTTGAGTAGGTAGTAATCCAAGTTGTTGAAGCTTCTTTTTTCCCATGTGTGGGAGCTTATAATTGTTATTACCACCATGTTTTAGTATCTCCGTCATACAATTCATAAGTGACAACCATACATAATTTAAAGTAGAATCACTTACTTCTTCATATGCTTGCTTCATGGCATAAACTAATTGAGTAACCGTTTTAGGTGCCTTCTCGTGTTGTAGTCCTTGTATTATTCTAAAAAAACCCAAATCGTTGATATTGAGATCCGGGCTATTAGGTGGTTGATTAGCTAATGTAATGTAAAATTCACCATCTTGTGAAACCTTGATAAAATCTTCGTCATTGTCACTTATATGAGGTCTAGCATTATCTTGTTGGATGACTATATGTTTGTTAAAGTCGGATGGCCATTTAGCTTTTATAGCCGGAATAATCTTTTCGATTAAACATTGTTTGATCACAATCTTGGTGATGCATTCTATAGGTTTCACTTCTATGACACCCCTTGCTCTATTTTTACTTGCTCTAGCCTCTGGTTCCTCAATAGTGAAAGGAAAGATTCCTATCTTTCCATCAAATATACAAACACCATATTTGTCATACCTAGGCCTTGCAATCGCACTCATAAACATAATCTTTGTTATAAATCTCTTGGATTTTAAAGTTCTTTGGGGTTCCGGTTCACATGGAAATAGGTAGTATTTTTATGATGTCCTAGTCATATAAAACCACTTCTCGTCTATGTGAATTATACAATACATGTCTACATATGTTGGGTTTGTTTGGAGTGTTGAGCTTTCGATATGGTTTAAAACAAACCTCACCCTTGCTTCCATATTTTGAGATGTTAAATAAGGTTTTAAGGCATTTGAATGTGACTTAATTTCCCCCTTCTGAATAGCTCTATGTACAGTGGATTTAGGTGCATTTAGTTGACAAGCAAGTGTCCGAAATTGGTTCGTAAGTTTAATGGAATTGAACTTACCTTTTCTAAGTTGAAAACTTTACTCTTGTTGCTACCTTAGTACTTTCTATGCACATTAGGATGCTCATCACCTCTGATTGCTTGTAGAGTTGCTTTCCATATTTGTGAAATTACTAGCCTTGTGACTTCATACTTAGAGGCAATTTGCTTGATAATTCCTCTCCCAAGCTTGTCATTGTTGTAATTGAAAATTAGAATATGTACAATTTGATCTTTTTCTAAATTTGTTAGTCTCTTTCTTGTTGCAGGACATGTAACAGCAGGTGGAACTTCATTTAAATCAGGAATTGGCTCTTCATTTAAATCAAGAAGAAAAGGCATTTTTGTTGTTCTCGGTGAAAAAAAATAGTGTTGTGAAAGTAGCACTGAGTGAAAAAAATGGGTGTAAAGAGCATATTATAAAGTAGTTCAGGTGGTATAACATGTGAGGTGGTTTAACATGTGGCTAAAAGAGAGGGAACTTTTGATTGTAAATTTTGATTAGGAGGGAATTTTGTTAATCTCTTTCCCACCTTTTTTCTAATCATATTTACTTTTGTATATTTAAATTCTTATTGCAAGCACATCAGCAACTTGTAGTATTATTTTTATTCATGCCTTGTCCTCCGTGCCCAGATGATATGTATAGAAATCATCGGGACGAAGGGAGTATATAATAATAATAATTCTATAATTAATGCATATATTAAATACATGCATCTAATTCATTAATCATCATTAATACATATATATTTATTACTCTGTTGTTATTAAATATAGGAATTTACAATTATATCTCTACTACTACTTAATTGATTAGATAATTAATATCTATAATTATATTTAATTCCAGAAATATTAAAAAATTATCAATCATGTCGGAATTTTAGTTTTCGAATATATCGTCTATCAAACTTTTAATATTACATTTATAACAAAAATGAGTTTAAATTTGCACATAAACAAATAAAAACAAACATTTACTTAAATTATAACACTTCAACAAATTAACTAATGATAACACATACATACTTTTGTCAACATTCGAATAAATCATTATCACACTTTTAACACGCAAAACAATAAAAAATTTCAGAAAATCTAATAAAATTTGCAAATTTAGAGTATGTCCATGCTTTTGGTTACTGAAATTAATAAATTTTTTAATTAGCTAAATGAAGTTGAGGATCAAAGTGCAACTTTGATCAGTTGATGTTGAAAAGAGTATTATGTTATTGTGTGAAAAATAAAGAAAAAGACACTTCAGATATCAGCCAGAGTGCATGTCGGATGACCTAAATAAACTAGGTATTCAAAAATTAAGTGGAAATGGAAACAAGTACAAACATTATATTCGGCATACCATATGAACTACATACGTACTTTAAGTAGGACAGCTGTAGGCATGAAAAATGTTTAAATAACAACTTTCACTCTTTTCAAGAAGAAAGTTGAGCGATTTGTAGGTGTCCCAATTGAAAGAATCATATTTTAAGTCGGTCAGGTCTTACTATTATATAGTTGCATTAACACTCAAGGGAAATAATATACTACACTCAATAATATTTTGAACATGATGATTAAACTAATAAACACATGTCCACACGTAAGAAAAAATCACCGAGGATATTACTCAAATAGTCAACAACATTGTACAAAATAATTATTCGAAGTATAAATTACCTCATACAATCAAGATGGACATGACATATACACTATAATGCATATAAACTCAACATCTACATCGCCAGTTCCTGCCCCCCAATGATGAGGCAGGTTCGAGAAAAAAACAATAAATCGCTTGAAACGAAAAGTAATACACTTGTCGTGTATATACTTTGGTCCTTCGTTACACCTTATTTACGTCAAAACCAAAAAACATATGCCGAACAATGTAGCTAACTCTCACGCATTTGATGAAATTAATGAAAAAGACAGCTACTAGCGTGTATATTACAGACACAACATATAAAATTAAGGCAACTGATGCAAAACAACTCAATTTCTTCTTAATCCATTAACTATCTCTTCCAAAACAATGAACACCCATAATTAACTATATAAAAGGCCGTTTTTGGTGTAGTGTGCTTTGTTCTGCTTGATTGCTACTGCATGCTGGTGTTCTTTCAACATACCCCCTTTGTTGTTTCTTTTGATGTCTATCTTCATTCTGATATTACTTCATTGCATGCTTTATGCTAAGTATTATCTTGGTAGGATCCCATAGCAGATACGGAAAAAGCTAAGAGTTTATCCCAAACATTTGAACTTTCTCCTATATGGTCCCCCTCCTCACAACTTCATGGCATCATAATTCATGTAAAAAGCACAAGAGAATCAATCAATAGGCAGAACACATTAACAACAATTACGTACAGCAAAAGGTCTAAAATAATCACATTACTAAGTGAGTACACTATATCAGATGATCCTTTAACGATTCCTGAAGGCATCAGTAAACCGCATCTCAGTAATTTAATAAATCTTCGATTGACTATTAACTATTAAGCAAGAGATTGTTCTACAGTTGTTCTGACACTTAACTTTAGAGAAACTTTGCAGATCTAACAGTGATATGAGACAGCTTTTCTTGGTCCAGTGAAGGAATCACCTGTAGAAAAGCATTACCTTTTCTTTCTTCTGGACATACTGGTATGTTTGGCTTGGTTCTGACTTCTGTGCATGGTCGGGCACTTGAGCCATGCATGCAAAACTGGCCCTTCGCTTTCTTTGTAGCCAAAGCAGTCCTGGATACTACATGATACGTGGCTCAATCTCATGCCTGAAATTTTGACGAAACATAAATTTGCCCTGTTGGTTTTTACATGCGAATATTTTCCACATTATCTCTAAAATGGAGACAAGACAACTAGATGCACTGATGCTCATCACAATCTTATTATATTGTCATGATAACATTATGACTATCTCTTCGAACATTTTTACGCAATTGCTTAGACAACTTAATTACTCATTATTATGGCAACCAGTAATTAGTGGAAGCAGAGAAATCTTAGAAATTGTAAACCCAGTGACTATTCGGATGCGGGGCTTAATTAAAAGGAACTATGAACGAATTTTCGGATGTCGACTGAGACTTAAAATATTTATAATATTACTGAATTTTAACTAGAAATACTAGGGGATGAAGATATACTTTAGCAAGCTGGTCTTGAACATAGATGAAATTTGTGTTTAGAAGTTTGTATTAACTGAGACATAACATTTGGTAAATGTGAAATCTCTACTCTTTATTAATAATTATTAATAAAGAAAATAATGTAAAAATGGCGCGCGGTAAGACTGATAATTTTAGTCCCATGATTTGTTTAGTCTTATGAACATTAACTAATAATATCTTTAAGGAGAGTGACGTACATTGATTTACATTTTTTATTAAATTCATCTGCTCTAATTTGCCCAGTATTCACTGAAATTCTTCTCTCTCAAACCCTAAAATTTACCCCTAAATTGTGTTCATGTATTATATTATTTGTGTATGTGTTAGTGTGTGTTTATGTTAAAAGTCAGTGTATATATGTTCTGTTTATGTTTTTATATTTTACTTCGTCTTTCTTCTTTTTATGTATATAATTATTCAAGTAACTGATCCCACATCATATTAAATAATTAATACACCGGTATTGACACTATTTTGAAAGAATTTGATGGTTTCATACACCAAAATAAAAGGTTTGGAAGTATAGACACCATATTGTCAAAACCGCCCAACACTACACCAAAAACGGCCTTTTCTACCATCTAAATCTTACCAAAAAAACTTGGTAGGAATTGACCCACCATTTCCTACCGACAACGAATATGGTAGGAAATGGTGTGCGTGGGGCCCGATTTCTGTAAAAGCTAGCACCAAATCCTACCGATTGTTGGTAGGAAAATAAAACCTACCAACATCGGTAGGTTTTGCCTGCATTTTCACAAAGATAAGACCCCACCATCCTAATCATCAAGCCTTGTCATATTTTTAAGTAATAAACAATTTTTATAAGATAAAAAATATTTTCAATATGCTGTGGTCATTTCCTACCACATATGGTAGGAAACTAAAACCTACCAAATCTGGTAGGTTTTATTCTTGATGGTACCCCACCATCCACATCATCGTCCCAATCATATTTTAAAGTAATAAACATTTTTTTTAAATACGAAATATTTTCATTCTGTCAAGGCCATTTCCTACCATATATGGTAGGAAATAGTCACTGACGAATTTTGGACCCCCACCACCTTTTTGCTTTTCCGCCAAAAATTTCACGGAAAAGTTGAATTTCCCGCCCACATCAAAACCTACCATTGTTGGTAGGTTTTAATCGATTAATAAAATAATACAAAATAAAATTAATGGAGAATGTGTTTATATTATATTTTTTGTTGATCGGTTATCATATTTTTTGTTAATCAAACTCTAGGGATATAAAGATTTACTCATTTTAGTAGTGGAGGATAAAAATTAGTTGAATTAAACTTACATATTTAGGTACTTATGTTATTCGTTAAAACCTAATTATATCGAAAAAAATTTAAAAATATAAAGACGTATAGATAAATTAAATTTTTTTATATGAAACGTCGTTTTGTAGTTTGATGAATGTAAGGAAAAAAATTTAGACAAAAAGGAATTAAAAAAAGTTAAAATCGTTTAGAAAATGAAAGAGTGTTAGAAAATTGAGTTAGAGTTTATACTCATGTTTTAGGGGTTGTCTAGGGTTACACTTTTTGATTTCTATTTTTTTTTTCAACGATCCAACCTTACGGATGATTAAATATGTTGATTTCTTAGTTTTATACAAAATATTGGATTTTTTTAATTTAAACTCTTATATTTTTATAATAAATCTATTTATTAAACTTGTACTTTACAAAACTTGAATTGGAATATCATATATCAATTATTTGCTGATTTAGTATAAAAAGCTTGTTTGGCGCAGTGGTTGTTCACTTGGTTAATATTGGAGAGGGCACGAGTTTGAATTCGTGCAATCCAAAATTTTAATCGCCTAAAATTTTACGAAAAAATTGAATTTCCCTTTTTAGGGGTTGTTTAGGGTTACACTTTTTGAATTTTTTTTCAACGATCTAACCTTACGGATGATTAAATATTTTGATTTCTTAGTTGTATGTAAAATTTTAGAATTTTTTAATTTAAGCTCCTATATTTTTATAATTAATCTATCTATCAAACTTATAATTTATAAAATAAATTTGGGGTATGATATAGAAAATTTACAGCTGATTTAGTACAAAAGCATTGTTGGTGTAGTGGTTTAGCACTTGGTCATTCTTGAAGAGGGGAGTGGTTCGATTCTGCACAATCCAGTTTTTTGTTAAAAGCTCACACGCACACGAAAATAAGAGCGGGGCTGAAAATTTCAGACAAAAAAGCGAGCGGCAAAAATACCGCCTTCACTCTCGTCTCTTTTCTTTTCACTCTCACACCCTTATCTCTTTACACTCTCAGTCTTGTCTCTTTTCCATCTCTCGCACTCTCTCGACGGTAAACAAATCAAAACACTCAAACAATTGGCGTTTAATCAATTTCACAAATCGATTTGGGGCTTCAATCGATTACGGCTTTAACCAACTTCAATAAAATTAGAGTTTTCAATCGATTTGGGCTTCAATCGATTTGGGCTTGTTATCTATTTCACGTAATCCTAATTTTTTCCCCTCAATCAATCTATTGAAGCCCTGAATTCTCAATCGATCTGCTAATTTCTCATACTCTCCACCTCCTCTTCAAGCCCTAATTTTCCATATTCTTTTGTCTCCAACAGAAACGGTGGTGCCATGGTGGTGGTGGTGGGTGTTAGTTGATGTACGGTGGTGGTGGTGGTCTTCTGGAAATTCGGGTCTTTTATTTGTAATCAACACTCTTTATAGCAATCAAGAGATCTTTCTGTGTGAACTCATATGTATATGTATGCATATTTATGTATATCTACAATAGAGATTGATTGTGTTTGGTGTTCATACATATTAATGCAGGGACAGGAATTGTGTATCTATTATAGTTGATACATATATCTATTAATTCTACAAACCAATTTTGTTAGATTTTATTGTATGTTTATGATTTTGATTATATGTTTTGTGTTTATTGATGGGTTCGGGTTATTTACTTCCTTGTCAGATTGTTGTGTAGTTCTGTACATTGGAATTGTGTTGTTAATATGTAGTGTGTTATGATGTAACGCACTTTTCTAATCCTTGTGTACGTTTGGGTGAGATTATTTTTTTCAATATTACGGGGAGTTGATGGTTGCTGTTCTGCTGGTCCTGGTCCTGTAAACACACGTACACCACTGTCATCATCTTTCTGATGAAATTTTTGCTCTTGTAGAATACACATGGCACCATTCAGCGACGAATACTTGTACATTGAGATTGCAAATAAGGTTAGCAAATTTATTAGTTTTAGTTTCAGTACAAGTACTTGGTCTATGTTCTTTTTTTGTTGTGTTTATATGTGCTACTTTATTACCGATAGTGTTAATTTATTTATATTTTTATTGTAGTAATTTGCACACAAGTTAGTAGACAGTTAAATTTTTTTTAATCCAAGATAGTGAAAAACACGATTTGCTGGTGGCACATGTATTTATGTATTGTATTATCTCCTCATACCTCATCAGGACAAGGTTTTTTTTTAAGTTTTGAAAATTAGAATATGTATTTGTGTCTACCCTGGTAACTAGTTCTGTACAGTTGAGAATTTTGGTTTACTTCCTTGTCAGATTGTTGTGCAGTCTTCAAAACAGCGTGTTCTTACTTCTCAGCATAAAAAAATAGGAAATCTAATGGAGTCTCAGCATATAAATAGGAAATCTGATGGAATGGCCATTTTTTATTTTAAATATCAAATTCTGGTACATGGAAATGAACCTCATTGCCCTTAAATATCAAATTCTAGTACATGGAAATGAACCTCATTGCCCATTAACTGCTAGCCCCAGTTTACAGTTTAGAGAATCCTTGTGGCTATCCTTGTGGCTATCCTTGTGGCGGTCAAAGCTATTTGGTCTAGAAGCAATCCTGTTGTGTATTTTGTCCGGCTTGGAACCCTTTGCAAAAGCTATTACACTGCTTGTAATTTAGAGGGAGTGAGGGACTCAATTAAATAGAGGTGGACATGCAACACATCAACTCATATATCTCTCCTTGAACGTGTTAACTGTTAACTGGTTGGCATGATATGAATAAAATTTCTGGTTTTAATTTATCTTAATATTGATAGAGTAATATAGCTGAAAAGTATGGAACCACCATTATTTGACCAGAGCCTTGGATGAAATGACTGTGCTGAAGCTTATAAGTTTCACTAAATTAATATCCCAACATGGGTTATTCGCCTCTGTTTGATTAACAGAAATTCGGTATAGAGCTGTCGGGTGAATTATATATCCGAAGTTATGAGTCGTTTAAAATTTAGAGTCGTTCCCCGTACTGAATGTTAGCCTTTGAAGATACTGTGATGTTAATGTATCTAAAAACAGGGGAAGGAAGGTCCTTGGACCTGGCGAAGCCGTAACTGAAGAGGTTTTGGAGCGACAAAGATTATGGAGACAGAGGTTTATGCTTCCCATCTAACAGGTAAACCCACCCAAAAATACTGTAATATACATTAATCTGGTTCTGCTGGCATATATTAATTACAGTAGTCAGACCTATTGAAATCACCTCGATTTCGTGATATTTAATGCGCTACACTAAATTTGGAATTTCAGAATGCCATAACTTACATTTGTATCTGCACATGATCTCCCTGGAAATTATGTCCTTGTGGATACCAGGTACAAGTACATAAAGAATTGGCTTCATCTACTACAGCCCCTCTTTTGCGTGTACCTGATAATTACGACGAGTTTACAAAGCAACGGGACTTGCGCTTTTCAGATAGTCTTATGTCAGGTTTTGTTCCATACTTGTATGTCAAAACAGACTAACCCGTTTGCAAATGTATCAAGGCCAATATCTTTGTCGTCACATCAAGATGTAATCTTTAGCAAGCAAGTATAGTGCAATATTTGTACTGAATATTTGTGTAATATTTTCTATTAATAATATTTGTGTAATATAATAGTGCAATATTTAATGTGCGGTGTCCAATAAATTGATGTACTGAATATTTGTGTAATATTTTCTATTAATAATATCTAGTTGGTAGTCAATTTTCTTTTATGGCTTCAGGCGTGTTATGTTTATAAAAGGCGATGTTGATACAAAGTGGATGCAGCTGGCTATTGAAACATTTTCTTTAGAATGATATAAAACCTACCATTTGCACTTGGTAGGAAATAGTCCTTGACTGGGGTCAAAGGTGACCCCACAAAATGACGTGGCAGTGGGACCCTGTGTGACACGTGGCAAGCCCTGTCAACCTCGTGGGACAATATTTATTTGACGTGGAACTTGACGTGACAAGTGACGTGTCGGGGACCACCGCCATGTGGCAGTCGATGTGGCTGTTGATGTGGCTCACCACATGGACAGCCATTTGGCATGTGGGACCGTTTAAGAAACAAACCACCAATTCCTACCATCATCAATTCCGACCTGAGTAATTCCTACCATGTCGAATGGTAGGAATTGACACCAATTCCTACCGATTTACCCCCAAAACCTACCATTTACGTGGTAGGTTTTGGCCATTTTTGGTGTAGTGCAGGTTCGAACACCAAATTTGCCTTTTTACCGTTCTTCATCTGAGCATAATGAGATTCTTGCTGAAAAGGCACCTCAATTGGATAAGCTCAATATCTTTAACCGCCTCTTCATGGAGGCTACAGAATGCATCACTTGTAAAGCCATTCAATCGTCTATTTATACTCGCTTCTTAAATGGAAACCCCTCACAACCAAGTTCTAGTAACAACTCATCAAGCACACCAGAAAAGAAAAGTCTCACAGTTAATCAAATATCTTGCACATTTCTTGCACGTAGCAATGGCATTGGTCACAAGATTGGGCAACGAATATCCGGTCGTGATCTTCAGCAAAAGCCCTTGCTCAATGTCTCATTCCATCAAGACACTTATATCCAGCTTTGGGGCAAATCCTATTGTCTACGAGATCGACGAACATCCAAATGGTCAGCAAATGGAAAAAGAACTGAAAGCATTAGGACGCAAGCCTAGCATTCCAGCTGTGTTCATAGGCCAGGAGCTTATCGGGGGAGCTAATGAGGTCTTTAGCCTCCATCTAAAGGGCAAGCTGGTGCCACTTCTCAAAAATGCTAAAGCTATATGGGTGTAACTAACAAGGCCGATCCCAGTTCGATCACCAGAGCATTTTTTTTAACCTAAGGCAAATTTTGCGGCTACTACTACTACTTATTGATAACCTTGTCTATGTACCATACATTATGGAGAACCTTAATAATACATTATTTGTTCTTTACTTGGTTTAAGATTTGTTATAAATCAACAGTTTAACGTAATGACCTCTAAATTACATTGTGTGTTCTGAGAGAGATTTACCAGTTATCCAACTAAACTGTCCTTAATCACATGTTGCAAGCTTTACCATGCTGTATTGTTATATAAAGAAAAGGGAAGTCAATATTGTAAGTCAGCTACGTAATCTATTATATTCTTAATAAGTGCTAGTGAAGGATTTAGATAATTCCACCAAATACCCTTAAAAAATTTACCTCTACATACATCTTATGTCTATTTTGGTAAATTCCCAATTAGAAAATATTATGTCATCTTACATCATCTATCCAATTCATACATTTTAAGGTTATTTTGGTAAATTCCCAATTCTAAAATTTTATGTCAACATGACATCATTCCGTTATTATAGTATAGTTATAATCACGCATCAGTTAAGGATGTAAAATTGACAATATATCAAATCAAGAAGTTAATATCTATTTATTGGCTCAATTAGTGGAATCATTAAATAATCATATAAATAAATTTCATAATGGACAATATGCCATACACAAGTAGATATGAAAGTCAAATCAATGTATAAATCATAATCAATGTTGTAATTTATTCCAATTTTGAATATGCAGATTGTCAGCTATCCATAAACATAAATGGATATTATTCATTTTAAATTTGGTTTACCTAAAATCAAGTTAACAATATGATAATCTCATAATCAAAAAAATATAAGGTAATAAAAAGAAATAATTAATATCTACCTTAAATTGTGGATCATTCAACAACAATGTCCATATAGTCACACATGCAATCAATACTTTCCATATCTTTTAAATCAATCAACAACTAATATCCATATTTTAGTTTCAAATTTTGAATCAGATATGATAAATACACATACAATTATATGTATTTTTATCCGTGATTTTTGTCATCTATTTTCAAAATTCAAATTCATAATGGTTACAAGTATTTCTTGATTATAAAACTCTGATTTTCACCATTCATAATGTTAATGTTAATATCTTCTTTCTCTCTATTTTTTCTCTCCCTTTTTCCATTTTCTGTCTTCTTCTTTGTCTAATGTTTTTCCATTTTTTGTTAGTGTTTGTGTTGATTATACATGTTTGTATATATGTATGTGTTTTTGTTGCTTACTTAAATATGTTACTAATGTTTGTTTAAATTGTGCAGAATACAAAAGTTTGAATCATTTTTTCAAGGACAACAAGCATGATAATTAAACATATATGTAAGCTACATTGCATCGTTAATTACGTTGATTTTATTATATAATAATTGCAGGTGAATCCCAAATCTTATAGACTTGAGTTCTTGATCATAAGAGGTCATGGTATCCATGAATTCAAAGTAGACAAAAAATAAAGGTTACGTTTTATATTTATGTCATGCATATATACACTTTTTGTCGAATATATTTGTTGTTTACTTAAATTTCCTAAATATTTATTTATTTTGTGTTGAACGTTAAACCAATTACAGGTGAATCTCAAATCGTATATATTTAAATTCTTGACTGGAAGAGATTGTGCTATCCATGAAACTCCTGATCGTAAGAGATCATGGTATCCATGGACTCGAATTTCTCAACAGAATCAACTAATGCTAATATAATGTTTTGTTAAATTGATGTATTTGTACACTTTTAGTTGAATGTTATTGGTTTGATATTGGCATGATATTAGTTTGATGGATATTTAATCATACTTCCTTTTGTGTTATGATATTTAGTATAGATGATATCTATGTTTTAAAAGAATTATATGTGTGATTGCAACTTGAGATATCCGTATAATTGTGACTTACTTTGTTACTCATAATTACATTTATTTAGATTAATTTGTGATGTTTAAATTTTAAATTTATTTTAGTAATTTGTGCCTCATTCAGATGTTAAATGTTTTATATGTTTATGTGTATGGTACACTTATATTTATTCAAAATATTTTAATTATAGAACATATGCAATATGTAATAAATAATTATAGTATTTGATCATAAACAGAAATATGTACACATTTTGGTAGGTGACATTGGTACTACTACACTTAGTAATTTACATCATATGTATTTCGTAACTTTATCTTTTTTTTAGTTGAGTTTTAAAATGTATATGGTTTAAATTGCGAGGGATCGCCATTAGGCGACACCGAGAAGACTTTAACTGAAGTTTTATCCATAAACAGAAATGGATATTATTCATTTTAAATTTGGTTTACCAAAAATCAAGTTAACAATATGATAATCTCATAATCAAAAAAATATAAGGTAATAAAAAGAAATAATTAATATCTACCTTAAATTGTGGATCATTCAACAACAATGTCCATATAGTCACACATGCAATCAATACTTTCCATATCTTTTAAATCAATCAACAACTAATATCCATATTTTAGTTTCAAATTTTGAATCAGATATGATAAATACACATACAAGTATATGTATTTTTATCCGTGATTTTTGTCATCTATTTTCAAAATTCAAATTCATAATGGTTACAAGTATTTCTTGATTATAAAACTCTGATTTTCACCATTCATAATGTTAATGTTAATATCTTCTTTCTCTCTGTTTTTTCTCTCCCTTTTTCCATTTTCTGTATCCTTCTTTGTCTAATGTTTTTCCATTTTTTGTTAGTGTTTGTGTTGATTATACATGTTTGTATATATGTATGTGTTTTTGTTGCTTACTTAAATATGTTACTAAAGTTTGTTTAAATTATGCAGAATACAAAAGTTTGAATCATTTTTTCAAGGACAACAAGCATGATAATTAAACATATATGTAAGCTACATTGCATCATTAATTACGTTGATTTTATTATATAATAATTGCAGGTGAATCCCAAATCTTATAGACTTGAGTTCTTGATCATAAGAGGTCGTGGTATCCATGAATTCAAAGTGGACAAAAAATAAAGGTTACGTTTTATATTTATGTAATGCATATATACACTTTTTGTCGAATATATTTGTTGTTTACTTAAATTTGCTAAATATTTATTTATTTTGTGTTGAACGTTAAACCAATTGCAGGTGAATCTCAAATTGTATATATTTAAATTCTTGACTGGAAGAGATTGTGCTATCCATGAAACTCCTGATCGTAAGAGATCATGGTATCCATGGACTCGAATTTCTCAACAGAATCAACTAATGCTAATATAATGTTTTGTTAAATTGATGTATTTGTACACTTTTAGTTGAATGTTATTGGTTTGATATTGGCATGATATTAGTTTGATGGATATTTAATCATACTTCTTTTTGTGTTATGATATTTAGTATAGATGATATCTATGTTTTAAAAGAATTATATGTGTGATTGCAACTTGAGATATCCGTATAATTGTGACTTACTTTGTTACTCATAATTACATTTATTTAGATTAATTTGTGATGTTTATATTTTAAATATATTTTAGTAATTTGTGCATCTTTCAGATGTTAAATGTTTTATATGTTTATGTGTATGGTACAGTTATATTTATTCAAAATATTTTAATTATAGAACATACGCAATATGTAATAAATAATTATAGTATTTGATCATAAACAAAAATATGTACACATTTTGGTAGGTGACATTGGTACTACACTTAGTAATTTACATCATATGTATTTCGTAACTTTATCTTCTTTTTTTAGTTGAGTTTTGAAATGTATATGGTTTAAATTGCGAGGGATCGCCGTTAGGCGACACCGAGAAGACTTTAACTGAAGTTTTATGGCAAATAAATTACTATTTGATAAATATTTCCAATTCTAAATTTTATAATTTGTATCATCTCAACATTCAAATCATCCGATCTCATAATTTTGGAAATTTGAAAAAATCATTCAATTTTTTTCCTTTTTTGTTTATTACTCAATCGATACTTAAATCAAGGGTTTTATTGATATATATGGTCATAAATTATGGTGACAATCATAATGAATGTCATTTAACTAAGATATTTGAATTTATGATGGAGAATTTTATGACACATATTTCTCTACTATCATTCTATATTTGCGCATATATACACATATATACTATTTGGACAGTTGTTGTAGAGTTATATATATATATATATATATATATATATATATATATATATATATATATACACACACACACAACATATAAACATGTATAACATAATTATACTTGCGCACCAATTAAGAATATAAAGTTCTTTTGAAAGTAAGAATATAAAGTTAATAGTATATCAAATTAATAAAGTCTCATATATTTTATTTGCATAATTAGTGGAAGTATGCACATAAACAAGTAAATATGTAAATTAGATCAGTGTACAAAGTATAATCAATTTCTTTAATCAAATCTTTCCAAATTTTCTACAACCTTACACTTTCCAAATTTAAATTCAATATTCTTATGTCATGTTTCCTTATAAATAAAATATTCCATTAATTTTTTATGATCTAAAGCATTTAATTTTTTTCCCATTTTGACACCTACAATAAATATACGTGAATTCGGTTATATCCTTATATTTTGGATAAATATAAAAACAAATTTTAAATTATAGAAACTATTTCAAATCAATCCTTAATTGGTGTTATCATTTTTTCAAATTCAAATTTTTGATTGTTTATATGTATGTATCTCATTCTATTGGTGTGAGGGTTTATATTTGTGATTGTGTATAGGGCTGAGCAGAACCGAACCAGAACCGAAAAACCGAACCGAACCGTGTAATTTCGGTTCGGTTCGGTTCCCATTTTCTGAAATTTCGGTTTTTTCGGTTCGGACCGAATAGACCGAAATAAATTTCGGTTCGGTTCGGTTCTTTTTAAAAATATTCGGTTAGAACCGAATAGACCGAATATTTTATTATATATTTTATATATATTGATTTTATATGTATAGTCTAATGCATGTATTATCAGTAGTTCAATCCGTTTACACAAGTCATGAGTAAACGAGTCACGAGTAACACTAAACCCTAGCCTCTTCTAAAATTGTAAATCTGTAATCAAGAATCAAATATTCCAATTAAAGAATTAAGAATCAAAGATTAAAGAACCTGATTCTATCGTGCTATATTCGATTCGAAAATCAGAGATTCTAATTTAAAAATCTATTGCTGCTGCTGCTATTTCTAATCAAGAATCAGAGATCAGTGAGGATTTAAATTACAAGTTTACAACAAAAAACATAAGGTTTTTTTTTTTATGAATTTCGGTTCTCAAAACCGAACCGAATTAACCGAATTATTTCGGTTCGGTTCTGGTTCGGTCCAGCACATAATTTCGGTTCGGTTCGGTTCCAGAAAAATATATTATTCGGTTCTCGGTTCTTTCGGTTCGGTCCGGTTCTGGACCGAACCGACCGAATGCTCAGCCCTAATTGTGTATAATATATCATTACTTACACCACATATATTTGAACTTGCATAAGATGACATGGATGATCCTTAACAGAGTTGCTTTAACGATTGTTAATTCTGGAAAATACATTTATGTACGTGTCAATACATAAGCGCTCACGGAAGGTAGACCAGATATTGATAAATTACTATAACTTTGTTTAATCAAATTGTACCTAATTATGTATAATTGAACGATGTATTATTGTGTATAATATTGATATATGTTTGATGTGTTTAGTTAATTTGCTTTGTATATGAAAGTTCTTCTTTTTCGTTAGTCATGTTTTCTTTGTTTTACTTACTCATGATGGATTTTTTCTGTTTGTATTTTCACGAATTTGTTTGTATATTTTTAAGGAACTGGATCGTTAATTGCAAACTAATTTGCATTTGTATCCATGACAAGGTTTATCAAAAATCGGATTTGTTGTACCACTTAATTACAAACGTTGTTAGTATCCGTAGAATTCAATTCGTCAAAGAAATCAAGTTTTAATTCAATAAATTTTGTGTATACTTATATTTGTTTGGATTACCTATGACATTTGTAATTTTAGTGTTTTTTTCTCTTAGTAGTTTGTGCTTCTATAGTACACTTATATTTTAATATGTGTAATTTTAAAATGTTGATTTCTATAATACACTTATATTATTTTATTTTATTTTAATTACAGAAGTATGCAAAATATGATTAAAAATAAATTAGTAGATCTTATATATATATACACACATTTTTATTGAATGATACTTTGCCACATATAGTAAATTTACATCCTAAGTATTTAGTTATTGTATTTTCTTTTTTTATTGAGTTTTTAATTGTATAGTGTTCGAATTGCGAGGTGTCGCCTTAAGGCGACGTCGAGAAACCTTCCACTGTAATTTTAATAATATTTTTTTAAAAATAAGTAATGATAATTAAGTAAATATACGAAGTATCAAAAAATTGTGCCGACCAACCTACCAACCAAACTTTAAATGTTTCATTTTTATTAATATAGAATATATATATATATATATATATATATATATATATATATATATATATATGTGTATGTATATGATTCCAACACATACTATGTGTCATATCAATACTATTATATAATAGACGAAACATTAAAAGTTTGGTTGGTCGGTATGGTACGTTGTGATTTTACTTAATTGCCCTTAATTTTGGTTGGTCGGTATGGTACGTTGTGATTTTACTTAATTGCCCTTAATTAACTGTACTTTGTGTTTTTACTTAATTAACCTTACTTATTTATAGAAATATATTATTAAATAATAATATTACATATTTATAACCAATTATCTTTTTCACCTAAAATATATTATTTTTTCTATTTTTTCTAACAAATTCCCCTACTTTTTCAAATATATCACGAGCAATTACCTTTTTTTAACTAAAACATGTTAGTTTTTCTATTTTTTCTTACTAAAACCCCTCCTTTTCCAAAAATATCGCGGACGTTTAGTTATTTATTTTTAAAACTATTTTAATATTATAATTATTTTTTAAAAGTTTATCTATTTTAACATGTCTACCTATTTTTCTTAACAAATGCAATTACTACAAATATTAAAATATAAATAATCAAATACCTATTTATAACCAATTACCTTTTCAGCTAAAATATATTATATATTTTTTCTAAAAAGTTCCTTCTTTTCTAAATATATCACGGGAAATTGTCTTTTATAATTTACTTTTTCTATTTTTCTCACTAAAATCCATTCTTTTTCCAAAAATATCACAGGAAACCATTTACTTATTTATTTTAAAACGTATTTAAATACTTTTAATTATTAAATTTTCAAACCTCATTTTCCAAAAATATCACCGGCATTTACCTTTCTAAACTAAATATATGTTACATTTTTTCTAACTAAAACCCTTCATTTTCAAAAATATAACGGGCGACCCCATACTTATTTATTTTAAAATCTGTTTTAATGTTTTTAATTAATTAAAAGTGTTTAGCTATTTTAACATGTCTACTTATTTTTTGCAAAATTACAATTAATAAAATATTAAAACAATAATAATCAAAATAACAATTAACAATCCGTGCATCGCACGGGTTTTAAGCTAGTTTATTTAATACAACAAATTCGAAAATAAATATTCACATTATATACGATTTTGACACATATTATGAGTCATTTAATCAGTTAATACATAATCAATTAATATTAATTGATTTGTTTCATGTTTTATGATTAAGGTTAGAAAATATCATAACGCTTAAAGTTGAATATTAACATATCAAATATTTTAATTATACTGATTGCCTGCAAATTTTAGAGATTTTCTTAATTATACTATGAAAACATTTATTTGCACAAAATTATATATTTTTCAGCGTTTTAATGGTCATATCATCTTAATTTCATCTTTAATCTAATTATTATCTATTTAAATTACCACTTTAGTTATTTTTAAAAATTATTGTTGATATAGTGTACATAATTATAATTAGATTTTAGAATAATATTTGTTTTAAATTACAATATTTATTATTATATCTTATGTATTTGAATATATGATGCAAGATGTCCGCCAACCGCGACGTCAATTAACCTTTCATTATAAAATTAATAGAAAATTATTATACATTACTTACTTTCAATAATATATAGCATATAATAAGAAAATATGTATAATATCTTAAAAATAAAACTGAATATGTAGAAATTGTACTTATTGTTATAATTTGTTTGACGTACATATTACAGTATATTACTAATATTGAATACATAGATTAAAAACATAGATCGGAGCATGTTGACACAAACCACGATGTCAGTTCAAAATTTTTATAATATTTTGTTTCCCAAATTATTGGGGTGAATTGGATCAGAATCGGACGCGTTGCGAAAAATATTCAACTTTTTACATATGCATTTAAGTTTTATTCTTCAAATTTTATATTCCTTTTCTTAACAATTTCTTATTTTAAATTGTAGTGATGGTCAATAACACAAGTTTTATCTATGTTTTACTTTAATGAAAAAAGATTTTGTATAATTTGTAACCAATTTACGTAGAATTAAAAAACACATGCAATAAAATTTTGAGACATTTTATTTGTTTGAGGATTAGAGATAGTGTTAACAACTTAACTTACTTTAGCTATATAAAATATACTTCAATTTTATTTCATGTATCCAAAAATTATTATAAATTTCACAAGTAAATCTAAATTATAATTAAATACTATTATTTTTTCATCTAAATACTATTTTTCTTCTTTATAATATAATTTTTTGTATAACTTAATTTTTAGTTGGTTTATGATTATTATATAAATTTATATTCGAGATATTTTCATATTTTGGAAACAAGATAAAACTTACATATTTTATATAAAAATTAAATATCATTTAACACTATCTAATGTAAATATAATAATTGATTAAATAATATTCTATATAAATATTATATTATAAAATATTATATAAATTCATGAAATTTCACCCGTGTGCCTAGCACGGGCTAATTCCCTAGTCTACTTAAGAAGTGATCAGACAGTCAGACATATGAACACGTTTTACACTCCAGTACTTTATAAGTTGAGAGATTCATCATCGTATACATAGTCTATGTTGGTCTATTTCAGGTTCTTTTGGGAAAATATTCGTCCTGATGAAGATGAAGACCATGATGATCAGCATGATTAGATTTTTGTAGCAATAACCAGTTAAGTAAATAGTTATTTTTAGACACAGGCCAAGGGTAGTGTACTGTATTCTAGGTACCAAAACTTATTATTCCAACCTCACTGCACAAACTGTCATCAGAAGAAATGAAAAATTAGTTTGGTATCCATGTACACAGATTTAATCACCAAGAAAAGTGATGTGGCCTAGATGGAAGATATCAGTTATTTTCAGTAGTCCATGTCCTTGTGGAAGATCAGTCCTTCATATTGATGAGCAAGTCTGACAATTCGATATCTGTATGATATTTTAGGCCTTTGTTTTGTTTTGAAATTCGGTATCTTGATCCAGCGAGCAAACGATTGAATATCGGAAGAATTAAATGTCTCACAAATCTTCTTATCTTTAGAAGTATAAATTTGTGAAAAAAATATACATATTTAGATGACTGATATATAATTTTATTTTTATCCCAGTGAAAGCTTAAGATTATAGGATGACCTACGTAATTAAACAGAGATAGGGCCGTAAACGAATAGAGTCGAGCCGAGTTTTGTCCGAATCGAGCCGAGCTTGATTTTTTTTTAAAACGAACCGAGTCGAGCTGAGCTTTCTAATCGAACGAAAAGTGATGTTCAAGATCGGCTCGTTTAACGAGCCGAACACGAGTTTGTTCACGAACATTTCGAGTCGAGCCGAACACAAACCGAACTCGAGTTGTTCACTTATAGTTCGTACTTTTATACTCAACCAAATCCAATTTTTAAAATTACTTACTAAATTTACAGTCTCACACCTAAAATCACATCTTAAAAATACACGATTATGTTTCAATTTCAATACTAAAAGTTAATTTATTTTCTTCTAATAATCATATTAGGTTAATATTTGTATTTATGAGTAATCAAACCTTACTCACTTCACCTAATAACAATAGTTAAAATAAAAACAATTTTATCACTAACTTAGAGCCTCTTTATCTTGACTCTTAACTTGAAATTTGGGGAGGTTTACAACTTTTTTTTCTCCAAGATACTCTTATTAACCTTAAATTCACTAAAAGTCTCATATTTCTCCTCAATTTCAATTTTAAGAGGTACAAGCCACTTTTAAATAATATTATATAATAAATTAATAAGACAAACTCTATTTCTCTATTCACTTTCTTTTGTAATTTTATGAATGCAACTTATAAATTTTAATAATGAAAAACTAATTTGGATTGGATATAAAGAGTTTAACTTTTGGTACTACGTTGATTTTATACCTTTTAGATATAACAAATACAATTCCTTATTCAACCACAAAATAATTAAAATAGATCGCAATTAAGTTTTATTTAACATATTCAAATTGTTAAGGATATTATCAAAATTCACAAATTTATAATTAGTTAAACGAATCGAGCCGAGTTTAACGAGTTCGAGCCGAGCTCGAGCCGATCCCGAGCAAAACGAGCCGAGTTCGAGTCGAACATGTGTAAAGCTCGGCTCGAGCTCATTTACCAACCGAACACATTTTCATGTTCAAGCTCGTGTTCATTTAGTAAACGAACCGAACCGAGTCCATCTAAAATGAGCCGAGCTCGAGTTTTGTTCACGAACGGTTTTGTTCGCTTACAGCCCTAAACAGAGATAGGAGTATCTAAGTTAGCTAGAAAATAGTTCTATAAACAAGTGTCATAGGCATCCTTGAAGGTTCCCTCCCCTGAAGGTTCCCTCCCCTGTCCTACATACAGTCACCACATAGCTTTTCCTTTATATAATATCACAAGTACTATTAAATCTTACTACTTGACATAGCCTCTCAAAATGAAAAAAGAATCTTAATCATCTTCAAAATTATAAGCAAGTAGTACCTGAAATGAACATCAGTACTATTGAATGGCCAGGGTTGCAAAAGTACTTTGACGATCAATCAGAATATTTCCAAAGAATCACCTGATGATAAGAATTCCATATCTGCAGATGCCACACACATTATTAATAGTATAATCGTACGATTTTATGCGCATAAAATATTATCTGTGCTGCATTTCTAGAATTTGAGTGATATTTCAACATGTAAATACTACCTTGTGGAAACTGTGTGCTATCTTTGCACCTCCTTCACTTTCCTTGAAAGAAGCTTGCGTTACTGTTCCTGATCTTTGTCTATATCCCAACCTTGTTCTTCCAAGAAAAGGCTAACCAATCTAATAAACCCGTCTCTTTTTTTCACCTCAATCCTTATATCGAAGAATGTACTGTTAGGTTAGGGGCTACACACAAATTCGAGATTCACAACATACCAATACAAAGCGCACACACAAACACACGATTAGTTGACAACTAACACACAAAACATATATGACGTGGAAACAACCGCATCCCAACTTGTATTATTAATTAAAACAGTTATCAATAATACAATTAAAACAATAACACCTCAATGGTGTCCCAAACTCGATACTTGAGCCAAACAATGCTCAAACATCTTCCAAACAATACCTAAGACGATTACATCTCTTAAGCCTCATCTTTCAAACAAATACAATATAACTATGTTTATATAGCTATCCAAAACTTAGTTTATTGGAGAATAAAAAGCCAGTTAGGGTTTTAAGAGTATAGTAATAATATGCTAGAAACATATGTTATGTAGTTGGTAGTATATATAAACAAATGTGTATGTACCGGAAGATCTCATCTTGAATGAAATATATTGGTACGGATTTTCTCTCTATTCTCTCTTCTCTCACGACTCCATTGTATAAAATTCATAGAAGTTATTATAGCCACCAAGACTTGCCTTCTACAAGACTTACCATACTCGTAGACTCGTTATACAAGACTTTTTATTCTTTGTACCTAATTCTTTAACTTAATCATGACCAAAACATACCATATAAAATAATTGTCTACACATATAATTATTATCATATCACCATATTGGGTGAACATCGGGTCAAACCCAACATGTACCTTAATAAATATCATATAAATATAATACATGCACAGTAATACAGAAAGGAAGTATATAGTAGCAAATTCAAAGAAACGGGGACATGTCTACATAAAGAGCTAATGTACCCGGATCAACAATTAGCTTCATGGCTAATAGCATAAGAAAGATGATAGAAATAAAATGCTAAAGGTCTCGATGTGTGTCAAATGCTTCTACAGCCAGATTTAGCAGTGAACCATTCATAATATAAACATTTACCAACTAATGTAGTGTCTCATAAGCATTGAGTACTCAAAATAAAATATGATTCACTTTGCAAAAAAAAAAGTCTCACTTCTAAAATAGATTGCAATACTAACAGGTCTTTTTGAAAGTCGTACCAGGTGCAAAATACTCCGCAAGGAAGGGACTTGTGCAGCTTTACTAGCCACAAAACTATTGTATTCTGAAAATAACTGTTTTACAGAAAATGGATGGAATTAAAAAAAAATAAAGGAGACAGAGCTACAAAGTCTGATATGCAGAATATGAAATGAACTAAAGTAATCTGCGAAACATTATCTTCCCTCCTTTTTACAAGTTCACACATCAACTAGGTGGTGCAACTTCAACACACTCCAGACATTCTCTATATAAAGTCCTTAATCGACCTCAAGTTCCTCAAAACATTTTAGTAAATTCAAACAAACTTAGAAATCTTAAATTTTTTAATACTCTCTATAGACTGCTCTGTCAATTGTTCAGAACTCCTCCTTCATTTGACGTTTTTTATATTCTATACACATACCTACTAATTTGCATTAATGGCTATAGTCACGAGATTGGGCGAGGAATATCCAGTGGTGATATTCAGTAAAAGCTCCTGCTGCATGAGTCACAGCATCAAGACACTAATATACAGTTTTGGGGCAAACCCAATAGTGTACGAACTTGATGAATGTTCAAATGGACAGCAACTGGAAAAGGAACTCAAGGCATTAGGCCACAAGCCGAGTGTCCCTGTAGTTTTCATAGGTAAGGAACTAATCGGTGGTCCTAATGAGATCATGAGCCTCCATGTCAAAGGAAAGCTTGTGCCGATGCTCCTAAAGGCTAAAGCTATCTGGATATAGCATATAGGAACTAATACAATAAAGGTAATTAAGCTCTGATTAGTTGCATAATCATGTACTATCTGGAGCAAATTTTGGTTAGGTACATGAGATTACCTCCATCTGAGTATCTATACAGCCCTTTTTGCTCCTAACAAATGCAGGGCAACCTAAGTATTCATTAATGTAACTTTTTTCTACGTAATACTCATTTTCTTTTATACTGCATTAATCATTTCTGTTGTTCTGTCACTTGGTAATCTCTCAGAAAATCTTTTGGCCTCTAGACAGCAGACTCATTATCTAATGCATCTTGGTATCATTAATCCATGACAGGTAATGTCATTGAATGTGACTCCTATTTTGCGACACCAGCCAGATTCATATAATAAAAAGAATACACAAAACAAAGAGTTCTCTGAACAAAAAAAGAACTATATGCTAATGCAGAACCTATCCATCCCACTGGTTCCCAAGTTAATGTTTCTACAATTTCATCGATTTTTACTAAAGTTTTCATCCCCATGGCCGGCGAAACTGAAATGGAACTGAATCTCTGTTGATGCATGGTTGACATATTTTGACCCCAACTTTTGCATTCTAACATATAAATTGATCTACTTCAGACACCAACAAATAGACTGATTACTGAAAGCCATATTCTGTCTTTGTGTGTCCTCTCATCTCCTGTGCACTGTGGGCGCGCCTATTTCTAAACAGTTCTGCACATGGTGCATCAGTCAAATATGTAAAACATTTCCTACAGTCACATTCATATTCTATCACTTGCGTACTCAGATTGAACCATAAAATATGCTAAATTTACATCCCTTAGCCCATCGCGTTGCTAATACCCTTCACTTCTTGGTAACAAGATGTTCACCATTCAAGTCTCAACGAGGACATGTGATTCTTAACTACCTAAAATGAGATCAGTGCTTTAGGAGAAATCTAAAGATAAGCTAGAGAAGTGATACTACAGCTGAAAAATACTGCATCGTACTGATGCGATAAAAATTATCCAGGAAACAGAGGAGAAAAGTCTAGGAAGACAGAAAGTAGAAAATATCTGTCTACCATTCAAACAAAATCAATCAGATTTAAGATGGAAACAAAATATTATAAATCTTCCAAGTGCTTAAACAGTAAGTGATAGAATTCAAGTGAGATGTTTGGAACAGTTGCTGCATGAACGGCAAGTCGGCAATATAATATCTTACAGAAAGAGGTCGGTGTGCCATGCACAAAACTGCAACTTTCCAAGCCTGCAACCAGAAAAATGATGCCTAAAAGTGCATAGTTTACACATAAAATAGAATCAGCTAAAGGAAGGAATATTTATTATAACGACAGATTGTGCACACTGTTAATACACTAATAGAAAGTACAAAACAGAAATGCAAAATATAATGGTTAAGCAGGGTGGCCGGCCATGCAAATGTAAAATGATTAAATTTTATCTCTTCATCTGTATTCGAAATTTTAACAAGATTTGTCGCTGTGTTTGAGCCATTACATGCAACTATACTCATATTCATATAGACTATGAAGAAAAAGCTATCCATTTGGATTTTGGATGTACCCAACATATTTCTCAGTTCTCACCACCACAGTTAATGCTGCTACTTAGAACATGAACCATATCAGAAAATCATGCATAAACATATTAACAAATTGAACCTAGGTCTGTTGTTTCTAGCATTGATTTTCATCTAGGCATCTGATTAAACAAAATTTAATATAAAAGCTGAAATTCTAAAAGAAACACTTGGGTTGGGGCCATGTCACTTGAGATGTGCAAACTTATCATGAAGACACTTTCACAAATATATTCTTGATTTGTGATTCTATGACAAGTTGTCATTATGAAAGAGCGACCAAGGTTAATATGGGGAAAACACAACTTACCCCTCATCAACAATTCAATCCCCCCCTCCCATATATAGTCTATCAAGAGAGCTCAAACTCCTCAAAATAAATAAAAAAAGACACCGCTTCCTTAACAAAGCCTAATCTCAAATCCATCTCTTATCAACAACAGTGATGGCTATGGTCATGAGTTTGGGAGCTGAAACACCTGTAGTAATCTTCAGCAAAACATCTTGTTGTATGTCTCACAGTATAATAATACTAATACGAAAATATGGGGCAAACACAACAGTCCACGAGCTCGATCAGCATCCAAATGGACAGCAGCTGGAGAGGGAGCTCGAGGCATTGGGACGTAAAACGAGCACACCAGCTGTATTCATAGGGAAGCAGCTTATTGGAGGTGCTAAAGAAGTCATGAGTCTACATGTTAAAGGCAAGTTAATCCCACTTCTCTTGGAGGCTAAAGCCATATGGGTGTAGTAAAAATACAATGGAACTAATAAATGTTGTCAAGTGTAATAAAGAATCAGCCAAAAAAGCCAGTTGATGGACGATGAACCCATTTGGTTTACTTTCTTGTTTGAATAAATATCAAAACAGAAGTTACATGTGGTGCATAGATACATCCTTCCTACTTTCCAATGTTCAGCTTACAAGTCAAATTTAATTAATAAATTACGCCCAGTCATTCCGCGGCTGCTGGCACCGAGTTAGCATATTTGGGTAACACACTAAAAAAGGTAACTTGAACTTTTTAATTTAAAAGTGAACTTGTAAGTTACCTCCCTGACAGCCCCTCTTCAACAAGTTCAAAATGCCAAGTCAGGTTTCTCTCAGGAAAAATTACAAGTGCAGTGCTTCTGCTTGCTGCTTACTTCAGGAAAGATACATGTGATTATTAGTTCTATTTGATTAGCTAAATCACAGATATGATGCACTAAGTCTTTTGATGTCAAAATCAAGGGTTGAACAATTAGTATTATACTACAACAAAGAGTGCTACAAATATACAAAAACAATCTACAACATGAACACAAACATCAGGACGTATAGGAGTCAGAGAGAAGTAGTTCATAACTGCTTGTAGTATAAGCCCCTTGCAGTTGCATAGCTTCAATATGAATGTATTATCAATTTTAACAAGGCAGCTTTAGACCTTTGTCAGGAAGAGGTTGAATTCTGAATTACTGGCAGCCATGAAATTTAGTATACAATGTCTTTCGGATAGGCAGATCAGTCTTTAGAAAAGGCAGACAAAACAGAACATGGCCAGAAACATCAAATTCTGCAGATGCAAACTAACTTGTTCCCTACACTCTTCAATCTTCAAACATGTGAATGGTTAAGATTCATGAGGCTCATCTTACCATCTTGACATTTCCGGAGGACCGCGATTGTCTAGACCACTTTAACACCCGTGTAAAGAATTAACCACACATCCTTATCAAATGCTGTTTAAGGTACAATGGCATTTGACTCGAATTTTACTAAATTACAAATTAATCTTGCAACAGAAAGTACAACGGTGGCAAAGAAATTGAACAATTGCTGTATAGAGCAATTTGTACTGACAAGGAATTTGTAAAGTTTGAAACTCCTTCAGGCAAAAGCATGACCAAGCAAAATAACATGACTTACTGGCATAGCTTAGCTGATCTGTTTCAAGCGATCTTCACCACTATCAGTGTCGAAGGACCCTGTTTAGGGAGCGGAATAGAGAACCTGAAATCCGATGCGAACAATCAGTCGAATCAGAGCTTTGAGCCTTGACTTTCTATTAGTAAAGTGCACTAAATCTAACAGCTTACCTTTTGCATGATGGGTCAGTGAGGGAATGGGAATGGGGGCTTAAGATCAGGAACGGGGTTCTTATTTAGAAACTGGGGAGTTAGTGTAGACAAAGGATGTAAAAATATAATATATTAGGACTCATGTAGCTTCTTCAATGTTATGGAAATTCATCATTGTTACAAAAAGAGGCTGCTTTCATTTTTATGAAATTAACAGGAAACCTATATTAGGATTTGCAAAACAAGAGGATCCTCATTTCAAAGTATAAGACTGAGACGGAAGACCTTAAGCTTTTTGCCAGGCTTTAGTGCGAAATGCTTCAAAGCTCACCTTTAAAAAAAATAATGGAAGCCTTTTCGGAGCCTTCAAGTTTTAAAATCAAAGCAAATAGGGTATGGGGTCTTGGTGTTATTTATATTAGGGGCAAAGAAGAGACCATTCTGTTTTTCATATTTGTCTTCCGTTTTGCTGCAGACTTGTTTCAATCAAAGGCTCATGACTCATGAGATGGCTAGCTTTCCCTTGGGCAGGACTAATGATAACCTCTCTGTTCTCAACTCTCAAATACTTGGGAACTGAATCCCTCTAAAAACCAACGGAAGAAATCACCTTCTAGAGCACTTCAAACTTCCTCCCATTTTTAATACACCCTTGGTACCACCACCGCACGGTGTATTCATTTTTTAAAAAGGAGATATTATAGAGTCGTGCTTCCATAAGGGTGGAAGTGTGTAAAATACAATGAAAAACTTTTGGAATCTGCTCTGTAATGCTTTTACGCACCCCTGAGCGGAATCCCCTCCACAAAAAAACAAAACCCGATTATAAAGGACCACAAGGGTGTGATTCTTCTTCTTCTGAATAAGATTATATGTAGGTCATTCGGTTTATAGAGCCGAATGCAGCCTCCCCCTCCCGCAAGTGGCTCCAGGGCTTGTTTATATTTAGATTTTGCGAGGTTCGATAAAAAGGTCGGCTCCTTTTCTTTTCTTGAAGAAGCAGAGGGTACAAGGAAAAGGACTGCTCTAAAGCATCTCCAACAAGTTATTTATAGAGGCTCTTATGTGAAAATATAAAGAGGGACGGGTAACAAAAATTTGAGCTCCAAAAAAACTCTTAGAGGCTCTTTAAAAGTTTAAGAGTTCATTCTCTCTCCTCATTTTTAAGAGCCTCTAGTTGGTTCTTAATTTATTTTTACTAATAAACTATTCATTCTCTCCAATTCCTCTACTACTTGGATTCAAATTTTTGTTATAGTGGAGTTGAAATCTATACTCTTTATTAATAAGCAAAACAATGTGAAAATGGCGCGCGGTACTAAATAGTACCAAAGTACCAAAGTACCAAATTTGGTTATCACTTGACCCGGGTTCGATTCCTCGCAACTACATAATTATACAAGATTTATTTACTTTAAATTCCTTAGCTTCATCCAGGTTCGATTCCTTAGAACTACGTAATTATACAAGATTTATTTATTTACTTTAAATTCAATAGTTTCATGGAGCGTTAGATTTTTTGTAGCTACGTAATCATACAAAATTTATTTATTTAATTTAATTTCTTTATTTTTATGCACGGTTCGATTGTCTATAACTACATAATTAAATATTTATTTATTTATTATATATTTTTATCATTCAATTCTCGAAAAATACATTTTTAAATAATATTCATTAATAATTTATTAATACTGATATTTTATTGTCGACTCATGCTCGGCCCGTGCTTGGTACGGGTTATAAGCTAGTATGAAAAAAATATAAATAAAAAAACAAGTATAGAGAGCATTGTTGGAGTTGACACAATAATCAATGTAATAACTTCCTAAGAGCTTAATTGTTTATATTATTTTTAAGAGTGAATAAGGATGCGACACGACAGGTTTACTACTGGTAACATGTATTATCCACAATTTGGACAACAGCTTAGCCAACATCAAAAGTAATAGTAGAAGGGAGTATATGTGCATGTTGTTGTGTTTACCTTTGAATATTCTACTGGCTTATATCCTGCGATGCACGATCTTCTTTAATATTTTCTTATTTTTTATTTAGATTTTAGTTATTATATATAATTTGATAAAATTTTAATATATATATATATATATTGGATTTATAAATCTAACAATATAATATTTAAATTTAATATATTATTGACGTAATCAATAGTAGTATTTTAGATATTAAAATATAAAATATTTTAAAATAACATATCTAATGATTCGTATTTTTTTACTCTTAAAAATCTAAAAAGGGACTCAAGTGCAAATATCAAAATATGTGCTTGTTCAATATACCGAGTTTATTTGAATATACTATTACTTTTATTTTAATTAATTATCTTGTTTAAATTTAATGTTAAAAAAATTATAATAAACATGAATTTCATAAGTTTAATATAATAATATTACCAATATATCTATCTTTTGTCCGTGTTATTTTTAATTTGAACATGAGTTGTTTCAGTTAAAAAATATAAACAGGTAATATCCTTAAAAAGACAATTAGTTACTTATTAACAATTATATAAAATTATATTAATTTTTTTATATATACGTCTGCATTACTTTTAGAAAATTAGTTGTTTAAGTTAGAAAATATAAAAGAGGTAATTTGTTTTAGCTGAAAAGAATAACTTGTTATTTATTAATATTTATGTAAAACAATATTACCATTGTATATTTATTTTGCATGTATTATATTTAGAAGATAAGTTGTTTTAGTTAGAAAATATAAAATACATAATGTGTTTTAGCTGTCGGTTATAAATATATAATAATATTACCATTTTATATATATATATATATTGCCCGTCTTATTTTTAGAAAATGATTTGTTTTAGTTAAATAGATATATGAAATATGTAATATAATTTAGCTGAAAAAGGTAATTGGTTATCAATAACTTGGTTTTCATATATGTGTCCTATTTATAAGATGAGTTGTTTTAAGTAAAAAATATAAAAATAATGTGTTTTACCTGAAAAAGGTAATCAATTATAAATATATAATAATATTACCATATTATATATATGTTGCCAGTTTTATTTTTAGAAGATGAGTTGGTTTGGTTTAAAAAATAAATATAAAATAGGTAATGTAGTGAAAAAATGTAATTGGTTATTAATAAATTGATTATAGATAGGCCCGTGAATCGGCCCAATGTAATTGGTTATTAATAAATTGATTATAGACAGGCCCGTGAATCGGCCCAAATACCGACCGACCGACCGACCGACGACCGACCAAAACTTTTAATGTTTCGTCTTTAATAATACAAACCTATAACCCGTGCGATGCACGGATGAATTTTAGTATTTTTAATTTATTATTTTAGTATTTTTACATGATTTATTATTTTATTATCATTTATTTGTATTTTGATCTTAAATTTTTTTAATATATTGTCGACGGAATAATATCTTGAACTTTTGAATGTAACTTAGAAAAATAGATGATATAAATATTTAATAATAATAATATGTTGTTGACGGGATTCGAATCTTAAACCCGTAGGAGTATTTTAGATACCAAGAAAATAATATTCTTTTAATATTATATCAAACGATTCTCATTTATCTATATTTATATATAACGGTTATTAACTGCTTATATGATCTGTTACACACTGACCTAAAAAATGACATAGCTTTTGAAGGTTTTTTTGGTAGAGAGCATCAGCAAATTGAACACCATGTATATGAGTATGTCTAACTCGCCCTCAATTCATACAATTATTATATTTAAAAGCTTAGTTAAGTTTCTGCTGTTTTGTCTAAATTACAATTAATCCTGAAGGAACGCTACACTATTACTCATGTATTTGATTCAGAAATGATGTGTTTGATTCACTTCATTACATCAAACGGTTCTCATTTATTTATATTTATATCTAACGATTATTATTTAGAGAACCAAACTACCAACCAACCAAATAGATGGTAGTTTGCTTATAATAGTATTTTTTTTATATGATTTTTTAGTATTTTTTATCTTATTTTATTAGCATTTATTTGTATTTTGATCTTAAAATTTTTTAATATGTTGTTGACGGGATTCGAACCTTGAACCTGTGGGAGCATCTTAGATATCAAAAAAAGAATATTCTTTTAATATTATATCCAACGGTTCTCATTTATCTATATTTAGATCTAACGGTTATTATTTAGAGTAACCAAACCAAATGACCAAACTACCAACCAAATAGAGGGTGGTTTGCTTATAATATTATAGTATAGATAGATAGATACTGCTGATAGACAAAATAAATATCTTATATGGAAAGAGAATAACAAAAAAATCAGCCCCGGCATGTGTGTTCGTATAAAAGAGAGATAAACCGGGAATCCTCTGCCTTTAAGAGGGAGTAGTCTTCTCTCGCCAATTTCAGTCAATTGCATAGACCCCCTCCTCTTCTTCAGAGAGAGAGATGAATCACTAACAGTAAAGAAGAAATATATATTCATAGAGCATAAACTTATTTTACAAATATAAAACGTAGGCAATGGGCTTTTAAATTTAAATTTTATATAGTTGTGTATAATACCACTCCCAATTTTGTATCAAGAAAACAAATTCTCGCAATGCATCAACGGCTCAATATGAGCAAAATCAAGAAATATACACTCAAGTAGTATATTCGAAGTTCAGGAGACAGAAATGCAGTGCGTAAATAGAAAAAGCAAAAAAGGCTGACTATGATATCAACAGCTATAGGACTAGCAAAAGATTTAGCAGCACAGTCAGTAACATGGCAACCTCACTTCATTCTCTCCTAAAAACTCTTCAAACTAGCATATCCGCAAAAAGGGGGGGGGGTATAGAAGCTCCCCATGTGTATCCAAATAATTTAATATTCTTCAAGACTCTGAAATTATTTCCCGCAATGTCAAGAAGTTTACCTTCCCATCATCAGAACATCTGCTTCGGTATTAGTTCCTCGTGATACACTGAAGACAGAACCATCAACAACCCTGAGTGCAGCAACTCCACTCACTCAACCACCTTGCTAGTGACACATCCTCTATGGTAAGGCCAGATGGCACTCACAGTACGGAGACAAAACTATCCCATTAGTATATCATCTGACTGATCATGAGGTAATGTTGGGCCAACAGTCTAAAACTCCGACCACCGTATTTATAGGCGGAGGCACGCCTAATGGAGGACAGCTGACAAACGCGAAGAGTTAAAGCTTCTAATAAACAGCGCACCCTAAGGTTACGACGCGCCCTGATGAAAATTTCGAGATAAAATTTTATTGTAAAATTTTGGGTAAAGTTTTAGGAAATTCAATGTATTGTTTTTAACTTCACATTGAATTAGGGGTAGTTGTTATAGCCAAAATTCGGCATCGGGTTTTTGGGTTAGATTCGGGTTAAGGATAATTCAATTGGGGATATCCAAGATGTAATTAGGGCTAGAATTAATACAAGGATAGATAAGAGCTTGTCCTCATAGGAGTAAGGGCGCGTCATTTAAAACCGTTCCTTTCCTGAGGGAGCGCCCTCATGGTGATGACTGACAATTTGATATAAATGGATAATTTGACAAAGGACAATATCCACATTGACATGGAATTGGCATGAGGAAGACCTAGGGCTTGCCCTCGTAGGGGTAAGGATGCGCCCTTTTAGGACATCCACCCCTTGAGGGCGCGCCTGATAGAATATATATTTATATATATTTTATATGATTTTATTCCTCATATTTATTATATTTTGCAGTTAATTGGATATTTATTTAATAAATTTTAATGTTTTATTGTAGGATGCAAGGAAATCCTAAACTTGGAAGGATTGGAGAATAAAGAGCTTAATTTGGAGATTTATTAGAAGAAAATTCGGATTTGTTGGGATGCCTGCACATAATTCACTGTTTGGGCCATATCTTGAGATCTAGAAGTCAGAATTTGACGATTTAACAGCCCACGCGAAGATAATAAAAATATCTTTTATTCTAAAGTGGTCCAATTATCAAATTACTTCAGGAACGTCCCAGAATTACTGAAGAAAAGTCAGCTACGAATTTTACTTGTAAAACATAATCAGTTTAGGAAACGTAATTGTACTTTCCTCAAGGCATTAAAATATTTGAGGATATATATATAAACATCAGATCTGAGAGATACAGATATACAGAGATATATTGATATACATACATACATATCCATCCACCGGTGAGGAGAACAAGAAGACGGCTGATTACGAAGATCTAGTTTTCAACTTATCTTTGTATTATTCTAATTAGGCGATACTTTGGATTTTCGTTTGTTTCTTCATAAACCCTAGTATTTTTATTCAGTATTCCAGACATATTTATTATCATGTTTTCATCGGATCCCACGATGATGAACGGTTCGATTATGAACTAATCGTTGTCGTGGGATTCTAACGGATTTATCTATGGATTTTAGTAGTTAATTGTTTTAAAGATTTGTGTGTGATGAATTATTGATAACCTAGTTTGGTTGTGCTTATTCTTCTTGGATGCGTAGCTAACATCTAAGTTGTTTGTTAATCTCTATTGATTTCGAAAGTGGATATAGAGGTTTAGAAGTTGTCATGCTAGCATAGGTTTATGTATGTTTGTCATGCATGATTCGTAGGTAATTTTAACCATCTTACCTGCCCTATGTAATCTGAATGGATAACTTGCTCTTTAAACCGTTATGTTTTCAAATCTTATAGACATATAGGGTCTAAGCATAATTGGTGTCTGCTCAACTTCTATCTCTTTTGTGGATGTTTGAGTGGTTTGGTAAACGTATACTGAAAGGTAGCGTGTACTGATTTCGTGTTGTCCGATTAGTTGTCACAACCGTCACATGCATTGATTAAAGACATAAGATTCTAGATGAAGTATTTAATGAAGTTAGGATCCCATGTTTTATTCTCATAAGTAATTCGACAGTAAACTCTTTAGTTAATCTTAGTCTTGATAATTTGCTTAGTTAAATTAGTTGATAAAAACACATCTTTGATACTTGTCTTAGCATTGAACAATAGCCATACATTGTTGCATAGGTGCATAACTGTAGTAAACCAGTCTCTGTGGGAACGAACTCTACTTATTCATATATTACTTGTGACCGCGTACACTTGCGTGATTTTGTGCGAACAAGTTTTTGGCGCCGCTGCCGGGGACTCGGTGTTATATTTAGTTTATGTGCTTGTCATCAGTGGGAGTTAAAGTTCACTGACTCGGATTATTCTTTCATCAATTTTACTTTGTTTGGTGAGTTTCAGGTACTTTAGTGAGCGTGTATGCGAACACGTTCTCAATCTCGGAAAGAAGAACTTGAATTGAATCTAGTTAAGGGAGAGCCAGCAGCAGAAACGAAGGGTTTGAAGGACTATTCTCAGCCGAAGATCAATGACATTCAATGTAGCATTGTCAGGCCAGCTATTGCGGCTAATACTTTCGAAATCAAGCATGGCACGATTCAGATGGTGCAGAATTCAGTTCAGTTTGGGGGTGCTCCAATGGAAGATCCTAATATGCATATTAGGGATTTCATCGAGATTTGCGACACCTTCAAGTTCAACGGAGTGTCGGAAGATGCTGTGAAATTGAGACTTTTCCCATTCGCTCTGAGGGATAAAGCTAAGGGCTGGTTGCACTCTCTACCAGCAGGTTCTATTGCTACATGGAAGGATCTTGCTCAGAAGTTTCTCACGAAATTCTTCCCTATGGCTAAAACAGTTGCAATCAGGAATGCTCTTACTCAGTTTGCACAGTATTCTGGGGAAACTTTATGTGAAGCTTGGGAGCGTTACAAGGAGATGCTTCGGAAGTGTCCTCATCATGGAATGCCTGATTGGATGGTGATCAATTGTTTCTATAATGGTTTGGGAGGTCAATCTCGACCAATGCTTGATGCGGCATCAGGGGGAGCTCTTTGGGCTAAAAGCTACGATGAAGCTTACGAACTTATTGACATGATGGCTGCTAATGAATACCAGAATCCAACTCAGAGGTTATCACAAGGCAAGGTAGCAGGAATTCTGGAAGTGGATGCAGCCACGGCAATAGCAGCACAGCTAAAGGCTCTGTCTATGAAGGTTGATTCTTTGACTAACTATGGAGTTCAGCATGTGGCTAGTGTTTGTGAGCTATGTGCAGGTGCACACGACACGACTCAGTGTGCCATATCTAGTGAATCGGCACAGTTTGTGAGCAATTTCCAGAGACCACAGCAGCCAGTGCCTAACACCTATCATCCGAATAACAGGAACCATCCTAACTTTAGCTGAAGTAACAATCAGGGTGGCCAGCAACATTCACAACAACCGTATCAGCAGTATCAAGGTCAGCAATATGGAGCTAAACCATTCAATTCTTCTGGTTTTCAGCAGCAGTATGCTCCAAGGCAACCATATCAACCACCAGGTTTTCAACAACCATCTCAGGGGAGTGCTGGGCAATCATCTAATGAAAAATCTGAATTGAAAGAATTGAGGCTAATGTGCAAGAGCCAAGCTGTTTCCATCAAGACTCTGGAGAATCAAATCGGTCAGATTGCCAATGCCTTGTTGAATAGACCAGAGGGAACTCTCCCTTGTGATACGAAAGCTAATCAAGGCAAAAGAGAGGTCAAGGAACATGTAAAAGCAGTTACCTTGCGATCTGGGAAGGTTGCGAATGATCAGAACTCAGAAACAGAGCAAAACGGAAAAAATTTGAAAATCCAACAGAATGAGGAGCGCGCCCGCGCCCTAGGAAGCGCGTCCGCGCCTGACCTTCTGCAAGAAGTGGAGAAAAAAGAGGAAAAAGCAAGTTTGGGGGGAAACGAAGCGGAAAAGCGTGATCATTCTACTGAGAAATCTGTTCTGAAGCAAAGTACAGAGACCAAGGAAGTCTATCCTCCTCCGCCATTCCCTAAACGTCTTCAGAAGCAGAAGTTGGACAAACAGTTTGCTAAGTTTCTCGAAGTTTTCAAGAAGTTGCAGATCAATATACCTTTTGCGGAAGCTCTAGAACAAATGCCGAGCTACGCGAAGTTCATGAAGGGTATTCTATCTCAGAAGTTGAAACTCGAGGAGTTGGAAACCGTTGCTCTTACAGAAGAATGTAGTGCTATCCTTCAGCAGAAGTTACCTCCTAAACTGAAGGATCCAGGGAGTTTCACCATACCATGCAGTATCGATAATCTATCTTCCAACAAGTGCTTGTGTGACTTGGGAGCTAGTATTAATCTAATGCTGTTGTCTGTCTTCATGAAACTTGGGTTGCCTGAGCCGAAACCTACTACTATGTCTTTACAGCTGGCTGATCGGTCGATCACATATCCTAGGGGTATAGTGGAGGATGTTTTGGTTAAAGTGGATAAGCTCATCTTCCCTGCAGATTTTGTTATTCTGGACTTTGAGGAAGACAAGAAGATTCCGATTATCTTGGGAAGACCGTTCTTAGCTACAGGCCAAACTTTGATCGATGTGCAGAAATGAGAGCTTACAATGAGGGTTCAAAATCAGAAGGTCACTTTTAACGTGTTCAAGGCAATGAAATTTCCAACTGAGGAAGAAGAGTGCTTTAAATTGGAGATGGTCTATTCTGTCGTCAATACAGAGATTGAACAACCGCTGAAGTCAGATACTGTTAGGTCCAAAGTATCGTAGAAGGGGGGGGGGGTTGAATACGATACTCACAAATAATTTAATTTCGTTCGCGGATTAATCTTTCAGTTCTATAACGAAATCAAACACACCAAACCAAATCAAGTTTCGGGGAATATATCTTTTTATAAATATAAACCTCGAGGGGTGCTACAATTTCTAATCCGTAGATTAGCTTCAATGAGTTTAAGGTTACACAAATAAAAAACAATGATCAAGTTCTGAGCACTATTAATTTCTCTGATAATTTTCTCCAGCTCTTCTCTCTCTCAGTAATGTCTCTGTGTTGAATGCCTTAACTGAAGAAGACACTATCTTCTCTCGAGTTAATTGTAGACTTGAATTGAAAAACCATCGAACCATTTAGAATAGAATATTCTTGGCCGTTTGATCTTCATCAACCTGTCAGACAAGCACAACTTTTCACCTACTCCATGAATTGAAAAACCATCGAATGGATTAAAAAACCATCGAATGGATTAAATCAATTTGCCATTCGATAGTTTTTAAATCAAAACTATCGAATGCCAAATTAATTTACTTTGTTTTTCAATGAATCACTTCAACCACCATTCGATAGTTTTTTCAATTGAAAAACTATCGAATTCTTTTTCTTGTCTTTTGTCCTTTAGTAATTACTCCTGAGCTCCTGGGTGTTTAAGTTTTAGACTGTATCAATTTCTTCTGAGACGATAAAACAACTTGATCTTTTTTTAGTGCCGTCACCTAGTGCAACTGGTATGGTTCACAGATGAATAACACTTGATCAATTCTTCTTTTATGTCTTCAATATAGTGCTGCTGATAAGTCCATTGTCATTCTGGTTGCTTCATCACTGGAATCCCGTGGTACTGAACCCTAAATCATTCACATACTTCTGTCGTCTTGAAAGTCTTGTTTCTTTTGCTGTCACTGAGGCTTGAACATTTTCATGCACTTCTTTCCGTGACCTGTTTACAGACTTCAAGAATACATAACGTATTTTGATTTTTTGAGTTTACCTTTTCTTCTTTGATTCTGGATTCATGTGCTTCTGTTAATATTATTGTATGTCTTGTCCTTTGTTGAGTTGTAGTTATCTCTTTTACATCTTATGTTACATTATGCTTTACAGATACAGTGGAGAGAGTCTTGATAGGGGATTCTGATATCGAAGACGAAGAAACAGCAGAGCAACTTCAGTTGTTGAATGCACCTCCGTGGAAAAGAAAAATTGATGCGTCATTCGAATCTCTTGGATTAGCAGAGCTGAACAATTCTCAGGAACGACTTAAACCATCTATGGAAGAAGCTCCTACACTTGAACTCCAACCACTGCAAGATAAATTGAGGTATGGTAACGAGAGCAACAGGCTATATAAGGAGAAGGTTAAGGACTGGCATGAAAGAGGGGTCGTGAAACATTCATTTGTGCCTGGTCAGCTAGTTCTGCGTTTCAAGTCTCGCTTCAGATTTTTTCCAGGAAAGCGTAAGTCGAGGTGGTCGGAGCCTATCACGGTTAAGTCAGTATTTCCGCATGATGCAGTAGAGATTTTCCATAAGTTTCCGGACGAAGCGTTTAAGGTTAATGGTCAGTGGCTGAAGCATAACGTTGGTAATACGGTGAACCGTGAGTCGAAGTTCACCGTTCTTGTGACTGGATGAAAAAGGATTCACGTCAAGCTATTGACGTAAAAAAAGCGCTTCTTGGGAGGCAATCCAAGATTTTGGAGGAGGAACACTCTCCCACATTTTTCAACCGGGAATTCATGCACTAGGGGAGTATTTCTAACCTTTCTTTGTATAATTTTTCACTCCTATTATTTTTGTATTTCTTTTAGGATCTTGTTAGTTTTGCATATTTATATATATTATTCATTGGGGACAATGAACCGCTTAAGTGTGGGGACGTGTTCTTAATAATAATATATTTAAAAAAAAAATTATATATTATAAAAATCCAAAAAAATTGAAAATTTAAAACTTTTTTTGTATATAATTGCCTTGTCTCAAAAGCATGTTAGTATGGATAAGTACACATTGTGTAGATTAATTTCGCATGATTAATTCTGAGTGTCACATTCATGAAAAATAATTTGATGCTTGGTAATTCCTTGTGTGTGCTTGCGAAAATTTGAAAACTTGAGATGTTTCTTGGTCAATTTTAGTGAGTTAAGCATGCTTTCACCATGTGAGGATTTGAGCCTAATTTATGATTGATACATTTTATATCAATCCATTTTTTGTTGTGTGATGTTCATCATGATTATTGTTGCTCTAGAACTTGTTTTAAACCGTTTTGAGACTACATGATATGTGTATGCATGAATATGATAAAGGCACTAGGATTAACCTTATTTACCCAAACAATACCCATATGAAAAATAATCCTTAGTGAACCCCTTTGAGCTTATACCCGTTTCTTTCGTATATCACCACTCTAAAACTTTTTAGCCTACTTATTTATTCTTGTCTTGATTTATCTGGTAGAGCATATTGATTCAATTTATGGGTTGGTGAATATTTAGTGTGGGGATTTATTTTGGTTAAAGTGTTACATCTTGGTGGGATACAATATGGTATGAAAGTTGCAAACAAGTATTAAGTACTCCTTTGAGATCAATGGGTGGCAAGTGCAATATCATATTAAAGGGATGATCCATGTGTGCTGGTATTAAGTACATTCTTGGTGACTTTTCACTGCCCTTGGTTACTGGAGAATGACTTGACTTTAAAAAAAAAAAAAAAATTATGTTTGTCATGCTAGCATAGGTTTAGAACTTGCCATGCTAGCATAGGTTTATGTATGTTTGTCATGCATGATTCGTAGGTAATTTTAACCATCTTACCTGCCCTATGTAATCTGAATGGATAACTTCACTACAAGAAAAACTGAAACAGACGACACTTATCAGACAACGGTCGGCAGTAAAAGCATTGTTTGAAATTTTCACACAACGGTTTTTGTTTTTGCAAAATCTGTCTGTTGTCTGAAAGAACTTCCACAACGGTTTCTAAAACCATTGTCTATTAGAAGGAGTAAAGCAAAGGCTTTACACAACGGAATTATAAAACCGTTGTCTGAATAAAGGTCAGACAAGTGTTTCATAAACCGTTGTTAAAAACAGACAAGTGTTTATTCAAACTGTTGTGTGACATCCATTTAAGTGTTTATTCAAACTGTTGTCTGAAGTTTCTTCGGACAATGGTTTTGTAAACCGTTGTTAGAATCACACAAGTGTTTTACTTGTATGTGGACTATACTTAATTCACACAACAGTTTCTGCATACCGTTGTCCAATTGAAATCTTAGGGGGGGACAATTATTTTGGAGGAGTTAATGAGGGGGGACAAAGATTCAGACAATTATTATAAAAAATTTTATAAAAAAAACACACAACGGTTTTACAACTTAAAAACAGTTGTGTGACTTTTTTTTTTTTTTTTGAATTTCTGGTTCGTGACAAACTTTAATTGTGAAATTTGTTTGAATAATAAAGTTTATGTTTAATTGACACACTTAATTATAGGATAATATTCTTAATTAAGCCGGATATCATAGTTTGTAGTTCTCTTATCATATTAAGACTTTCGTATTATCCTCGTTATTATACTTAACAACATATAAAATGTACATATTTTTCTTTGTCGGACCAAGGACACCACACAATTTACTAAACATACAAGTCGGGAATGGCGTACAGTCTCGCTTATACATGACTTACATAATTTCGTGTGTAAACTAACATAACCCCTAAGTCGTAACCCCTAAATCGTAACCCCTAAACCACAAAACCCTAAGCACAATCTATTATTATAAGTATTATTTTATAAAATTTTCAATCAATAACATGTTCGGTATCTTCAAAGAAGTGTAAAAAATAAGTTAGGCAAAGGTATTAACAAAATTTTTATAAAAAAAACACACAACGGTTTTTTTTAAGAATAAACCTTTGTTGTACTTTACTTTCCACGACGGTTTTTTTGTAGAAACCGTTGTGTGATTACCACAACGGTTTTTTATTTATAAACTGTTGTCTGAATGATTTTACTACAACGGTTTTACAACTTAAAAACAGTTGTGTGATTTTTTTTTTTTTTTTTTTGAATTTCTCGTTCGTGACAAACTTTAATTGTGAACTTTGTTTGAATAATAAAGTTTATGTTTAATTGACACACTTAATTATAGGATAATATTCCTAATTAAGCCGGATATCATAGTTTGTAGTTCTCTTATCATATTAAGACTTTCGTATTATCCTCGTTATTATACTTAACAACATATAAAATGTACATATTTTTCTTTGTCGGACCAAGGACACCACACAATTTACTAAACATACAAGTCGGGAATGGCGTACAGTCTCGCTTATACATGACTTACATAATTTCGTGTGTAAACTAACATAACCCCTAAGTCGTAACCCCTAAACCACAAAACCCTAAGCACAATCTATTATTATAAGTATTATTTTATAAAATTTTCAATCAATAACATGTTCGGTATCTTCAAAGAAGTGTAAAAAATAAGTTAGGCAAAGTTATTAACAAAATTTTTATAAAAAAAACACACAACGGTTTTTTTAAGAATAAACCTTTGTTGTACTTTACTTTCCACGACGGTTTTTTTGTAGAAACCGTTGTGTGATTACCACAACGGTATTTTATTTATAAACTGTTGTCTGAATGATTTTACTACAACGGTTTTACAACTTAAAAACAGTTGTGTGACCTTTTTTTTTTTTTTTTTGAATTTCTCGTTCGTGACAAACTTTAATTGTGAACTTTGTTTGAATAATAAAGTTTATGTTTAATTGACACACTTAATTATACGATAATATTCCTAATTAAGCCGGATATCATAGTTTGTAGTTCTCTTATCATATTAAGACTTTCGTATTATCCTCGTTATTATACTTAACAACATATAAAATGTACATATTTTTCTTTGTCGGACCAAGGACACCACACAATTTACTAAACATACAAGTCGGGAATGGCGTACAGTCTCGCTTATACATGACTTACATAATTTTAACTGGACATGTGTCAGATTCACTGAATATTTTTTTTAACTTATTTCTTCGACGATCCAACCGTACGGATGTTAATCAGTACTCATTCTAGTGTTGGGAAAAAATAATCAAAAAATAACAAGGCCCGGTTGTGCCGCATCTTTTCAAAAACGTTGGAACACTACTACTTTTGGGAACGGGACATGTGTCAGATTCACTGAATATTTTTTTTAAATGATTTCTTCGACGATCCAACCGTACGGATGTTAATCAGTACTCATTCTAGTGTTGGGAAAAAATAATCAAAAAATAACAAGGCCCGGTTGTGCCGCATCTTTTCAAAAACGTTGGAACACTACTACTTTTGGGAACGGGACATGTGTCAGATTCACTGAATATTTTTTTTAAATGATTTCTTCGACGATCCAACCGTACGGATGTTAATCAGTACTCATTCTAGTGTTGGGAAAAAATAATCAAAAAATAACAAGGCCCGGTTGTGCCGCATCTTTTCAAAAACGTTGGAACACTACTACTTTTGGGAACGGGACATGTGTCAGATTCACTGAATATTTTTTTTAACTGATTTCTTCGACGATCCAACCGTACGGATGTTAATCAGTACTCATTCTAGTGTTGGGAAAAAATAATCAAAAAATAACAAGGCCCGGTTGTGCCGCATCTTTTCAAAAACGTTGGAACACTACTACTTTTGGGAACGGGACATGTGTCAGATTCACTGAATATTTTTTTTAAATGATTTCTTCGACGATCCAACCGTACGGATGTTAATCAGTACTCATTCTAGTGTTGGGAAAAAATAATCAAAAAATAACAAGGCCCGGTTGTGCCGCATCTTTTCAAAAACGTTGGAACACTACTACTTTTGGGAACGGGACATGTGTCAGATTCACTGAATATTTTTTTTAAATGATTTCTTCGACGATCCAACCGTACGGATGTTAATCAGTACTCATTCTAGTGTTGGGAAAAAATAATCAAAAAATAACAAGGCCCGGTTGTGCCGCATCTTTTCAAAAACGTTGGAACACTACTACTTTTGGGAACGAGACACGTGTCAGATTCACTGAATATTTTTTTTAAATGATTTCTTCGACGATCCAACCGTACGGATGTTAATCAGTACTCATTCTAGTGTTGGGAAAAAATAATCAAAAAATAACAAGGCCCGGTTGTGCCGCATCTTTTCAAAAACGTTGGAACACTACTACTTTTGGGAACGAGACACGTGTCAGATTCACTGAATATTTTTTTTAAATGATTTCTTCGACGATCCAACCGTACGGATGTTAATCAGTACTCATTCTAGTGTTGGGAAAAAATAATCAAAAAATAACAAGGCCCGGTTGTGCCGCATCTTTTCAAAAACGTTGGAACACTACTACTTTTGGGAATGAGACATGTGTCAGATTCACTGAATATTTTTTTTAACTGATTTCTTCGACGATCCAACCATACGGATGTTAATCAGTACTCATTCTAGTGTTGGGAAAAAATAATCAAAAAATAACAAGGCCCGGTTGTGCCGCATCTTTTCAAAAACGTTGGAACACTACTACTTTTGGGAACGGGACATGTGTCAGATTCACTGAATATTTTTTTTAAATGATTTCTTCGACGATCCAACCGTACGGATGTTAATCAGTACTCATTCTAGTGTTGGGAAAAAATAATCAAAAATAAACAAGGCCCGGTTGTGCCGCATCTTTTCAAAAACGTTAGAACACTAGAATAGATTGTTATGTTTCGTCCCGGATTGATTTTTCTATTTTTTTAAAAATATTTATCGACGATCCAACCGTATGGATATCGAGATCTATGTAATTTAATGATATTACAGAAGTTATAGAAAAAAAATAAATTTATTTAGTTTGAGATCTTAATGGTCAATAGTGATTTGACCAGTACTTCTAACTAGTGTTTCGTCCCGGATTGATGTTTTGATTTTTTTAAAAATATTTATCGACGATCCAACCGTATGGATATCGAGATATATGTAATTTAATGATATTACAAAAGTTTTAGAAAAAAATAAATTTATTTGGTTTGAGATCTTAATGGTCAATAGTGATTTGACCAGTACTTCTAACTAGTGTTTCGTCCCAGATTGATGTTTCGCTTTTTTTAAAAATATTTATCGACGATCCAACCATATGTATATCGAGATCTATGTAATTTAATGATATTACATAAGTTATATCAACTTTTCAAAAAAAATTAAATAACATACAAAGTTATATCTCTTTATAACAAAAACACATTTCCCACCTTTGCCAAATTTTTACTTCCCCCCTCCCCGACCTTTCCCCCCTTAACCAAATCTTTATTCCCCCTCTTTCACTACCCTGCTTTTCTCTTTCTATCTCGATCTCTATTGCCTCTCTCTCAACTCAAAACACAAACATTTCAAACACACATACGTTTCATTCTCTCAAAAAACACACACACACACACCACACACACACACCGATACACACAGACATATACAAATCTAGATGTTAAAACCCTAGTTCTAAATCGTGTTAATTAGTTGTGCAATTGCTCGAATCGTGTTAATTTGACGAAGCCCCTTGCTCAAAAGTTTGGTTCATCACTAATCTCAACAATTTGTAAGTGGTTTTGAATTTGGGGATGTTGGGGTTTGGGATAGTTTTGAAGAGATTCATTTTGTTTTTGTATTTGTATGTTATGTGTATAAATATAGATTGGGTGGCTTTGTAACTGATAAAAGGTCTGTGGTTGTGGCTCTGTTCTTGCCATTAGGGTTTAAGAATTTGGGGATGTTGGGGTTTGGGATAGTTTTGAATAGATTCATTTTGTTTGTGTATTTGCATGTTATGTATATAAATATATATATATATATATATATATATATATATATATGTTGTAAAAGAGCTAGCAGAAGAGTTTGGATTCAGTTTCTTGTGAAAATTGTTCCAAAATCTCAAAATTCGACTTATTTTCAAATCCTGCTAGTGGCATTATCGGAAGATAAACATACAGAAGTTTTGAACCGTAAAAAATCTAAACTTCCGTGGCTAAACCTGATGTTTTGTGTACTGAGGACTACTGTGTATTTTCAGGAATACTTTCTATAGTCAAATTGTTAATAACCCATATAATATTGTAGATTAAGATTTCAAAATTGCCTTTGAATTAATTAATTTGTGTAACCTTTACAAAGGGCCCCTGTAATTCATTCTTCCTTTAGAGTTTCAGATTCATGAGAAAATACTCTCCAATCTTTCCACTTTGCTTTCATTGACGTATCTTTTGTATTGCACAGATAACCCAATTTCTAGAATCTCAAGGTTTCTTAGATTATTTGGAAAGAGGCCTTGGTTCTGACGAAAGCAATAACAATCTTCTTGACAAATTACAAGATGCAATTGGAAGAGGTCAAAATCCTTTTTCAATACTTCCCTCAGATTTAGAAGAGCCTGAGATTATTACAATATCCGATTCTGGCGTGGGAATATTAGGTATGTCCAAAGATTCCTGTTACTAGTTGTTGCTTTAATTAGTGCGTTTTGGTTAGATTGAGGGCAAAAATATGAGCCAGTTTCAGATAAATCTAGTTCTAATTCAGATATTATAATATGTCCATCAGGATCTGGTGCAAAATATTGTTATGACAGGTTTCCTTCAAATAATAGAACTGAAGAGCAAGAAGAAAAGAGGAAGCAGATTCTAGCAGCAGCAAGTGGAGCTCTTGATTCGGGAAAGATACTGTCCAGGTGTACAGATATACATATTAATTGAGGTCCTTTATTTAGTTAAAGATTTAAGCCAAGCTTTGCTTATTATTTTGTTATTTCTACTATCAGTTCACCGTCTGTCCTTTCTGCAAGCAAGGACTCAAAAGCCGAAAGTCTGAGTCCAAGGGAGAGAGCTGTAAGTTCTTATAACCTATTGATTTAACTTTCTAACAGTTTGCTTATTATACGCATGCAATGTTTTACAGGCTGAACGGGAACGTATGGTTTTAGACATACAGGTTAAGCTTCAGGTTAGATATTCTTCATTTTTCGAGCTTTCTTATATTTCTTAGAATAGGACCAGTCATTCATTATATAACAAGTACGCTTACATTGCTTTTACCAAAGTACGCTTCGATCATACATATATAACAAGCCCAGAATAGGAATCCATGTCACATTCCTTCATTCTTGACTATGTCTCTTATCTTATTTCCTTAATAGAAGTAACTGCATTAATCATTCTAAGTAATCATAGTGTACATTAATTGAAGGACTAGTATATAAGAGCATAATTCCTGGAAAAGGTTCATTATACATAAGGCCATTGCTTATGGGGAGTGGCTCTGTTCTTACCCTTGCACCAGCTCCTGAATTCACCTTTTTGATTTACGTTTCTCCTGTTGGTAATTATTTCAAGGTAAAAGGTTTGTACATTCAAATGATAGGTGTCGACTGCAAATTCTTTAAAGTCTCCCCTGATAGGTGAAGTGACGCACTTCTCTTATGTATGGGACCTATGTTTTATAAGATACCTTGGTCTGAATCCTTTATTTTTTTGCTTGCATGATGTCAGGATGGCTTGTCTCCAATTGATTTGATGGTTGAAACTGAAACACATCGGGCAACCCCTGGTGGTACTGGATGTGTGAAAACGATAGGAAACTATGCTGCAGTAAGCTTTCGTATAGTTTCTTGCTGGTTAATAGTTAGGGCGTAGTATTGCCTTGTTTCTATATATTAAATTAAGTTTGGAGTTATGCTAGATGCACTCAATGCTGATTTGCACACGGGATTCTGGATGCTCACCTTGCCTTCTCTCACTTTTGATTGATGATTATTCTAGTTTTTCTAATTTATGCTTTATGCCCTAAAAACATTTTGTGATCCTTTTTCGGTAAGGAAGCTATATGGTTCAAATTGTTTATGCAGAAGTCTGTCTTATCTTAATCTTTGTTCATACTTTTATGGTGATATAGGTGAATTGTTCCTTGTTTAATTTTTGAAAAAACATGAGAACCATTTGGCAAACTTTATGGCATAATATGATGTTGAGTATCTAATCTTGTCGTGATTTTTAATTATAATTTTAGGTCCTCAAGGCACAAAGTTCTGCAAAAGCCAAAGGCTATTCTGATGTTCTGTACCTAGATCATTCATGTGCAGTTTTTTACTTGTTTCATGGTGCTGCAGGCTTTAAAAATCATCTAGACTGATGAGCCTTTGCTGCGTCCCTGTGGTGTTTCAGAGGTGCTGGCATGAGTGTATAAGAAGTGAAAAAGGTGGAGGTTTTTCGGAATATAAATGTTAGGTTTCGTCGAACTTGTGTAGAGAAATAGAGTATTCATTTTTGACACTGCATCATACCATCAGCTTTACTTGTACACTCTGACTTATTAGATTGAGAATTTCTAAGCATTGTAGATGTATTTTTTCCAGTGTAAGTACTAATAATAAAGTTATTAAGTCATGTTTGGGTTCATATTGAATTTGAAATCTGGGAAATTTTGTTTATTAAAGATTTTTTGTTGCACAAAAATCTAGCTTATTAGATTGTTTTTTGTCCAATACCGTTGTCTATCAAAATCAGAAACAAGTGTTTTAGAAACAAAAACTGTTGTGGTTCTGCTAATGTTCCAACATGTTTGTCTTTTTAAACCATTGCCTAACAGCTTTCAGACAATATGTATTTAAAGAAAACAATTGTGCAAGTCAAGAATAGACAACAGTTTTTAGAAAGGAAACCATTGTGTTAAACTATTAAGACAATGGGGTTTTTCTACTAAAACTGTCGTAAATATTTAGATCACACAACACTCTTTTGGAAAATAAAGCCTTGTCTGAAAATTAAAATAACAACATTTTCTAGTTAATAAACAGTTGTTGATTTATTTGTCAGACAATGGTTTCTACAACAACCGTTGTTGTTCACGCGTTTCAGACAACGGGTTTTTCTACTAAAACCGTCGTAAATATTTATATCACACAACACTCTTTTGGAAAATAAAGCCTTGTCTGAAAATTAAAATAACAACATTTTCTAGTTAATAAACAATTGTTGATTTATTTGTCAGACAATGGTTTCTACAACAACCGTTGTTGTTCACGCGTTTCAGACAACGTTTTCTAAGACCAAAACCGTTGTCTGTAGGGAATGAGACAACGGACGCGTCCGTTGTCTGAGCTGCGTAACAGACGGCATCTCAATAGACCACGGTTTTCTAGGGCATCAGACAACGGGCAAAAAGCCTTGTCTGATTCAATTATTCTTGTAGTGCTTGCTCGTTAAACCATTATGTTTTCAAATCTTATAGACATATAGGGTCTAAGCATAATTGGTGTCTGCTCAACTTCTATCTCTTTTGTGGATGTTTGAGTGGTTTGGTAAACGTATACTGAAAGGTAGCGTGTACTGATTTCGTGTTGTCCGATTAGTTGTCACAACCGTCACATGCATTGATTAAAGACATAAGACTCTAGATGAAGTACTTAATGAAGTTAGGATCCCATGTTTTATTCTCATAAGTAATTCGACAGTAAACTCTTTAGTTAATCTTAGTCTTGATAATTTGATTAGTTAAATTAGTTGATAAAAACACATCTTTGATACTTGTCTTAGCATTGAACAATAGCCATACATTGTTGCATAGGTGCATAACTGTAGTAAACCAGTCTCTGTGGGAACGAACTCTACTTATTCATATATTACTTGTGACAGCGTACGCTTGCGTGATTTTGTGCGAACAGCGCCCTCTTTATTTGAGGGATGATTTCCTTGGCTTGACACTAGTAAGATATTGAAGAATTCTCCCTTAGTATGTGCCCTAAGGGAGGGATGTCCATGGTTGAAGGCCTCCAGGGGTTTTGCCTAATGATTGAAGGCATCCTCCTGTATTCAATGGGCGCGTCCTCATTGGGGATGTGGGGTGAACCTTGGTGTGTGCTTTGGGAGCTCTGTTCCTGTACTCAATGGGCGCGTCCTCATTAGAGAACTTTGGAGTAATCCTGCACTTTGCACTCAAATGCTTGGGATCACTTGTCCTGCAATCTTGTGGGTGCTTCTCATTCGGGGGACAAGGATGCGTCTGGCATTTGGGGTAAGTCATGGCTATACATGCGTCTATGAATTAAGGAAATAGATGGTAATGGATAGGACTAGTACCCTCGACGAGGGAAGTTTCCTTATTCATGAAGTCCTGACGTCATAGACGAGCCTTGGACCTTTGTGACTAGGCCTCATCGTTGGACATTCCTAAAGCGAGTCAGAGTCTTATTATGGAAGGCGGTGGAAGGCTTCCCATGGGCTTCGGAAATCAGAGACTAAGCCCACAGAGTTAACTTCCTCTCCAAGAACTACGTTGCCTTGATCCCCTATATATAAGGGGTACGTAGGCACATTGTAAGGGGTCGAAAGTTGAGAGCTCTGAGGCAGCCAACACAAACCCTAAGCAATCTCAGCCATCAATTAAACACAACCACCATACTCCGGTGAATTCATCACTCAAGGACCACCGTTGTAGATCTTGATTCCGGTGACAAACCTCGAACTTTGTTAATACCAAATTTCTCCATTAACATACACTATATCATATGATCCTTTAACGATTCCTGAAGGCATCAGTAAACCGTATCACCGTAATTTAATAAATCTTTGATTGACTATTAACTATTAAGCAAGGGATTGTTCTATAGTTGTTCTTGTCGGAACATATAAATCACGGTGCTGCGTTTTATGATATAAATTAAAGAGTTCGAAAAGAAGATTAACCTTAATCGCTACGACACAAGCGATTCAATTCCATGTCTTCTACTGAATTCCTTGATTCCCTTTGAGCGAAGTGTGGCCTTCGATCTCCCAAAGTTTCCTCTCCTCAAAGCCTCGAAATTCCAAAACCCTAGCTGCGTGCGGCTGCCCCTAGGTCTCAATTTCGATTTCGGTTGTGTATTTTTTTTTATCTTTAAGGAGAACGAGAATTTATATAGGCTTCAGTAGGGATCATGGACAATTAGGTCGGGCCTTCCAATGACATTCCGGGTCAAGCCCAACGTCATTAAATATTAATTCAATCCACTAAAGAATTAATATTTGCACTACCGTTCCTAATACCGCAATTATTTTATTATTTAATTCAGCTACTATATTATTTGTTTATTAAATTCTCCACGTTTAAGATATCGCATGTCCATTAATTAAATTAATCACTGACAATTAATTTAATTAATATCTTATTTATCCTTGATCATTCACTCAACCTTATAATTATGTCAGAAATTAATCTACCTGCAGGGCTTCACATAATTATCTTTATGAGCTTTCAAGAGGAAATCATCAACCCGAATATTATCAGGACATGGATTCCTTCTGTAATTAATATCCCACTCTGCATGCAATGTCATTGCTCAACACATAATATTGTAATTAATAATTAATTACATCTTATATGAATCAAAGCATGTGCCTTGCATACAAGTGTCAATCACTACATCCGGATTAAGAACCTAAGCAATAATAATATAGGAGCTAATAAAGAGACCCGCGATCCCATAGAAAGACATCACAATCCCTTGTGGAAAAAAAAGGATTTGCTGAGACGGAAATAAAGATATCAAGTTTCTCCCAAGATAACTGGAAGTTCCAACCAATAAGAATCCTAATGAACCTAAAAAAAGGATCATAGAATCTTAGTTCTTCTTAACTGTCAGAATAAAAGAACAATTCTAATATTTTGATCTTGTTCAATATACATAAAGTATACAAGTATTATTCAATAGTCAAGATAAACTATTCCCAAATAATACTTCAGTCATTCCAGTGGGTTGTCTAATACCACTTAGACTGTGAACATTTATTATATTATATATAGACACTGATAATCTAATCTTCTGTTATCCTATTTGATACTAGATTATTCGTAATATATAATAAACAGACAATGTAATAATATGCAATCAAGATTCTCAATAAAATGGAAAATGTTATATACTTCAAACGAATAGTTCAGTATAAAACCCAACAGTTCTGACACTTAACTTTAGAGAAACTTTGCATATCCAACAGTGATATGAGATAGCTTTTCTTCACTATCCTAAGATTTTCTTTGTTGAAACATTTTAAACTTACAGCATCCAGTGAAGGAATCTCCTGTAGAAAAAAATCACCTTTTCTTTCTTCTCGACATACTGGTATATTTGGATTGGTTCTGTGACAGTCTTCTTGCGGGTTGTGTGGCCAGTCTTCTTGTGCAACCTGTAAATGAAGAGAATTTGTGGCTTGCTTTGTTAATTTGTGGTAAACAAATAAATAATTTATCTTGATTTGTTAATTTGTGGTAAACAAATAAATAATTTCTCTTGCTTTTTTAATTTGTGGTAAAAGAGGACGGTACCTCATATAAATTAATTGTAAAATATTTTTTTAATTAATAAAATTTTATAGAGGTACCGTCCTCTTTTATTCCAAAAAAATTCGTATAATCTTAAATATTATTTAATCGAATTTAAAGTTTAAAAAAAAAAAATTGAACCGCAAACCCACAACCCGCCCGCAAATTGGTTCGAGATGTTCACGAGTCAGCAGATATTACATAGTTTAGATGTATTGTTATTGCAGTTCGTATGGTTAGTGCTCCTGTTTTGATAAGTTTTGATCCTCGACAAAACTACTTTCTAATTTTTTTTACTTCTTTTCTTTGCCTTCCGGTAGTAGTAGTAGTAATGTAGTACCTAGCATGACATTATGTAAACAAAATTTGACCCCTCCAAAAATTATTTTCTGGGTCCGCCACTGTGAGTCAGGTTTCAGCAAAATCGGCTCGGCCCAGCACGGCTCGCAACCGGAGACGTGCCGGTCCCGTTCTCCTCTTTCGTCAACTCGGCACGTGCCAAAACCGGCACGGCCGCCCGTTTGGCCAGCACTGCCTCTAGTTCATTGCATGGTCGAGCACTTGAGCCATGCATGCAAAACTGGCCCTTCGCTTTCTTTGTAGCCAAAGCAGTCCTGGAATACTACATGATACGTGGCTCAATCTCATGCCTGAAATTTTGATGAAACATAAATTTGCCCTGTTGGTTTTTTACATGCGAATAAATTTGCCCCGTAGGATGTCGACTGAGACTTAAAATATTTATAATATTACTGAATTTTAACTAGAAATAGGGGATGAAGATATACTTTAGCAAGCTAGTCTTGAACATAGATGAAATTTGTGTTTAGAAGTTTGTATTACCAGCTGAGACATAACATTTAGTAAATCTGAAATATAAATTTATAACATATTAAATTTGAAAGTTCAGAGGGAGTGAATATATTTTGTTCTACACTTGTACGGAGGCTTTGTCAAGACTGGTAATTTTAGTCCCACGATTTGTTTAGTCTTTTGATAAATCACATCCAACTCATCTTCAACTTTTTTTCAAGGTCGGTCGTCGGTTTTCCTTTTGGTGTTCTTCATCTGAGCATAATGAGATTCTTGCTGAAAAGGCACCTCAATTGGATAAGCTCAATATCTTTAACCACCTCTTCATGGAGGCTACAGAATGCATCACTTGTAAAGCCATTCAATCGTCTATTTATACTCGCTTCTTAAATGGAAACCCCTCACAACCAAGTTCTAGTAACAACTCATCAAGCACACCAGAAAAGAAAAGTCTCACAGTTAATCAAATATCTTGCACATTTCTTGCACGTAGCAATGGCATTGGTCACAAGATTGGGCAACGAATATCCGGTCGTGATCTTCAGCAAAAGCCCTTGCTCAATGTCTCATTCCATCAAGACACTTATATCCAGCTTTGGGGCAAATCCTATTGTCTACGAGATCGACGAACATCCAAATGGTCAGCAAATGGAAAAAGAACTGAAAGAATTAGGACGCAAGCCTAGCATTCCAGCTGTGTTCATAGGCCAGGAGCTTATCGGGGGAGCTGATGAGGTCTTTAGCCTCCATCTAAAGGGCAAGCTGGTGCCACTTCTCAAAAATGCTAAAGCTATATGGGTGTAACTAACAAGGCCGATCCCAGTTCGATCACCAGAGCATTTTTTTTAACCTAAGGCAAATTTTGCGGCTTCGCTGTTATACAAGAATAGCTTCTGTACTACTACTACTACTACTTATTGATAACCTTGTCTATGTACCATACATTATGGAGAACCTTAGTAATACATTATTTGTTCTTTACCTGGTTTAAGATTTGTTATAAAACAACAGTTTAACGTAATGACCTCCAAATTACATTGTGTGTTCTGAGAGAGATTTACCAGTTATCCAACTAAACTGTCCTTAATTAATCACATGTTGCAAGCTTTACCATGCTGTATTGTTATATAAAGAAAAGGGAAGTCAATATTGTAAGTCAGCTACGTAATCTACTGAAGAAGTGATCAGACAGTCAGACATATATGAACACGTTTTACACTCCAGTACTTTATTTTATAAGTTGAGAGATTAATCATCATCGTATGCATAGTCTATGTTGGTCTATTTCAGGTTCTTTTGGGAAAATATTCGTCCTGATGAAGATGAAGACCATGATGATCAGCATGATTAGATTTTTGTAGCAATAACCTGTTAGAAAATGGAAAGTTTGAGGCATATTTTATATATATGTTCTTGATGGAATTTCCGGAAACTAACACTTGGAGGTTGTTCCTTGTAATGAGGACTTAAACTTTCATGTTTGGATCTAAGACATTTTCTTAGTGTAATCCATAAATAAATTGAGTTGAAATAGGTTGCTTGAAATGAGTTATGTGGGTTGGTTATATTGAAATAACTTGTATCCCACATAAAATTGGTAATGAGAGGTTGGTGGGTTTATATAGAAACATGTGCAAGAGTAGTGTACAACTACTAAGGCATGTGGGTGTGCATGGTGTTAGTATGTGCCTCACGCACACACACGCGCGCCGCCGCCCGCCTCGCCTCGCCCCGCCACGTCACGTCACGACTCGACTCGGGTCGGGTCGAAGGGCGATTTGGGCGAATGTCTCGGCGTCTCGCGTACGCGAGGCGACCTGGGCGAGAAATTTTATTACCTGTTTATTTAATATTATTTATTGATTTAATTTAACAGTATCAGTATTTATTTGTAACAGCTATATGAACTGGGTCAGGATTTATATTAAATCCTGATGGACCAGTTCTTGGATCAAATCCTGATGGCCTAGTCAGTACTTGGAGTAAAATCCTGATGACTACTGATCCTGATGGCCTGCGTCAGTATTTGGATCCTGACGGAGTTAAATCCTGATGATGATCCAGTCCTGACGAAATCCTGATGGTCGATCAAGTACTGATGCCACTCCTGACGGACAGCAAGTCCTGATGGCTTGGAGTACTGATGATGATCAAATCCTGATGGACCAGGAAATCCTGACTGAGCTGTTAAATCCTGATGACTACTGTTATGGTAATTAAATCAGAATAATTAGTATTAAATACCATATCTTCAGTTACAATATTTGGTCTATTACGTTTTATTTTGTATTATATTTTTATATATATAAAAATGAGAACGTTGAGATAGCAGACGAATATACGTAACTCTGAAAACCCTAGCAACTATCATCTTCTCTGTTTTCTCTCAACACATACAGAATACATAGTTCTTGGGCGAAGTGAGGTGCTGGTCGATGTTGATCATTCCGACTACTGTGAGTGGATTGATCTGTGCTGTTTTATCCTGGGAGTGATATTGCTGCAACCCAACACAGCGTAAGTGGGGCAATAATCTCTTCAAGAACAGTCAAGACTTCTCGAAGGCTTGGCGACTCAGCTGTTCTATTTATCTATCAGTATTTGCTAAAGCTCCTGAGAGATAAGTGTTCTTTCTTGTCTTTTTATTTTCAGTCTCTGATTACACTTTTGTTTCGACCTTTGTGTTTGTTTCGTTTATTGGTATTTTGCCTGTTCTTGTTAATACAATATATATATAACTGCCCTATTGTTGCTGTGTAGTTAGTAATTATACCCAACAATCTTGAAGAGATTAGTTCTGTGTTATATATTGTTAATTAACAAGATGGTTAACGGAAGTGTAACTCCTGATGTTGCTATTGCTTCTGGTTCTGGTGTTACTGTACCCACAATTGATTGGACCACGTACCGTTTCCCACAGCCTATTGATTTGTCAAGAATGCCTGATAAATTCGGTGGGGGTGTTGGTTTTTCTCGTTGGCAGAAAAAGATGAAACTGTGGTTAACGGTAAAGGGTCTATGGCCGGTGGTGCAGTATGAGAAACCAGTTATTGATCAGGAAAAGGCTGAAACTGTTAAGGCCTATGCTATGTGGGAGGAAAAAGATGGGGTGGCTAGGGCTGCTATACTGGCAGTTTTGGCGAACACTCTATTTGATGTTTATTCATCTGACTCTTTCACTGCTAAGCTTTTATGGGAGAAGCTGGACCAGACACACAATACTGACTCGCAAGGGTTGGAAAAGTATTCTGTGGCTAGGTTTCTTGATTTTAAACTGGTGGATACAAAGTCCATGACCGAGCAGGCACATGAATTTGAGATGTTGGTGCATGCTTTGAAGGAGTCCGGAATGGACCTTCCTGAAAAGTTTCAGGTTATGGCAGTGATTGAAAAGCTCCCTAAGTCTTGGGAAGAGTTTGCTCTCTCCCTGAAAAGACAGAAAGGAGAGATCACTTGGACAAACCTGATGTTGGACATCTCTGTGCAGGAACAACACAAGTCCAAACAGGGACATGTGATGCCTGCTGAACATGGGGGTTCAAAGGTGAATGTAGTGACTGTTGGACAGAAAAGAAAGGCTGTCACTAAGAAGGATAACACTAAAACCAAAAATGACAAGAACAAGGCTAAGAAACCAAAGACAAACAAACCATGTTGGTCTTGTGGACAGGTTGGTCATTGGAGCAAGGACTGTCCTACAAAGAAAGCAAAGAAAGCTGTTGTGGTAGCACAAGCTAATACTGTGCTTGCAACCACTGATGGGCCTAAGGTTAACATGGTTGTTGGTGAGGCTGTTGCCTCTGGAACCAATGACGGGTATGTTACCTATGACCCTGTACTTCTTTCCACTTATCTGTCACATGAATGGTTGATTGATACTGGAGCTAATGTACATATTTGTACTGATATTAGTTTATTTGTATCTTATCAACAGAGTCATGGAGTGACAGTGACGATGGGGAATGCTAGTGCTGCTCAAGTTCTTGGAATAGGAAACGTGGACCTGAAGTTTACTTCTGGGCGTGTTCTATCCCTCACTAGAGTGCACCATGTTCCTGATATTCGTAGAAATATTATAAGTGGAAGTTGTTTAGTTAAAAATGGTTTTGAACTTTCTTTGAAATGTAATAAAGTAGTTATTACACATACTGGTACATTCTTTGGCAAAGGTTATTTGTCTGATGGTTTATTTTTAATAAATGTTGAACCTGTTTTGGGCAGTTTTATTAATGACAGTGTTGCACCTTCTGTTAATTGTGTTGAATCATCTGATGTATGGCATGCTAGACTTGGTCATTTAAATTTTGGTGCTCTAAAGAATATGATGAACTTAGAGTTGATTCCAAAATATGCTATTGAAAAGAAATCTAAATGTCAAGTATGTGTGACTGCTAAACAAACTAGGAAACCCTTTCATAATGTTGTTAGGGATTCAAGTGTTTTAGATTTAGTACACACTGACATATGTGAATTTGGTGGCATGTTGACTAAGGATAATAAACGATATTTTATTACCTTTATAGATGATTGTAGTAGATATTGTTATGTTTATTTACTTAGACATAAGGATGAAGCACTAGAAAAATTCATTATGTTCAAAACTGAAGCTGAAACACAAACTGGTAAAGTACTTAAACGTTTGAGATCTGATAGAGGTGGTGAGTATACTAGTACCTCGTTTAATGAATTTTGCGCAAGCAATGGTATAGTTCATGAGGTGACTCCACCATACACACCTGAGTCTAATGGGGTGGCAGAACGAAAGAACAGAACTTTTAAAGATATGATTAACAGCATGCTTATTAATTCTGGGTTGCCTAAGTACATGTGGGGAGAAGCTTTGAATACGGCTTGCCATATTCTGAATAGAGTTCCTCTGAAACATATGGACAAGACACCTTATGAATTATGGAAAAGTAGAAAGACAAGTTTAAAGTATCTTCGTGTGTGGGGGTGCCTTGCAAAGGTGCTTGTCCCTGAACACAAGAGAAAGAAACTAGGTCCGAAAACTGTTGATTGCATCTTTCTGGGCTATATTGAAACCACTACGGCTATGAGATTTTTAGTATTAAAATCTGACATAGACGGGATAGTGGCTAATACTATAGTTGAATTTCGTGATGCAACATTCTATGAGGATGTGTTCCCTATGAAGACTGGTATACCTCAAGGTATTTCTAATGATGATCCTACTCACACATCAAGTTCTATTCCTGATCATGTGGAAAAGATTACAAATGTGGGGGCAGATCCTGACAGTAGTTCTACTCCTGACGAAGTAGATGAACCTAGAAGGAGTAAGCGTACAAAGGTAGTCAAGGACTTTGGAAGTGATTTTGTCACTTACAATGTCGAGGATGAACCTTTAACTTTCAGACAGGCCATGGATTCTTCGGAGTCAAGGCACTGGAAAGGTGCTGTAAAGAGTGAGATTGACTCTATTGTTTCTAACGGAACATGGGAGTTGGTTGACCTACCTCCTGGGTGTACTACTATAGGATGTAAATGGATATTCAAAAGGAAGATGAATCCTGATGGCTCAATAGATAAGTATAAGGCTAGGTTGGTAGCTAAGGGTTTTAGGCAAAAGGAAGGCATTGATTACTTTGACACATACTCTCCTGTTGCAAGGATGACAACAATCCGAATGCTTATAGCATTGGCTTCTGTACATGGTCTTATCATCCATCAAATGGATGTAAAGACAGCTTTTCTTCATGGTGATCTTGAAGAAGAGATTTATATGGATCAGCCTGAGGGATTTGTTGCATCGGGTAACGAGAGAAAAGTATGTAAGTTAATCAAGTCTATATATGGCTTAAAACAAGCTCCTAGAGACTGGCATAAAAAGTTTGATGATACTGTTTTAGAATCAGAATTTGTAGTTAATGAAAGTGACAAGTGTGTCTACTATATGGTTAAAGGAAATGAATGTATTATCGTGTGCCTATATGTGGATGATATATTATTGTTTGGAACCAATATTGAGATTATTAACGAGACAAATAGTTTCTTGAGAAGGCACTTTGAAATGAAGGATATGGGTGAGGCTAGTGTGATTCTTGGGGTCAAGTTGACACAGTCAACTGATGGAATAACATTGTCACAATCTCATTATATAGAGAAATCTATACTTGAGAAGTATGGTTATTCAAATTGTAGAATCGCTAGTACACCGTACGATCCTAAAGTTGCCCTAGTCAAGAATAGTTCAGGAATTCCTGTGTCTCAGTTAAGGTATTCTCAGATTATTGGGAGTTTGCAATATCTTGCTAATGTGACTAGACCGGATATTTCTTATTCTGTGTCTAAGTTAGCTAGATATACAAGCTGTCCGAACAAGACTCATTGGGAGGCACTAGATAGAGTTCTTAGATATCTTAAGGGAACGATTTCCCTTGGTTTGCATTATCGAAGATTCCCTGGAGTACTCGAGGGATATAGTGATGCAAGTTGGATAGCTAAGAAATCTGGTACCAATGGAGTGACTGGATATTTGTTTACCCTAGCAGGTGGAGCAATATCCTTAAAGTCTACTAGACAGACTTTGATAACTCGGTCTACGTTTGAGGCTGAGTTGTGTGCACTAGATGCCACGGGGACGGAGGCTGAATGGTTGCATGGACTTATGTCTGTGTTACCTGTAGTAAGCAGACCGCTTCCAGCCATTGCTGTTCATTGTGATAGCCGTACAACTATCGACAAGATCAGTAGTGAAAAGTATAATGCTAAAACAAAGAGACACATCCAAGTTAGACTTAAGTCTATAAGGGGTCTAGTGTCTGAGAGGATTATTGCTGTAGAGTTCATTGGAACTCAGGATAATATAGCTGATCCTTTGACTAAAGGACTTGAGCATGCAGTAGTCCTTAGGTCTAGGTTGGGGATGGGACTGATAGCCCATCATGATTCATCAGCAGCGGGAACCCAATACACCTGAGAGGAGATCCCTTGAAGTGTATTCAATGTGGTAATAACAAGCTGTGAGGGTGAATTGGTAGTACCTTTACTATATACCTTGATACGCACGTATCTGAGTCTATCCCCTGTAAACCTAAAAGGTACTGTTACTGCCAGTATAGCAAGAGTTATTTTGAACTCTGAATGGGGTCAAGTCATTTGACGAGATGATCGCAGTACATCTCTGGAGATGCCCAGCTAAGCGAATGTAATTGTGTGGTCGCAATTAGAGGAAAGGGTTATTCCTTGAAGCATTCGACGAACAGGATCGAGACAGGACCATTAATGTCTCAAAGCCGTAGATCAGCACCATAGCCTTTGATTTGTCGTCGTCTATGGAGTGTGGTTACACCAAACGGATAAAGATTCAAGGTGAAACATTCCATCTAGATCCGGTAGCCATCGAAGTAGAGGACTTAGGAGGGTTCAAACCCGGAAGGGTACCGACTCTGAAAAAACAAGTCATGATAAGGACCGATATGTAAGCATTTCTGTATGGATTTGTGGGGGATTGTTAGAAAATGGAAAGTTTGAGGCATATTTTATATATATGTTCTTGATGGAATTTCCGGAAACTAACACTTGGAGGTTGTTCCTTGTAATGAGGACTTAAACTTTCATGTTTGGATCTAAGACATTTTCTTAGTGTAATCCATAAATAAATTGAGTTGAAATAGGTTGCTTGAAATGGGTTATGTGGGTTGGTTATATTGAAATAACTTGTATCCCACATAGAATTGGTAATGAGAGGTTGGTGGGTTTATATAGAAACATGTGCAAGAGTAGTGTACAACTACTAAGGCATGTGGGTGTGCATGGTGTTAGTATGTGCCTCACGCACACACACACACGCGCGCCGCCGCCCGCCTCGCCTCGCCCCGCCACGTCACGTCACGACTCGACTCGGGTCGGGTCGAAGGGCGATTTGGGCGAATGTCTCGGCGTCTCGCGTACGCGAGGTGACCTGGGCGAGAAATTTTATTACCTGTTTATTTAATATTATTTATTGATTTAATTTAACAGTATCAGTATTTATTTGTAACAGCTATATGAACTGGGTCAGGATTTATATTAAATCCTGATGGACCAGTTCTTGGATCAAATCCTGATGGCCTAGTCAGTACTTGGAGTAAAATCCTGATGGCCTGCGTCAGTATTTGGATCCTGACAGAGTTAAATCCTGATGATGATCCAGTCCTAACGAAATCCTGATGGTCGATCAAGTACTGATGCCACTCCTGACGGACAGCAAGTCCTGATGGCTTGGAGTACTGATGATGATCAAATCCTGATGGACCAGGAAATCCTGACTGAGCTGTTAAATCCTGATGACTACTGTTATGGTAATTAAATCAGAATAATTAGTATTAAATACCATATCTTCAGTTACAATATTTAATCTATTACGTTTTATTTTGTATTATATTTTTATATATATAAAAATGAGAACGTTGAGATAGCAGACGAATATACGTAACTCTGAAAACCCTAGCAACTATCATCTTCTCTGTTTTCTCTCAACACATACAGAATACATAGTTCTTGGGCGAAGTGAGGTGCTGGTCGCTGTTGATCATTCCGACTACTGTGAGTGGATTGATCTGTGCTGTTTTATCCTGGGAGTGATATTGCTGCAACCCAACACAGCGTAAGTGGGGCAATAATCTCTTCAAGAACAGTCAAGACTTCTCGAAGGCTTGGCGACTCAGTTGTTCTATTTTTCTATCAGTATTTGCTAAAGCTCCTGAGAGATAAGTGTTCTTTCTTGTCTTTTTATTTTCAGTCTCTGATTACACTTTTGTTTCGACCTTTGTGTTTGTTTCGTTTATTGGTATTTTGCATGTTCTTGTTAATACAATATATATATAACTGCCCTATTGTTGCTGTGTAGTTAGTAATTATACCCAACATAACCAGTTAAGTAAATAGTTATTTTTAGACACAGGCCAAGGGTAGTGTACTGTATTCTAGGTACCAAAACTAATTATTCCAACCTACAAACTGTCATCAGAAGAAATGAAAAATTAGTTTGGTATCCATGTACACAGATTTAATCACCAAGAAAAGTGATGTGGCCTAGATGAAAGATATCACTTATTTTCAGTAGTCCATGTCCTTGTGGAAGATCAGTCCTTCATATTGATGAGCAAGTCTCACAATTCGATATCTTCCCTACATTGCTTCTGAATAATATTCTATAAACAAGTGTTCCCTTCCCTACATTGCTTTTCCTTTATATATACTATCACAACTGACAAGTCTTACTACTTGACATAGCCTCTCAAAATGAAAAAGAATCATAATCATCTTCAAAATTATAAGCAAGTAGTGCCTGAAATGAACATCAGTACTATTGAATGGCCAGGGTTGCAAAACTTTTACGATCAATCAGAATATTTCCAAAGAATCACCTGATGATAAGAATTCCATATCTGCAGATGCCATACACATTATTAATAGTATAATCGTACGATTTTATGCGCATAAAAATATTATCTGTGCTGTATTTCTAGAATTTGAGTGATATTTCAACATGTAAATACTACCTTGTGGAAACTGTGGGCTATCTTTGCGCCTCCTTCACTTTCCTTGAAAGAAGCTTGCGGTAGTGTTCCTGGTCTTTGTCTATATCCCAACCTTGTTCTTCGAAGAAAAGGCTAACCAATCTAATAAACACACAAATTCGAGAATCACAACATACTAATGCAAAGCGCACACACAAACACATTAGTTGACAAGTAACACACAAAACATATATATATGACGTGGAAACACCCACGTACCAACTTGTATTATTAATCAAAACAGTTATCAATAATACAATCAAAAAAATAACACATCAATGGTGTCCCAAACTCGATACTTGAGCCAAACAATACTCAACACACTCCAGACATTCTCTATATAAAGTCCTTAATCGACCTCAAGTTCCTCAAAACATTTTAGTAAATTCAAACAAACTTGGAAATCTTAAATTTTTTAATAATATCTATAGACTGCTCCGTCAATTGTTGAGAACTCCTCCTTCATTTGTCGTTTTTTATATTCTATACACATACCTACTAATTTGCATTAATGGCTACAGTCATGAGATTGGGCGAGGAATATCCAGTGGTGATATTGAGTAAAAGCTCCTGCTGTATAAGTCATTACAAGAAAAACTGAATCAGACGACACCTTTCAGACAACGGACGGCCGAAAAAGTGTTGCCTAAAATTAACAGACGACAGTTTATTTTTTGGCTCGAAAAAGTATTATCTAATCCATTATATTACAACGGTTTACGAACCGTTGTCTAAGAAAGTGAAAAATAGTGGATATAGACGACGCAAATGAATGGGTTTAGACAACAGTTTTTTTAACTCTTGTCTAAATAATATTAAGACAATGTTTTAATTTAACCGTTGTTGGATTGAGACAACGGTTGTCTTAGTCGTATTGTGTGAATAAACATAAGACAATGTTGCAAAAAAAACCGTTGCGTAAATTTGATATAATTTTATTATAAAATTGTGAGTAAATTATTGGATAATAGTTTTTATATATTAGGATGTTGACTAACTTTGTTTTATTTATTCAATTTATAAAAGTATAAAACAATGGTTTTTGTTTAACAAAGTGTTGTAAGTTGTAAGACTTAACAATGGTTTTGTTCCAAAAACCCGTTGTATATTTGTATAATATACACAAGGGTTTTCTTTTTGATCCGTTCGTTGTTGAATAATCTCTGTAACAATTGTTTATGTTGTTAAACTGTTGTATGATATAGACAATGGTTTCGTTTTATAAAATCGTTGCGTGATTATTTACGTTACAACGTTTTGTTTAGCTAAACCGTTGTCTATATCAAAAGCGTTGATTTTAAAAAAAAAATACTTTATTTGTTGTCCTTAATACATACATAAGTGTTACAAACATCATACAATGTTATTGTATAAATCTCTTATTTGGATATTTAGTATAAACAATTGTTAAATATATAAAAACACTTAAATAAAGGTTAATGATAATAATAATATCATTGATAGATAGAATACGATCATACTTCAGATATTTTGTTATACACGTTGTAGATGTGGACATCATATATTGTATGATTTACGATCCTTGATATTTGTTTACAAGGAAATATTAGCTAGCTAGGAAAATGTTAATAATTATAACATTACTAATTCCGAAGTTAAACGAACATTATATAATAACTATACTATTAGCGAATAAGTGACATACCAATACTATTAACAACAATGTTGTCATATTCAAATAACTCATTTTACATATCAGTATGACATAATTTAATTATAAAGTCGTCATTCAGTTGTCTTATATTAATTTTATATATGCGAGTCGGGACTCACCTATGTTTTGTTTATTCGATTTTACAAAAGTATAAGACAATGGTTTTTGTTTAACAAAGTGTTGTAAGTTGTAAGACGTAACAATGGTTTTGGTCCAAAAAACGTTGTATAATATACACAAGGGTTTTCGTTTTGATCCGTTCGTTGTTCAATAATCTCTGTAACAATTGTTTATGTTGTTAAACTGTTGTATGATATAGACAATGGTTTCGTTTTATAAAATCGTTGCGTGATTATTTACGTTACAACGTTTTGTTTAGCTAAACCGTTGTCTATATCAAAAGCGTTGATTTTAAAAAAAAATACTTTATTTGTTGTCCTTAATACATACATAAGTGTTACAAACTTCATACAATGTTATTGTATAAATCTCTTATTTGGATATTTAGTATAAAAATTTGTTAAATATATAAAAACACTTAAATAAAGGTTAATGATAATAATAATATCATTGATAGATAGAATACAATCATACTTCAGATATTTTGTTATACACGTTGTAGATGTGGACATCATATATTGTATGATTTACGATCCTTGATATTTGTTTACAAGGAAATATTAGCTAGCTAGGAAAATGTTAATAATTATAACATTACTAATTCCGAAGTTAAACGAACATTATATAATAACTATACTATTAGTGAATAAGTTACATACCAATACTATTAACAACAATGTTGTCATATTCAAATAACTCATTTTACATATCAGTATGACATAATTTAATTATAAAGTCGTCATTAAGTTGTCCTATTTTAATTTTATATATGTGAGTCGGGACTCACCTATGTTTTGTTTATTCGATTTTACAAAAGTATAAGACAATGGTTTTTGTTTAACAAAGTGTTGTAAGTTGTAAGACGTAACAATGGTTTTGGTTCAAAAAATGTTGTATAATATACACAAGGGTTTTCGTTTTGATCCGTTCGTTGTTGAATAATCTCTGTAACAATTGTTTATGTTGTTAAACCGTTGTATGATATAGATAATGGTTTCGTTTTATAAAATCCTTGCGTGATTATTTACGTTACAACGTTTTGTTTAGCTAACGGCATCTTTGTTAATCGGTGACTGTCGTTTCAGTTATTTTGCACAACATTTTTTAAGCGTTGTCTGAGGTCCATCTGACGGCATCTCAATAGTCATCGGTTTTCAGGGGTAATAGACAACGGGCCTGGTTGAGTCATCTGATTCAGTTTTTATTGTAGTCACTACAAGGAAAACAGCGTTTTACAACGGTTTTTGACCATTGTCTGAAGCTTTGAAAACCCGTTGTCTATTGAGATGACGTCTGTTACGTGTATCACACAACGGTACGTACCGTTGTATGATATTCCTGAAGACAACGGTTAGAGCTTCCAAAACTGTTGTACAAAAGCCAGAAACAACAACGCTTTTTGGTAAAACTGTTGTTGAAAGCGCTTTGTATCAAGAGGATTGAATTACAAAAGTGTTGTTGTTTTAGCATTAACACAAAGGTCTAGTAAATCTGTTCGTATTGTCTGAATAAAATGAACACAACGGTTCCTATAGAAGAAAAGAGTTATTCTCCTTTCCTTTAGTCAACGGTTTCTATAAGCAAATACATTGTTTAAAACTTATTACCACAATGGTTTTTAATTACGAAACCGTTGGCTGTTATCTTTTGTTACAATCGTCCTATTTTCTCCAACTGTTGTCTATAACCAATTGTTACAAGCTTTTTTCTTCAAAAAAGTGTTGTAAGAAATCTAATTGACAATAGTTCGGTCTAACGATTCACACATCACTTAATTTAAACATATTCCTATTTTTTTATAAACAATGTTCAACCAAAATAAAAATTCAAAATCAAAGCATTTTAAAATTTCAAATACTAAATGTACAAATATACAACTTTTTAAAAAAACTAAAACCTCTAGAAATATTTCAAGTTCTTCAACGTAGATGTCTCAATGTACGTTGCACTCACAAGTCTATCCACAACCTTTTGAGAAACACACAAAAAGTTGTCTCAATGCATGACCCTTAAAGTTGGCATAAGACGAAGATTCTTGGAATGGTCTGACTCGGTGTTCTGAGCTTGAACATGCAAAGACAACTATAGATAGACTAATTTACATTGTGCAACAAAGTTTTGAATCAATAGATGCCAAACAAATGCAGAATTTTCCCACTCTTCCATGTTTCTGTCTTCCGAGTTGCAGAATTGCATGTCTTCCATGTTTCTGATTAAAGGAATGCACTAAATCAGTTCTCAGCACAATAAATTAAAAACAATTACTAGTAGGAACTCTACAAAAGGAAGTTCTGCTATGTTATTTTCAACTGATATATATCATATTTTCCTTATTATTTGTGCCAGAAGCTTGATAGTAATAAATTAATTCTAGTGATCTGTAGAAAGAATTTACAATATGGATTCTAGAGTATATAGTATACCTCTAAAGTTAGCTGAAAGTTCTTGACTGAACTCTTGATTTTTAGTCCATTTTCCCCCCTCCTCTCTCTGAAATCTAACGCATACTGCTTTGTATTCTGAAATATGGTCAGAGAAACGATTAGTTGATCGGCATAGAGCTTCATATAAATAATAAATGAAAAAACACCCAAACTTACACTATTGTAATGAGGAATCCTAGAAAATAACTGATGAACTTTGTCCATTTTCTCTTCCCAATCCTTGGGCAGTCCATTTATATGTTGAACCTACACAATGTAAAGCAAAGAGCCTAAGTACTCAAAAAGAAAAACCTAAATCCAGTTAAATTGTAAATTTATGTGTTCCTTCGAGCAAACCTGAGTTGTATTTTTTAGCTGCATGGATTGGTGTTTAGGTACCCATGCTTTCATGCTTCTGTGATTTCCTGACCAGCTAGCTATGGTGGGGATGAATCTGTTTATAAAGAAGATTATGTACATATGAGTTCCGAAATGTTTATGTGCAATATATATTCAGTATAAAAAGGTAAGAGAAATTACGTTATAGCAGCAAAAAGTTTAGATTGTTTGAACAAAACTATCATCACCAGGACTTAAAATCCCTTTCGTTGATTGAGCAACTATAAACTCAGATGTGACATTGATGTTTATCTCACGGGATTATAATCACCAGAATGTAAACTTGTTTACTCCTATTTCCAATGTCATCATGTAGGCTAAATTATAATCATATTTACTTATATCTATGAGGGCACAATACTTATATCCATTAACTAGCATGCAACCAGGGAAACACAAAAAAATAAAAGAAAATATGAAATCAATATACAAACCCTAGGGTCCTCCAAAGATGTACCTGTGCGTTTGTTTGGGATTGCATTCTTGGTTCTCTCATCGGGCTTCTGTTGGTCTACATGAAAAGCACTCACAATAACTAACAGAGAAATCAAACATATGAAGAAAGTTTTATCAGTGCTTAAGAATGACAACTACTATATCCATTACCACAAACTAAACTAAATATCAATTTACATGTTCTTAAACATCAGACACATACACACATTCAATTTTTGATTTAATAACAAATTATAAATACTAAAAACATAATGTTTCAATTTCATAACTAATCGAAATTTACACACAAATCGTAAAACATGCCCAATCAAATATAAAACTGAAGTCCAACCTGTAAATCGGACACAATACATAAACCCGACAAATTAATTTAACATACACATTATATGTATACAAAAAAAACCAAAAATTTAACATTTATAGACATATTGCTGATGCATAAACACAAACAAGTCGGGCATGATAAAATATATAACCAAATAGAAAGAAGAATACCTACAAATCGAAGTCAAAACCAAATCGCAAAGCCCTAAATAAAATAAAAAGAGAAAATACAAATTAATAGCAGCCCTAAATCAATTTGAACTCTTAAATTTGAAGCCATTCCAAACCCAAACCGAAGCCCCAATCCAAGAAGCCCAGATTCAGAATCTTCAGTTCAAGAAGGCCCAACTTGAAGGCAACTAAAGTACATCTTAGCAGAGAGAGAGAGAGAGAGAGAGAGAGAGAGAGAGAGAGAGAGAGAGAGAGAGAGAGAGAGAGAGAGAGAGAGAGAGAGAGAGAGAGAGAGAGAGAGAGAGAGAGAGAGAGAGAGAGAGATTTACAAATGAACAACTATGGTGAACTGAGTTCGAAGGGCATACTGGAAAAACAAAAGGAAAAGGGGGAAACTAAAAAGTATTAAGCGGGGAAAAGGGGGAAACTAAAAAGTATTAAGCGCGGAAACTAAAAAGCATTATGGGGAAATGAAAATTTAGATCAATACAAAATTGTATTTAGGGGGGAAGTTGGAAATGAAATTGTAAATATAATTTATAATTAATTAAAAATGACTTGTTAAATAATTTTATTGACGATTTAAATAGATAGACCTTGATGTTCGTATGGTTGCAAAATATCCAGAAATATTTTGTAAAAAATTGAAACATAAATCCGGGACGAAATACTAGTTAAAAGTACTAGTTAAATCACTATTGACCATTAAGATCTCAAACCAAATAAATTTATTTTTTTCTAAAACTTTTGTAATATCATTAAATTACATACATCTCGATATCCATACGGTTGGATCGTCGATAAATATTTTTAAAAAAACCGAAACATCAATCTGGGACGAAACACTAGTTAGATGTACTGGTCAAATCACTATTGACCGTTAAGATCTCAAACCAAATAAATTTATTTTTTTCTAAAATTTTTGTAATATCATTAACTTACATACATCTCGATATCGATACGGTTGGATCGTCGATAAATATTTTTAAAAAAACCGAAACATCAATCTGGGACGAAACACTAGTTAGATGTACTGGTCAAATCACTATTGACCGTTAAGATCTCAAACCAAATAAATTTATTTTTTTCTAAAATTTTTGTAATATCATTAAATTACATATATCTCGATATCCATACGGTTGGATCGTCGATAAATATTTTTAAAAAAATCGAAACATCAATCTGGGACGAAACACTAGTTAGAAGTACTGGTCAAATCACTATTGACCGTTAAGATCTCAAACCAAATAAATTTATTTTTTTCTAAAACTTTTGTAATATCATTAAATTACATATATTTCGAAATCCATACAGTTGGATCGTCGATAAATATTTTTAAAAAAATCGAAACATCAATCCGGGACGAGACACTAGTTAGAAGTACTGGTCAAATCACTATTGACCGTTAAGATCTCAAACCAAATAAATTTATTTTTTTCTAAAACTTTTGTAATATCATTAAATTACATACATCTCGATATCCATACGGTTGGATCGTCGATAAATAATTTTAAAAAAATCGAAACATCAATCCGGGACGAAACACTAGTTAGAAGTAGTGGTCAAATCACTATTGACCATTAAGATATCAAACCAAATAATTTTTTTTTTCTAAAACTTTTGTAATATCATTAAATTACATACATCTCGATATCCATACGGTTGGATCGTCGATAAATATTTTTAAAAAAACCGAAACATCAATCTGGGACGAAACACTAGTTAGATGTACTGGTCAAATCACTATTGACCGTTAAGATCTCAAACCAAATAAATTTAATTTTTTCTAAAACTTTTGTAATATCATTAAATTACATATATTTCGAAATCCATACGGTTGGATCGTCGATAAATAATTTTAAAAAAATCGAAACATCAATCTGGGACGAAGCACTAATTAGAAGTACTGGTCAAACTAATATTTAATAGAAATCAACTTTATACAATAATCTTACACTAGTTCCGAATATTCTGGACCAACTCATCTTCATGCTAACCTCATTTCCCTTCTATGTCCAAACTATTAGAGTTTGTTAAAAAAATAAAACTATACAAAAAAATCCAAAAACATCATACAATGGTTTTTAATACGGACAAAAAAAGAACGTTGTATGAAAATAATACAAACAAACATTTTTATCAAAAACCATTGTGTGACATGTACTCGAATGATGCAACAGTAAGAGGAATTACACAACAGTTTTACCAGACAAACCGTTGTAAGATATAATTTATTACAATAGTTTCCGGCAAAACAAACCGTTGTAAATTACTACAACGCTTTATTCCATAAAAAACCATTGCTAGAATCAATATTTGTCAACGATTTCAAATTTAGTCTAAATTCCTATGAAATTATGCTAAAAAAAACGATTGAACAAAAAAATGTTTGTTTAACATTTATCTAATTATATATTCTAATTCGACAAATTTATATATTAACATTTACAAACAAGAGAGTTTTAAAATATCATCGTATAAAGTGTGTTCCTTAAACTTATGTATTAAGACCAACCTATAATTAAAGTTTGTTAAAAAAAAATTATACAAAAAAAAAACCCAAAAACATCAAACAATGGTTTTTAATACAGACAAAAAAATAACGTTGAATGAAAATAATACAGACAAAGATTTTTATCTAAAACCATTGTTTGACATATACTCAAGTGATTCAATAGTAAAACAAGTGACACAATAGTTTTACATGAGAAACCGTTGTCTGAAAGAATTTAAGACAATAATTTATTTTGTTACAAACTATTGTATGATATTTCGGTAAAATAAACATTAATTGCCAAAATCTTTGTCGGGTTCGGTTTTTTTCTCCCCCCATTGTGTAAATGATATATGTTAGACAACACTACATTGAGAAAGTTTTGTCTAATTCGATTTAAATAGGAATAATAGACAATGGTTTTTGAAACTATTGTAAAGTATGTGGGATAGACAATACAATATTTTTGCTGAATTTTAAACCGTTGTCTAAAAATTTCAGACAACACTTTTTCGTCTGAGCGTTGTAGGATAAGTGTTGTCTGATTCAGTTTTTGTTGTAGTGAGTGTTGGGGCAAACCCAATAGTGTACGAACTTGATGAACTCTCAAATGGACAGCAACTGGAAAAGGAACTCAAGGCATTAGGCCACAAGCCGAGTGTCCCTGTTGTTTTCATAGGTAAGGAACTAATCGGTGGTCCTAATGAGATCATGAGCCTCCATGTCAAAGGAAAGCTTGTGCCGATGCTCCTAAAGGCTAAAGCTATCTGGATATAGCATATAGGAACTAATACAATAAAGGTAATTAAGCTCTGATTAGTTGCATAATCATGTACTATCTGGAGCAAATTTTGGTTAGGTACATGAGATTACCTCCATCTGAGTATCTATACAGCCCTTTTTGCTGCTAACAAATGCAGGGCAACCTAAGTATACATAAATGTAACTTTTTTCTACGTAATACTCATTTTCTTTTATACTGCATTAATCATTTCTGTTGTTCTGTCACTTGGTAATCTCTCAGAAAATCTTTTGGCCTCTAGACAGCAGACTCATTATCTAATGCATCTTGGTATCATTAATCCATGACAGGTAATGTCATTGAATGTGACTCCTATTTTGCAACACCAGATTCATATAATAAAAAGAATACACAAAACAAAGAGTTCTCTGAACAAAAAAAGAACTATATGCTAATGCAGAACCTATCCATCCCACTGGTTCCCAAGTTAATGTTTCTACAATTTCATCGATTTTTACTAAAGTTTTCATCCCCATGGCCGGCGAAACTGAAATGGAACTGAATCTCTGTTGATGCATGGTTGACATATTTTGACCCCAACTTTTGCATTCTAACATATAAATTGATCTACTTCAGACACCAACAAATAGACTGATTACTGAAAGCCATATTCTGTCTTTGTGTGTCCTCTCATCTCCTGTGCACTGTGGGCGCGCCTATTTCTAAACAGTTCTGCACATGGTGCATCAGTCAAATATGTAAAACATTTGCTACAGTCACATTCATATTCTATCACTTGCGTACTCAGATTGAACCATAAAATATGCTAAATTTACATCCCTTGGCCTATCGCGTTGCTAATACCCTTCACTTCTTGGTAACAAGATGTTCATCATTCAAGTCTCAACGAGGACATGTGTGAACAGTGAAACAGTAAAATTGCTCATGTAATACCACGAATTTGCTCTTTATTAAAAGCAGAAACTCATGGTACGGTACTGTAAGCAGTATACCATAATATACATCTAATTATTAGTTTAATTAATTTAATATGATTAATTTAATTTCAAATTAATATATATAATTATTAGTATTAAATTAAAATTAAAATTAGAAACCCATCTTAATAGTATGATATACCATGTTTATCGCGATATACATAGAATTATTAGTTTAATTAACTTAATATAATTCACTTAATTTTAAATTAATAAAATTATTATAATTAAATTAAAAATTAATTATCAATAATAGTTTAATTGTATAAAAGTAGTCTACCAACTATTGGGCGTCTTCCAACTAAATAAAATATACGATGATATACATATAATTATTAGTTTAATTAGCTTAATTCCAAATTAATATAATAATGATTATTAAATTAAAAATAATAATCATATTAAAAGTATAAATCTCCTCTTAATTGTATAGTGTGTCATGTATATCACGATATACATATAATTATTAGTTTAATATAATTAGTTTAATTCTAAATTAATATAATAATTATTATTAAATCAATATTCTTTATTAAAAGTAGAAATCTCCGCTCAGGGTATGGTATGTCAGGTATATCGAGATATACATACTATTTTTAGGTTAATTAGCTTAATAAAATTAACTTATTTTCAAATTAATATAATTATTATTATCATTAAATATACATTCTTTATTAAAAGCATATTAAAAGCAGAAACCCCTAAAAGTAGAAATTTCCTCTTAATTGTATGGTTTGTCATGTATACCAATATACATATAATTATTAACTTAATTAGCTTAATATAATTAGCTTAGGATTTTATTAAGAATGGAAACTGTTTTTTGTTGGAACATAATAGTATCAATGTCAAATTTTGATTATATAATTAAATTAATTTGTTTCATTTCAAAGTCCGGTTCAATATTTACAAAAGATATTTCATTTGATGTTATTATACAATTGGTTGTTTCATTTGGTACCACTTAAGTGTTTAACTTCGAAGTGGTACTATTATACTTTTGACTTCATCTCAATACCACTTCGGTAACCCAACATTAATTGATCGTTATAAAATTATAGGATTTTCCATTTGGTACACTTTGTGTTTCAGCTTCAAAATTCCATTTTTTAAATGAATCTGTTAAAAAAGATCACAATGATCAGATTCATCAAATTTATGATATTCATTAACATAGTGGTATTTTGGAGTTGTAACCCAAAATAGAATTGTGCCACTTAAAAGTATAAAAATTTGGGTGGTATCAAATGAAAATTTTCATAATTTTATAACGGCCGATTGACGTTTGGTTAACGGCGCGGTATTATGTGAATGAAGTCAAAAGGGTAATGGTGCTACTTGGATGTCAAAATTCCGAGTAGTACCAAATAAAAAAACCAATTATATAATGATATCATATGAAATATTTCTTACATAATTATCCAAGTTATTTATTTAAATTTCACTTATTTGATTTCACTCACTCATTTAAATAATCCAGGAAACAGAGGAGAAAAGTCTAGGAAGACAAAAAGTAGAAAATATCTGTCTACCATTCAAACAAAATCAATCAGATTTAAGATGGAAACAAGATATTATAAATCTTCCAAGTGCTTAAACAATAACTGATAGAATTCAAGTGAGATGCTTGGAACAGTTGCTGCATGATCAACGGCAAGTCGGCAATATAATATCTTACAGAAAGAGGTCGGTGTGCCATGCACAAAACTGCAACTTTCCAAGCCTGCAACCAGCAAAATGCAAAATTTACTATGCCTAAAAGTGCATAGTTTACACATAAAATAGAATCAGCTAAAGGAAGGAATATTTATTATAACGACAGATTGTGCACACTGTTAATACACTAATAGAAAGTACAAAACAGAAATGCAAAATTTAATATAAAAGCTGAAATTTAATATAAAAGCTGAAATTCTAATATAAAAGATGTTGTTTCTAGCATTGATTTTCATCTAGGCATCTGATTAAACAAAATTTCATATAAAAGCTGAAATTCTGAAAAGAAACACTTGGGCCATGTCAATCTTACCATGTTTCAATCTTCAAACATGTGAATGGTTAAGATTCATGAGGCTCATCTTACCATCTTGACATTTCCGGAGGGCCGCGATTGTCTAGACCACTTTAACACCCGTGTAAAGAATTTGTAGGAAGCATAGAGAAAAATTATACCTAAAATCAAAATTACAATAATAAAATACCGAAAATGATTCGAGACACGTGAGAATCATGTTAGATCTGAATAAATAATCTAGGATAATCTTATGCGATATTATCAAGGTTACATAATAAACTGTAGTACGAAAGCGTATTTGATTCCATGACGGTATATATGAATACGGATTATGGGACTTGATCTTCCACAGACTTGATTCGCCTCTAGCTGTATCTCGCTCAACTTGATGGAAATAGAGGAGTAGAGGTTGTGAATAGCCTTGGGGACCAAAACCCTATTATGTTCTTTATATAGTCGTCTAATTAGACCCCATTAACCCTAATCAGACTTACTATTGGGTATTACACATTACAAAGCCCATACCGAATAAGATGTTATTTGACCCTTTATTTTAGACCACTTAATTAGTCCAAATATAGAATAAACATTAAATAGAATTGTCTTTAATTTGTAAGCCCATAAATTGTGATTCTTAATAAATAATCTAACAATCTCCCACTTGGGCTACAAATTATACCAAACAACAATTCAATTCAATAACCTCAAGTGCGCACAAAATTGTTTATTCTTTACAATCATGAAACCAAAGCGATCTTCGTCACATCACCGTAATTCGATCCTCAATGATCACCACATAAATATACTCAATGACATAGATCAAGTATGGATGTATAACTGGAAATTACATGCAATGTGATCTCAATCATGCATATTTCCAATTGATCCTTAATAACTTAGTGAGATCAATCTTTATTCTTTCAACTTTATGTCAAAACCACAATTGAAAAACAATAACTCATTTAGAGCAATAGAAAAAGTAAAATAAAAAAAATTAACTTTATTCTGCAGAAAACTCAAAATATACAATATATCACAATAGTGTCAATATAAACTGAATACTGAATACAAGAACAAAACAAACTCCCACTAGAACTGAATATCCTCCAAAGAGACAACACCCATTTGAGCAATATGCCCAAGAAAGACTTTAGGTGTCAAAGCTTTAGTAAGTGGGTCTGCTAGCATAAAATTTGTTCATATATGCTCAATAGACACTATCTGATTTTGCACTCTCTCTATAACAACTAGATATTTAATATCTATATGTTTAGAAGCTGCGGAGCTTCCATTATTATTTGAAAACTCAGTTGCAGAGCGATTGTCACAGTAAACTTTCAATGGTCTTTCAATTCCATCAACAATCCGCAATCCTGTAACAAAATTCCGCAACCATATAGCATGATTGGTTGCCTTATAACAAGCTATAAACTCTGCTTCCATGGTAGATTGAGCTATAAGTGTCTGCTTAGCACTTTTCCAAGATATAGATCCTCTAGCTAACATGAAAACATAACCAGAAGTAGATTTTCATGTATCTATGCAACCAGGAAGATCAGAATCGGAATACCCAATGATCTCCAAATTTTCCGACTTCCGATAAACAAGCATGTAATCCGTTGTTCCTTGCAAGTACCTCATAACCCTTTTGATCGCAATCCAGTGATCCATTCCGGGTTTACTCGTATATCTACTTAACATACGCACAATGAATGCCAAATCCGGCCGAGTACAAACTTGAGCATACATGAGACTCCCAATAACCGAAGCATAGGGAATGTTCTACATCTCCTTTCCTTCAAAATCATTCTTAGGGCACTGTTTGAGACTAAACTTGTCTCCTTTAACAACAAGAGTACTTATTTGTGCACAATCTTTCATACCAAACTTAGCAAACACCTTTTTGATATAGCTCTTTTGTGATAAACCAAGGATACCTCGAGAACGGTCTCGATGTATCTTAATTCCTAATACAAAAGAGGCGTCACCAAGATTCTTCATCTCAAAATGATTTGTGAGAAATCTCTTGGTTTCGTGCAATAAGCCTATATCATTACAAGCCAATAGTATGTCATCGACATAAAGCACCAGGAAAATAAATTTACTCTCACTGAACTTATGATATATGCATTTTTCAATAACATTGGACTCAAAACCGTATGAGACAATGGTTTGATGAAATATGCGATTCCACATACAGGAAGCTTGTTTTGTACCATAGATGGATCTTTAAAGTTTACAAACCATAGACTTTGGATCACCAATTACAAAGTTCTCTGGTTGTGTCATATATCGTTTCATCAATGTCACCATTAAGAAACGATGTTTTGACATCCATCTGATGTAGCTCTAAATCAAAATGAGCCACAAGTGCCATTATTATTCTAAAAGAATCTTTCGATGATACTGGAGAGAAAGTTTCTTTATAGTCAATACCTTCTCTTTGAGTAAAACCCTTTGCGACTAGACGTGCCTTATATCTTTCAACATTGCATTTTGAATCCCTTTTGGTTTTAAATATCCATTGTCCTTCATGGATTTCATCTCATCATTCATGGCTTCAATCCACTTTTGACTATTAGCACTTTGTTTGACTTGTTAGAAATTGATCGGATCATCTTCCATTACCCCTATGTCAAACTCATGCTCTTGAAGAAAAACAATATAATCATCTGGAATTGCACTCTTTCTGTCTCTAGTGGATTGCCTTAGTGGCACTTCCTCTTGAGGTTGTTGAGTTTGCTCTTGTTGAGCATCATCCTGATTTTGAGTAGGAAATTGTATAGGTATATCCACATTGTTGTCTTGAACAATATGAGGTAAAGAAACTGATTCTTCCTCAAAGACAACATCCCTAACTGTATTTTCCCCCTCAAACTCAACATCCTCAAGATATCTAGCATTTCCCGTTTCGAAAAAAGACTTTGTCAAAGGATCATAAAACTTGAAACCCTTTGTTTTCTCAGGATACCCAACAAAATAGCAACTAACAGTTTTTTAGTCCAGTTTATTTTCATGCGGCCTAGAAGGCCTTGCCTCAGCTGGACATCCCCACACATGTATATGATTAAGACTAAGTGTTTTACCAGTCCAAAATTCATAAGGGGTTTTAGCTACTGCTTTGCTAGGTACTCTATTTAGTAGGTAGGCTGCAGTCTTAAGTGCATCTCCCCGGAGAGATTCTGGTAAAGAAGAGTGACTAATCATACTTCTTACCATATCCTTAAGTGTTCTGTTTCGTCTTTCAACAACACCATTTGTAACACCCACGGATCCGGGGTCATGAATCTAAGTTGTCACACTCAATCAATCATACAATACCTGCATCACTTACAATATTCTAATAATACAACTCCAAAGACCCCAATCACTTACGCGCACACACACAAGTTATAGCCTTGGAAATGAGTAACAATAAGTAACACTTGTTATTACAAATCAAATGTGCTATCCAGGATCTCATCTATTATTTACAACCTCTACCTGAAGTTAAAATAATAGACCTCACAATTCTATACAAGGTTCAATAATGCAAACTTGCTCGAAAACAATTCTCACTAATTCAATCTGCAACTGTTCTGCTAACTCCGGCAGTATCCATCCTGCTGAACTAACTCAAGGGTGGTCTCTCCATTCCCTTGCTCTCGTAATACGGGGTGAATCGACAATGTTTTCTTCATGCTGAAAATTTTAATAAAGCAAGAATGAGCTAATAGCGCTCAGCAAGAAATCTATCCCAGTTTAAATCTTTAAACCTTTAAGGTAGATAATCCATATAGGATCAAAGTTTTAACACTACTAGGGTTTGACCCAAAATAGTATACAGTTCAAAATACTGTATGACTTATAATCATACTCAAATACTCTCGTAAATCATTTAGAACTCCTTGGTATCAATATAATACACCAAGTCTCAAAACATATCTTTTTAAAATAGATGTTAACATTGGAATCAAGGCTTAAAGCCTATTCATTGATTCAAAATACCATACAGTTCAATATGTTGTATATCTTAAATACCTTCTCAACATATATGTAAGCATATCTATTTAGATATCTCATACTGTTCAAAATACTATAAAATATCAGTTATGAACAACTTTTTTAAGCTGTTGTATTGTGATATATAAAAACAAGAATGAGCACTAAAGCTCAACAATAATATATATAGCGGCTTATATAAAGCTCCGCAAGCTCATATATCATTTGCAACATTTGAAATCTCATTCGTATACAGAATGATGTTTAGAGTAATCTTTTTGTCAAAACATGCCTTACAGTTCAAATACTGTATGAGGAACATCATTGTTCAATCACTGTCACATTATCGGTAACTCAGCACCTAGGCTTTCGTTACAATGTGCAGCACAACTCCAATTGGAGAGAGGGGACATTCTGGAGCACACCACGATACACGATGATCAGTCGTTGTATCGAACTCACGCTTTTCTACTAGTAGATGGACGATATCCTAACACGATTATCACCCTAGCCGCATACGGGCTTTGTATCTGCTGGACTATCCCACAACTTCATATGCGAGATAGTTGCTGGACTGCCCCGCAGCCTCTTACGCCATATAATTTGATGTACTGTCCCATAGCCTCTTACACGTTTCCTCCTAGTCCCGGATGAACACTCAATAAAACGGGAATCAGAATTTAATACTGGTTCCCCAAGTACAAGATACTTGTCAAAACTTTGCAACAGTTCAGATTTTCTTACTCCAGAATGTTTGAAAGGAGTAAGTCACAATGTGGGTTGACATCACTCAACGAAACAACGAACGATTACCACGTATTTTGAAAATCATGACCTGGGAGTTAATCGGAATCTTCTGAATTTAGCGAGTTTGAAATTCTTTGATTGAATAGGGAAGTCATCCCCAGATATGGGTATTCTCGAGGAATAGAGGAAGCAAATCATTTGCTCGACTTTTAAAACTGGATTCCCAATTTTTGATGAGTTAGGAAATATTTATTCGCATTTAAATATTTTAATAAACTCGGAAATAATACTTGGGAACCCCTACTAGAGTCAATTAATTTTTCTGAAAGTCAGAAAGTAATTGAGTACATATCGGAACCTTAATTAATAATATAAATAAGGTTTCATGATTTTTAAATCATATTTGGAATATTTAATAAATATTCCTAAAATAAATATTGAATACATTATTCAATAAAATCTTACTTAAATGAATATTCCAAAAATGATATTCATTTAATTAAATAAATATTCAAATAATATTTATAACAATATTATTTAAATATCTCACCTTAAATATCCAATGATATATATATATATATATATATATATATATATATATATATATATATATATATATATATATATATATATATATATATTGGAATATTTAATCAGTAATATAGCTGTCTCTGGAACCCTCCAGCTTATGACAATATAATCAAAACAAAATCATAATTTGACTCCCGGTCTAAGTTTTAAAATCATCGTACAAGTGCTCTACCCTTAGAGCCTTTATAAAACCTCGGTTTATATCTAATATTTACATAGCATATACACCATATATCTCACAAAGCTCTTTATCAAAAGCATAATTAGTTTATCATCCTTTTTACAGCATTAAAGCAGTATATATCACAACATTAAATCACAACAGCATCTTATATCAGATGTAGGGTTTGAAAACTTGCATGCATCTATCATATGCATATTGTAATCTCATCAGTTTTTAAATACAACCACGTCTATATACGATGTAAAGTTTGAAAGCTTGCATGATATCATATCATATGCAATCATCAGAATATTGTAATTTAAAATACAGCATGGAATGAGAAAACTTGCCTTGAGTCCTTGGTTGTTAGGGGTTCGAGAATATGTCGGGAAATCTATAAACAAAGAAATACTCGATCAGTCTCCTAGCGTAATCATTCGCTCATAACAACTCACTCATAATACTTCGCTTATCCTTAAGACACTCACTTTAAGTCAACCATAAGTCAAACACGTCATGTAGTCATGTTATTCCTCAACAACGTTCGTGTTTTAATCAACTTGAAATAATCCTTTATCTCAGTCACAACGGGTGGTCAAAGTAGTACCCTAGAGTTGACTTCTCATAGAGTTACTATTTCGCGACTTGTACTCTAACACTTTTAATAAATCAGAAAATTTACATTTAAATATGAAACCACTTCTAAACTCATTTTGATTATTTGTAATATTTATCATAAAATGTTTGATCTCAAAACAGGGGTTTAACTTGGTGAAATGTATTTTCAAACTTGGATGAGCTACGGAAAGTTACTATTCGCACTACTTTCACTAAAATGCTCATATCTCCTTAACCGTTAACTGAAATGATACACCGTTTTCGCATGCGCGGCCTAGAGAAAGAATGGAACAAAATTCTTGAAAATGTTTTTCTGGTTCAGGGTATAAAAATCCCGAGAGCAGAAGTTTAAGGCAGTAGAGTGCAGAAACCATTCATCCTCGCGCAGCTTTGGTTCTGACATTTTTATAAAATCGAAAAAATATTTTTTTAACACGAAACCTTCTCGGTTATCTTACTAACTATCCATACTATTATTCACCTTATTATCATGACCTATTTCCATTTTTAAAGGGCTTGATCATTGTTTCAAAGCTCACCTAATGCACGTCTTGGTTTCCCGAAACTACTTTTACTAAAACGGGTGTTTCTCCTAAACCGTAAATCGGATCGATGCGATTCTTTCGCCAAAATAAACTACAAGACAAGAACTACACTATCATGGGCAGTGGTCACACTTGACAGTAGATTAAGAGCCTCGAATACCACTGTCAAGGCAGTTAATAAACATTTTGTCATTACGACGGCTATACATCAAACGTTTCTATTTCACAACCAATCCAAACATCCAACCAAGACAATACATACATCCATATATCATTTAACACTCTAGGACAGTTCATACTAACTCAAGAACTCATCTCTCAATCAACAACAACTCATTCAACCAACCAAAATCATTAAAACATGCATGGATCTCTTATACTACATGTTTAACGAACGATACTACAAACTTAAGCATAAAACTCAATTAATATCAAGAGGGCAGAGGTGTTATACCTTCCTTGCTGCCTTAGAGACACTAAAAATGGCTTAACTATCCTTGCTTGAGCTTTAAACATCCTTAACTAGCTTAATCTTTAAGAACAAAATCAAAAACACAAGTTAGTATTTTCGAAATCACTATTCATGCCTCAACTTTGATCCAATATTTGACCATGCTACACTTCTTGGATGGCCATGAAATTTTGAAAGTACCTTGGGTATATATGGAGGGAGATATGGTCCAAATTTGGCGATTTTAGGACGAGAATGGTTTGAGTTATGAATTTTGCTTTCTCCCTTGTGCAAGCTGAGCAGAATTTTGAGAAATGGGGAAGATGGTCACTTTCTTTGTTTTATTTTTGTTTTTGTGTAATAATCCTTAATTACATGCTTCTCATTTGTGTGGTTTAGGAAGATTTTAGTCACCCCATGCCACTTGTCATTCTTTGGGTGAATCCTTGGAGAAATGGTGACAAGGTGGTGATTCATCACCTTGTCATCCCTTGTGTCATTACCTATGTCATTGCTTATGTCATTTCTTGTGTCATCAATCCTCTTATATGTTGCACTTGATGATCTTATATGATATTTCTCCTTTGGTTAGGGTTTAATCCATAATTCGTCATGCTTTTGCTTCGTTGCTAAATCTTGTTATAAGTTCGAGCGATTCCGAAAACGTTTCGTTGCACTAACGCTAGGAGATATCCTCTTGATCTTCTATTGCCTTGGCTTAATATTTGATCACGGATCTTCTCGCTCTCTTAATTCTCATAAGGATCAATTTAATACCTCCTCGATTGTCCGATGAATAGTGGACAAAATTTAAAGTTGAAATCTTCTGATTCTGATTGCGTTTGCATTCACTTATTCTCCTTATACATCAATAATAGAACTTCGAAACATTAATTCCATGTCTTGCATATAGGGTGGTCTGAAAATATTTCTCATCAGCAAAATTTACTATTCATCAAAATTTTTTAATTAAGTCCAAAATTTGGGGTTATTACACCATTCATGTGTGGTTGCCTAGGCATTGTGTACTGTGGAACGATTCCGCATTCCTCTAGGAATTTAGGAAAAGGTCCAGGACATTATTCACCAGATCCGTCGTATCGACCATAGTACTCACCACCATGATCAGATTTGACAACTTTAATCTTTTCACCTAGCTGATTTTCAACTTTGGCTTTAAAGACTTTAAAAACGTCCAAAGATTGTGACTTCTCATGAATTCAATACTAGTACCCATAACGAGAATAGTCATATATAAAAGTGATAAAATACTGTTGACCATTCCAAGAAGCTGTAGGGAATGGACCACATATATCAGTATGTATCAACTGTAAGACACCAGTACTCCTATTGGCACTTAATTTTCTCTTGTTTGTTTGTTTACCCTTAATACACTCAATGCATACATTAAGGTCTGAATAATCAAGAGATTCAAGTATTCCATGTGACACAAGTCTCCCTAGTCTCCCTTTAGAGATATGTCCTAAGCGCTTATGCCATAACATAGCGGAATTCCCTCTTGATAATTTTCGTTTTGTACCTCTTGATGTTGTTTGCAAAGTTTCATGATATGAAGCAATTGTATTCAACATATATAAATTATCAATCAAGGAACCAGTCGCAACCAAAGAAGAACTAAGAAATAGACTAAATTTATTATCTCCAAATGAACAAGAGTAACCATATTTGTCCAAAACAGAAATAGAAACCAAATTCCGTTTAAATGACGGTACTACAAAAGTCTCTCTTAATTCAACAAAATGACCAGTCTCAAAAGACAATCTAAAGGTGCCAATGGCTTCAACTGGAACTGCATTACCATCACCCACATAGATGAATCTTTCAGCATCACTTGGTTTCCGGCTCCAAATGCAACCCTGCATAGAAATACTTGTGTGAGTAGTAGCACCAGAATCTACCCACCATGTATTACTAGGTACAGAAGTCAAATTAACTTCAGAACAGACAAAGGTAAAAAGTCTACCTTTCTTTATACGCCATGTGACGTACTTGGGACAATCCTTCTTCACGTGCCCAGATTTCTTACAAAAGAACCAAGGAAAAACTTGATCCTGAGTCTTTTGTTTCTTAGACTGTGATTTTCCCACTGCAGTCTCTTTATTTTTAGTCCTCTTTCGGTGATTAACCTTTGAGGTAGTTGTAACATGAGCACTTTTAGTCTTCTCACGCTTCAACCTATCTTCTTCTTGCACACAATGTGAAATGAGCTCATTAAGAGTCCATTTATCCTTCTGAGTATTATAACTCACTATAAATTGACCGTATTGTGCAGGATGAGAGATAAGTACCAAATGCACAAGCAAGTCATCAGACAAGTCAAGCTTTAGTGCCTTAAGTTTTGAAGCGATGTTAGACATCTCCATAATGTACTCCCGAATATTTCCTTTAGCTTTATACCTCATCTGAACAAGATCAACTAAAAGCTTACTTGTCTCAGCCTTTTCGTTTTTTGCAAAACGCTTTTCAAGCTCATCAAGGAAATCCTTTACAGATACCTCATCGGAGTCATCAGACATACCGCCCCTGAATGCTTCAGGAATGCTGCACTTTATCATCATTAGACTTAAGCGATTAGAACGTTCCCACTTCTCAAAGTTCAATTTATCATTAGCAGAACTTTCATCCGTAAGAGAAGCAGGTTGTTCTTTCCTTATAGCATAGTCTAAATCCATGCAGCCGAGAACTAACAGAACGTTCTCTTTCCAGCTCTTAAAGTTTGTGTCATTAAGTACGGGAATGGAGTTCATGTTGGCAGTTATAGTAGCAGTAGATGCATTAAATAGCAATTTGGAACAAAAAAAATATAAGCTCGCAAAAAAATCATGTCAAATTCATACATAAAAGCATGCATAAAAATAAAACATGAATTTAAAAAACTATAGTGTGTGGGCCCATTTAAAAAACAAGATACCTAACACAACGTTAACATTTAGTCTTTGGACAGAAATATTAACTTGCAAGTGGTACTCTCCACGCAGAAATCAAATATTAATAATAAATTTGGTCAAGCAACAAACCTTCCTTTGGGCCGGTTAATTACTCACATGAAAAAATGATAATTATTACATATTTATTCCCGCACGCATATTTATTATTTGGCCATTAAATAACCTCCTTTGGGTCGATTATTGTAACGCATAAATAATAAATATACACATCCTAGTATTTCAAAAAGAAATAAATCTACACATAAATATTACTTTGGCAAGATTTTGCTTCAACTCACTTATTCACGAAATAAAAAGGACAAGATAAATAATTATCAACACAAAAAAAATATGGTACCCAAAATCCGTATTATTGTAAAAATATTAAAATAAATCACCTAAAATTTTAATGTTCCTTACAACAAATTTAATTACAAAAAAAAACAATCTGCCATTCGACTATTTTTAGTTGTATCCAAATTTCGCATGACGGCGCCGACATAGAATAATGAGACTCTAAAACAGAACTCCTAAATACATGCTTTAGGCCTAGTAATTCATATAATTAACATAAAGAATCCATGGCATCAACTTTAACAAAAAAAGAGTCCTTATTACATATATTAAAATATGCATAACTTATTATCCATTACCAGATTCTCTATCATGACAATATGATCATGAAAAATTAGTTTAATGGATATGATCAGCATGACATGCGATCTGTCGATCTAATTAACCATCCATACTCAAAGTCGTACAACATCAAGCATATGATATTACAATCATCGGAAACTGTATAAATTATGTATGTACGCCTTTGAACCAGAAACAGTGTTGATTGTATATATAACTAAAAAAAAATCGATGCGCGGATTCATGTTTAATCGACAAATACAAAAAACAATCATATAGTATGTATATGATCAACCTTAATAATTCGACATAAGATAGGCTCTGATACCACTTGTTAGATCTGAATAAATAATCTAGGATCATCTAATGCGATATTATCAAGGTTACATAATAAACTGTAGCACGAAAGCGTACCTGATTCTATGACGGTAGATATGAATACGGATTATGGGACTTGATCTTCCACAGAATTGATTCGCCTCTAGCCGTATCTCGCTCAACTTGATGGAAATAGAGGAGTAGAGGTTGTGAATAGCCTTGGGGACCAAAACTCTATTATGTTCTTTATATAGTCGTCTAATTAGACCCCATTAACCCTAATCAGACTTACTATTGGGTATTACACATTACAAAGCCCATACCGAATAAGATGTTATTAGACCCTTTATTTTAGACCACTTAATTAGTCCAAATATAGAATAAACATTAAATATAATTGTCTTTAATTTGTAAGCCCATAAATTGTGATTATTAATAAATAATCTAACAAACCCCTTCCGTGTGGTGCTCGAAGGTGTGTTGTGGCTTCCGTCTTCCAGGATACAACGAATCGAGGTGATCTTAAGCACTAGAGATCCGCCTCCTACAAACCAAAAAACACCGCTACTATCTCACAGAAACTGAACCTATAGCTTTAGGAGAAATGCAAGGAATACTATGAAAAACTTGTAGTTTTTTGTGTGTAAAAGAATGATGCATGAGTCTCCTTATATATGAGTACAAAATATGTAACTTATTAGTACATTAACTTTGTAACCTACACCATAATGATCAAATAAAATATTCACTAATTATTTTATGAGTTACAAAATCAATACCCATGAGTTACAAAATCAAAGAAAATAAAATGCAATTAATTATTTTATTCAAAATAGTCCAACAATCCCCCACATGAATAAAATATGACATTGCAAAACGACTCTTTGACACGGAGATAGAAGCGCGCGGTAGAAACCAACATAGGATAGGTAGGCGTAAACCCTTGAACCTTCCCTTGTAAGAACATATTTACATTTCTAGAATTTCAGTAGTCGCGTTGACCTTAAACTGCCCTTCTGTATTGTGAAATGATGATACATCCCCCACTAAAATCTTTCCCTATATTTGTTCAGTTCTCACTGTTAAGCCCATTTTGGTCCTGAGCTTTAGCCTGGTTCTGTGAGTTTTTCCCAGAATTAGCCCCCACAATTCCTTCTTGAAGCGACCCCACTTCACTCACATAGGTTTATCTCTTGAACAATACAAAAGTATTATTTGTTCGACATATCGACACATAAGGATCATTAAAAGCATAGCTTAGCCTTTATCCAATTTTTATCATTGTTTTTCATCATAGGAATGGACCCGGGAGTAAAACCCCCACAGTGATCGCACTAAGTCTTTACAGTTAGGTTGTCCCATTGAACCAAGATCTTAGGATCTCCAATCAACAAGGTTGGGTTTCCTTTGTATCGACTTTTATTATGGGCTTCATTCCCATTCCTTTCGATGATTTCTCAACTAACTCTCTTGTTAACCCTTTGGTGCGGATCCGCAGTGTTATCTTTTGACCTGATATAGTCAATAGTGATAACTCCAGTTGAGAGTAGTTGTCTAACGGAATTGTGTCGCCGACGAATATGTCTCGACATTCCATTATATAGTACACGCTCGGCTATACCAATTGCTGTTGTGCTGTCACAATGTATACAAAGTGGCGGCATTGGCATCTCCCATCTAGGAATATCCTCTAAAAATTGGCGTAACCATTCAGCTTGTTCTCCCGCTTTATCCAAAGCAACAAACTCAGCTTCCATGGTAGATTTGGTCACTACCGTTTGTTTCGAGGATTTCCACGAGATCGCTCCACCTGCTAGCGTAAACACATATCCGCTTGTGGACTTCGATCCTTTTACACCATTAATCCAGTTTGAATCGCTATACCCTTCAAGTACAGCAGGATATCTCGAGTAATGCAACCCATAATCACGCGTATACCATAAGTACCTAAGCACTTTAGTTATCGCTTGCCAATGATCTACACCTGGATTACTAGTGTATCGGCTTAGCTTACTCACTGTAAAGGCAATGTCTGGTCGTGTACAATTCATTAAGTACATCAGACTTCCTATTATTTTAGCGTATTCTCCGTGAGAAACACATTCACCTTTATTTTTAGATAGATGTAAAGTTGTATCAAAAGGGGTTCTTGACACACTAGAATCATCTTTACTAAATTTCTCAAGGATCTTATCAACATAATGTGACTGGTTTAGTACAAGTCCACTTGGTGTTCTTAGGATCTTTATCCCTAGAATCACATCAGCTAAGCCCATATCTTTCATGTGGAACCTTGAATGTAATATGTCCTTGGAAGATTTCACCTTCTTGTCATTACTACCAACGATGAGCATATCCTTAACATAAAGACACAGGATCACGTATCCATCTATTGTATCTTTGACATATACACACTTGTCACATTCGTTGATTTTAAATCCATTTGATAATATCACACTGTCAAATTTTTGATGCCAATCTCGAGGCGCTTGTTTTAAGCCATATATTGACTTAACCAACTTACAAACTTTATGTTCCAATCCAGGAACTACAAAACCCTCAAGTTGCTTAATGTAGATTTCTTCAAGTAAATCTCTATTCAGAAAGGTTGTCTTTACATCCATTTGATGTACTTCAAGATTTCACAATTCTGCAATTGCTATGATCATCCTTATAGATGTCTTTCTCGTTACTGAAGAATACGTATCGAAATAATCGATGCCTTTCTTTTGGCGAAAACCTTGAATAACAAGTCGGGCTTTATACTTATCAGTGGATCCATTTGTTTTCATTTTCCTAGTGAAAATCCATTTAGACCCTAGCGGTTTACAACCCGGAGGAAGATCCACTAATTCCCAAGTATGATTCTGCATATTCGAATCAACTTCACTTTTAATGGCCTCTTTCCAAAAAGGACCATACGGACAATGCACAGCTTCTGAATAAGACTATGGTTTATTTTCGAGCAAGTAAGTTAAAAAATCTGGCCCGAAGGATTTTTCAACTCTAGTTCTTTTGCTTCGACGAGGTGTATCCTCTATTTCAAGTTCATCCGTATTTTCTTGTTCCTCGTCATCACTATATTCATTTTCAGAATAAGTTTCACGTGTCCGTTTCGATGAACTTGAACTTTCTATGGACTTGTGTGGAAATACAAGTTCAAAAAATGAAGCATTTGTCGATTCCATTATCGTATTCTTGTGTATGTCAGGAATTTTTGACTCATACACAAGAAACCTATATGTCGTACTATTAGGCACATAACCAATAAAAATACAATCCACTGTTTCTGGACCGATTTTCACCGTCTTTGGTTCTGGTAAAAGAACCTTTGCAAGACACCCCCTGTTAGGAATATGTTGTTCTTGATGATAATTATAAAAACATTTAGTAGATTTTGTATTAAGTCATTTTGTAGCTGTCAACGAAATGGCATGCTTTGCAGCATTCCGTTGACAGGAAGCTCATCAACGAAATGAGTAATGTAGCAATTGCACTGTACAATACTTCACAGTTTGATATGCATTCTGTTGTATGTATTAGATAGGTTTTCTAAGTCATGTTGACTAAGTACTAGATAGGCAAAATAGGTTGGTTAATTGTAAATATATTATGCCTTGTAATTTTGCCTAAGTGAAGACATGTCAACGGTATGAAGATCACTCTGTCAACGGTATGGAGTTTACCCATCAACGAAACGAGGGAAACACCATCAACGAAACGAAGGAAACACCATCAACGGAATGAAGAATAAAGCTATCAACGAAACACATCTCCTTGCTATCAACGAATCACTATTGCTTTTTGAACAGTTGACAAAGTGATAGTGACAGTTACTGAACAGATCTAAAGGAGATATGGAAGTGTACTTTGCATTGGAAGCCATCAAAATGGTTACTGGAAATAAGGAAACATTCCAATTTCCAATAAGGCTCTTGGGAATGATTAAAATAAGCATGAAGACAAAAGCAAAGATCTCCAAGGACCATTGGACAAAAGGAATGAAAAGCAAGCTACTGATGGTTACTACTATTGTTCTTTAGTTTAGCCAAACGTAGAATTGTAAACTTGGGTATTTATAACCAAGTGTAGCAGTTACTTTAAAGATAAGAGAAGAAAAACAAATAGTTTGTATTAGCTATCTTTGAGAGCATACTTCTCTACAATCTTGTAACTGAGCAGCTGTGTACATTTTGTATCACAGATTATTTCCGCAATAAAAATCACTTCAGTTGGATCATCAAACAATCCAACTGAAATTATTTATGTGCTTGTGATTTTTACTTTAAGTTCAGTTTTTATTTGTAAGTTGTTTTAAGTTTAAGAAATATCAAGAATTGTATTCAACCCCCCCTTCTACAATTCTGTTAGGTCATTTGGGATTAACAATTGGTATCAGAGCGAGCTTCTAACATACAAGAAGTTTAAAGATCAAGACCAAAACAGTAACCATGGTGAAGAAGGATGCAGGAGTAAAGATACCAGTTCTTGATAAGGACAATTACTTTCACTGGAAAGTAAAGATGCATTTACATCTCATGTCTATGGATGAGAGATATGTAGACTGCATTGAGAAAGGTCCACACGTTCCCATGAAGTTTGCATCTAGAGTTGGACTGCCAGATGATGCTCCTGATGTGGAAATTCCAAAACTTGTCTCAGAATGGACTATTGAAGATGTTGCAGAAGTCCATAAAGATAAAAGAACCATGAACATTTTGTTTAATGGTTTGGAGCAAGAGATGTTTGACAATGTCATAAACTGTACAACCTCCAAAGAAGTATGGGACACTGTTAGAACTCTCTGTGAAGGTACTGAGCAAGTTAGGGAAAATAAAATGCAGCTCCTTATACAACAATATGAGCATTTTCATTTTAAAGCTGGTGAAACCCTAAATGACACGTTTAGTAGGTTTCAAAAGCTTTTGAATGAATTAAAGTTGTATGGGAGGATCTATCAAACCAAGGATTCAAACCTTAAATTTCTTAGAGCTCTTCCAAAAGAATGGAAGCCTATGACTGTTTCTCTCAGAAACACTCAAGAGTACAAAGACTACACTCTTGAAAGGCTTTATGGAACCTTGAAGACATATGAGTTGGAAATGGAGCAAGATGAAGAAATTGAAAAGGTACAGAAGAAAGGTGGATCTGTTGCATTGATTGCATCTGTGAACCAACTGGAAGATGACAATGAAGAAGCTGCAAAGGCCACAACTAGTCGAGCTAGTTGTAGGAGTGATGTTAGCAAGGGTAAAGGCAAGATGACAGAAGAAGAAGAATCAGAACTAGCCAACTTGGATGACTTAGATGAGATTGATGAACACATTGCTTTTCTGTCAAGAAAATTCTCTAAGTTCAAGTTCAAGAGAAACTCAGAAGCAAGGCCACCAAGGAGAGACTTTCAACCTAACAAAAGTAACTGGATTGAAAAGTCTAAATCTAAATGTTTCAATTGTGGAATGCTTGGTCACTTTGCTGGAGACTGCAGAAAGCCCAAGATTGAGAAGGGCAACAGGAAATTTGAGCCTGTTGATTATAAAAAGAAATACTTTGAACTTCTCAAGCAAAAAGAAAAGGCTTTCATGTCTCAGGAGTATGATTGGGCTGGTAATGGTGAAGATTCTGATGATGATGTTGAGTATGTCAACTTGGCTCTTATGGCTAACAATCATGAGCAGGAAGCAAGCTCCTCAAGCAACCAGGTAACAATTACTAATCTTTCTGAGCTTTCTAAAGAGGAATGCGATAGTGCAGTAAATGAAATGTCTACTGTACTATATAATTTGCGTGTTACTCTTAAATCACTTACCAAAGAGAATTCAAGAATAAAAGAGACTAATTTGCTCTTAAGTGATAGGAATGCAATGTTAGAAGCACAGCTCATTGAATTTGAGAAAATGAGATGTGTTAGTAGGGATGCTAAGAAGGAACTTGGGAACGTGTTACAAAGATAAGAAATTCTTAAAACACAACTTGAGATAGAACAAAGTGTGATTGCAAAATGGAAAGATGCTAGGAATGTTGCCACCAACATCATTAATGTTCAAGGTATGGAATCTTTCTGTGAGCAATCATGGAAAAAGAACAAAGAGAAGCTAGGGTATGTTGGTGAAACCTTAGAATCAGAAACAGAGTCAACAAACAACAATGATCATTTGTTGAAGGTTGATATGTCAATGGAATGCAATGTTTCGTTGACAGATGAACCATCAACCGATCAGGCTGTTTCGTTGACAGAGAAAAGAAAAGATAAACTCACTAGACTTAATAACAAGTATGGTCCTGTCACCAAGAACTTTGTTCAAGGTGAGTCTAGTAATTCAAAGAAAGTTGAGAAGCCTGTCGAGAGAGCTAATGTAGGTCACTTGTCTAACAAGCAATTGAAGGACAAGTTAGAGAAAGTTCAAGTTGAGGTTAAGGGAAATAAAAAGAATAACAGGAATGGCAAAGTAGGGATTAACAAACACAACAATTACACACCTGATAAATATGCTCCTAGAAAGACATGTGTCAATTGTGGAAGTGTTAGTCATTTATCTACTAACTGCAAATCTGTTAAGAAAACTGCTAATGTGAAAATGCCCAAGCCTGCAATGAATAGTTCCATGCCTACAATGGCTGTTATGCCTAACATGTTTGCTCCATATGCACAATTTCAGAATCCATATGCTAACATGTCATTTGTGCCTAATCCATACATGAATATGTTTAATATGCCACAAAAGCCATGGAATATGAATAACCTGATTGTTCCTCCAACTATGCATGCTGTGAATGAAAATGTGAGCAACCCTCAGAAATCAACACCAAGGGTAAAGATTGATTTAAATCAATCTGAGCCCAAGGTGAAAAATGATATAAAAGGAAAAGCAAAGGCTAACAAAACAGGACCCAAGGAAACTTGGGTACCAAAATCAACTTGATTTGGTTTTATTGTGTGCAGGGAGACAAAAGGAATTTTTGGTACTTGGATAGTGGTTGTTCAAGACACATGACTGGTGATTCTACCCTGCTCACAGAGTTTCAGGAAAGAGCTGGCCCTTGTATTGCTTTTGGAGATGACAGCAAAGGCTACACTAAGGGATATGGCTTGATTTCAAAAGAGAATGTCATCATAGATGAGGTTGCATTGGTGGATGGTCTTAAGCACAATTTACTTAGTATCAGCCAACTTTGTGACAAAGGATTTTTAGTTACTTTTTCTAAAGAAGCCTGTGTTGTTTCTAAAGGAGGAAACAACAATGTGGTAATGACTGGATTCAGAAGAGGGAATGTGTACATTGCTGACTTTAGTAGCACAAGTCCAGAAACCATCACTTGTCTTTTCAGCAAGGCAAGCAAGGATGAAAGTTGGCTATGACACAAGAAATTATCTCATCTGAATTTTAAAGTTATGAATGATTTGGTGAGGAAGGATCTTGCAAGAGGAATTCCACAGGTGGAGTTCTCCAAGGATGGTTTGTGTGATGCCTGTCAAAAAGGGAAACAAAAGAAGGCATCATTCAAAAGCAAGACAGAGTCATCAATTGTCCATCAGCTTGAGTTGCTTCATATGGATTTGTTTGGCCCTGTAAATGTCATGTCTATTTCAAAGAAGAAATATTGTCTTGTGATTGTTGATGATTTTTCTAGATTTACATGGACTTTCTTTTTGCACTCCAAAGATGAGGCAAGTGAAATCATTATTAATCACATCAAGATGGTAAACAATCATCCTGACTTGAAAGTAAGAAGGATCAGGAGTGACAATGGGACAGAATTCAAGAATTCAAGCATGAAGGTGTTCTGTGAAGAAAATGGCATTTTGCATGAGTTTTCAGCAGCAAGAACACCACAGCAAAATGGTGTAGTTGAAAGGAAAAACAGAACACTTATTGAAGCTGCAAGGACAATGCTAGATGAATCAAAGTTACCAACTTATTTTTGGGCTGAGGCAGTTAATACAGCTTGCTTCACTCAAAATATTTCTTTGATTAATCAGGCCAAAGGAATGACCCCTTATCAGCTACTCAAAAGAAAGAAGCCACTATTGGATTTTCTTCATGTCTTTGGATGCAAGTGCTTTGTTCTGAGAAATCAAGCTGAGCATTTGGGGAAATTTGAAGCAAAGGCAGATGAAGCAATATTTGTGGGATATGCGGCAGAGAAAGCCTACAGAGTCTATAATCTCAGAACCAACATTGTTATGGAATCTGTACATGTTATTTTTGATGATCTCAAAATTCAAGGTCTCTGTGATGAAGGTTTCCATGAAAGTCTTTCTTTTGAAAATGAGGAAGGAGATCAAGTGAATCATGTTAAGGCTACTGAGAAACAGCCTAAAGTTGTTGTATCTAGCACAGATGAAAGCAGCAGTGAAGATGAAATTGTTGCATTAAGGTTGAAAAGAATAGCTGCTAGCAGACCAAATGGTCATTTCGTTGACAGTCATGATGGTGGATTCGTTGACAGTCAAAATGAGCGTTTCGTTGACAGCCAAAATGGTCATACCGTTGACAGTCATAGAAATGCTTCTAGAAGTGATCAGTTAGGGACAACAAATTCAGGGGGAGTTTCTCAAGGACAAATATCCAATCAAGGAAATCATGATCATGAAGCTACCTCTTCAAGAGCAAATCTACCTCCCTCAAGGAAATGGACTAAAGATCATCCCTTTGAACTTATTTTAGGTGATGTGTCTTCAAAAGTCCAAACTAGAAGAGCAACTCAAGAAAAATGTCTATATAGTAGCTTTCTGTCTCAAGATGAGCCAAAGAAAGTTGAGGATGCACTTCTAGATCCAGATTGGGTTTTGGCTATGCAAGAGGAGCTAAACCAATTTGAAAGGAACAATGTATGGAAGCTGGTGCCCAAGCCTAAGGACAGGAGTGTCATAGGCACAAAATGGGTGTTCAGAAACAAGATGGATGAAAATGGCATAGTCACAAGGAACAAAGCTAGATTGGTTGCAAAAGGCTATTCACAGGAAGAAGGAATTGATTTTGATGAAACCTTTGCTCCTGTTGCTAGACTAGAAGCAATAAGGATTTTCCTAGCCTATGCAGCCCATGCCAATTTCAAAGTCTATCAAATGGATGTGAAGAGTGCTTTTCTGAATGGGGAATTGGAAGAGGAGGTGTATGTAAGTCAACCTCCTGGTTTTGAAGATGATATTATGTTTGCTACTTGTCTATGTGCTAGATTTCAGGCTGATCCTAGGGAATCCCATTTAGTTGCTATTAAAAGGATTTTCAGATATCTCAAAGGAACACCAAACCTTGGCATTTGGTATCCTAGAGAATCTGGCTTTGAACTAATTGGTTATTCAGATGCAGATTTTGCAGGATGTAAAATTGACAGGAAAAGCACAACAGGCACCTGTCAATTCTTAGGAAACAAGCTTGTCTCATGGTTCAGCAAGAAACAAAACTCAGTTTCTACCTCCACAGCTGAGGCTGAGTATATTGCAGCTGGAAGTTGTTGTGCACAGATTTTATGGATGAAAAATCAACTACTTGATTATGGAATAAGAGTTGAGAAAATTCCTATTTTCTGTGACAACACTAGTGCCATTGCCATTACTGAGAATCCAGTGCAGCATTCAAGGACCAAGCACATTGACATCAAGTACCATTTCATTAGAGAACATGTTATGAATGGCACTGTGGAGTTACATTTTGTTCCAAGTGAACAACAACTTGCAGACATCTTTACCAAGCCACTTGATGAATCAACATTCTCAAGATTAGTAAGTGAGCTAGGTATGCTAAATTTCTCTTAAATATTTTTGAGATATTTGCAAGTTACAATGTAGCCAGAAATTTGCTATGTTTTTCTGTGAATTAATTTTCTCAGGAAAAAGTGAAATTTTGTCTAAGTCAAAATTACTATGTCAACGAAACGCACCATTTCGTTGACAGTCTTAGCATTTTTCTGGGTGTTTCGTTGATAACCCTTTTATATTAACGAAACGCAGCTTTATCAACGAAATAAGACGGGACTTTAACCGCCCAATCCTGATTCGTTGATTTAGCGTAATTAATATGAACCGTTGAAATTTGACACGTCCGTTACCACAATCTATGCATACACCCCTATAAGTATAAATCATGGTAATTCTTTAAAAGTAACGGTTATATTTTTAAGCCAATCCAGTAATTTACATTTATTATTGGACTCTTTTTCTGAGAATTTTTGGGGGAGTATTTAAGAAATTCTATTTTCTTTAATTTCTTTTTACCTGTTCTCAAAAATTCCAAAGGTTTTTCTCTCTTCTTCTCTCTAACAAGCAATTCAGTTCGAAGCTTTTCTTCACACAACAATGGCACCCATAGTCAAGCTTATGTCTGCTGGAGGGTTCATCTATGAGAAGAACAACTCCATCCCTTTTGTTGTCAAGGAAAACCCGAACAGTATCTTTTTCAAGATGATGGACTTCATGAAGAACTGCAAGTTGAGCTATGCAATGTTTCACTCAACTCCTCTCTATAATGAGATAATCGAGGAGATCTGGACCTCGTGTGAGTATAGTGGAACAAACTGCACACTGCAATTCACTCTCCAAGGTAATGAGTACATAGTTAATTCTGATGTATTGCAAGCATGTCTACGTATTCCTGAAAATAACTGTGATGCTTTGCCTACAATCACTGAAATGGTTAACATGCTAAATTCAATAAACTACTCTTTGCCTACTGATAATCTGGGTAGAATAATTAGGAGAGGTTTGGTTAGGGAATATAGTTATTTAGCTGATGCATTTATCAAGGTCTTTTCTGGAAAGATTAGTAATTTTGATGCATTAACTAATTCCATGTTGATTCTTTTTACCATGCTCCTAACTGATAGATATTACAACTTTAGCACCCAACTTATGTATGAAATTGGTGCTAAGTTGGGTGACAAGGCTAATAGGAAAAAGAATATCTACTATGCTAGGTTTCTGATGATGTTGGCTAATCATGTTAGTCCAACACCATTAGTAATCTCTAACCCTGTTTCCAAGTTTGAGTGTTTTGTGCAAGAGAAGAGAGTATTGACAGACATACTGAGGCTGAACCACAATGGTGAGGTTCCAGTGGTGTATCTACCAGTAATTGAGGTAACTACTGTTATCCCTTCTAGTATAATTGTTACTTCAACTGTATCACCCAGTCCTGTTGCTGTGGAGTCTGTAGCTGTGACCCAACAGGCTCCTGCCCCAGCAACAAAACCAAAATCAAAGAAATCCTCCAAGCCAACCTCAGGTACTTCCCAAAAGGCACCTGTTGTAAAATCCACTACACAACCTAAGGGGAATGTTTCTGGAGCTGTGAGAGGTGAGGGAAGGGGTGAACATAAAAGAAACCCTAAGGATAAGGAAGGACAGATGAGTGAAATCCAGCCAAGCCCCATTGTGTCTTCCCAACAAGGCACAATGAGTAAAATGGATTTAAACACAAGTCTAGTTACATCCTCCCAAAAGGATGTGATTATTGAAACAAGCTCTCCTCCAAGAGCACACTCCAAAAGGGTAAGGGACACTTCAAGCCCACAGTCTACATTTTCCCAATACCAAAGGAGAGTGAAGCAAAAGTCCAAGGGTACACAGGGTGCACACACACTAGAAACAACACTTCCAGTTTCTCAAATTCAATTTGATGTAACCCATATTATTACTCTGGGGTTACAGTCCCATTCTCTAAACATTAATCTTGATTTATCTCCATCCAATTCACCAACTCAATCTTTAGATGTGGACATGATCAATACATCTTTTCCTGATTCTCCAACTCTTATCTTGGAGAAGCCCCACTCTGAAGCTGATGGCCACCACTTGTTAAGTGATTTGTTGGGCCATCAACCATTTTTTTCTGAAGTTGCAAGAGGATCTGTGGACCAATCTCTAAAATCAATCACCACAGATTCTACTGTAATTTCACTTTCTCAAAGTGCTTTATTGACTTCATCAACGAAACAGCCTCTTTCGTTGACAAGTGTTTCTCCATCAACGGTATCCATACCGTTGACAGTTCAAACTACCATTCCGTTGATAGGTCATTCTACACCCCTTATTGAAAATCAAGTTGTTTCCACAACTAGTGTAGATGACCTGGTGGTAGTTGAGACACTTTTAGGTTTGAGAGGGAGTGAAATTGAGAGGCTGGCTTGCAGCCAGGCAAAAGGAGAGTCTGAGAGTGAGAGGCTGGCTATTTCTTCCAGCCAGGCAAAAGGAGAGATTGATAGTACCACCTTAGTAGGTGAAGATGAGGGTGTGAGAGGTGTGAGCCATGGGGAGCCCATGATGCAAGAAAAGAGTGGAGAGAGAGAAGGGACTACAGGAGCAATAAGGATGGAAGAAGCCATTGCTAGTGAGTTAATGAGGGTCAGTGAGGGAGAAAGGGAACTCACCTTCCAAGAGCATTATCAACAAACTCTGGATATAGTATTTCCCTGGATCCTGAGACCTTTACTCATCCTGTGTCAGCCTATCAAGTTATGGCTCAACAGGGCAATGTGGAGGCAGAGAGGTCACTCAACTTAATTCATACTACTGCATCAATGCAAAGAGCAAAGGATGCCTTGACCAATCTACCTCCAGGAGCTGCAGCAAGTGGAGACTTTGAGTTTTCTGATGATGAAGACAGCTTTGGTGACAATCTCCAGGTGGCCACCACTACACAGACTGGGACTTCTGTGGTGCCTCCTACACCAAACTGTGTTTCTCAGGATATGCATGGTAGATGCAACTTGGATGCTGCTATCACAAGGCAGTACAATGAGGCATATCTAGCTCATGAGTCTGCTGAAGAAAGGGAAAATAAATTCTACAAGGCCATAATGGATTCTCTGGAAATTCAAAGGCTACAAATGTTGCAACAAGGATTGAGGCTACAGAAATCAAGGATTCAATTAGAAACCTTAGGGATGCTACTGATAGGAGGCTAGATGAAAAACTTCCTCTTCACACTGTCTCCAAGATGTCAAGGTTTTTCACCAAGGAACCTGAAGTGTCCTCATCTTTGAAAACTCTCTCCTCTAGAGTGGACAAAGTTGAGGCTACACTTTCTCACATGCAGAAGGAACAGGAGAAGCAACTAGCCTACTCACCCAGCTTCTGGCAGCTCAAGGAATCCCTATCATCTCACTTGATGATAACAAAAAGGGGGAGAAAACTAAGGAGCTAGAGATACAAATCACAAAGGTTTTGGTCCCAGCCATCTCCTTGCCAGAAGAGCCATTAGCAATGGGGGAGTTTGGAAAGAAGAAAAAAGATGGTATTGACCTGATCCAGGAAGCTTCTATGAGGATGAGACTTGCAGAACAAATCAAAGACCATTGGTCCAACATAGAAGCAAGGGTCAAGAAAATTTCCGGAACTACAAAGGACTCAAATCCATCAACGGATCAACCATCAACGAATGCCATGGTTCTAGTGTCAACGGAATGGGAGCCACATACCAATTCTTTCTATAAGGTAGAGCCCCTTCTACATGGAGTCACTCAAGGTCCAAGGAAGGAAAAAGGACAAACTTCATGCATTAGGGATGTGGAACAAGCTACACTCCAAAGAAGCTTATCTCCCAAGTCCCCTGCTAAACCAAAGGGCAAAAATATAGCAAGGACTTTCTATCCTGCACCTTATCCAGATGAGCTCAAGCTTCTTGGTCTACTTATCACAAAAAGCAAGGAAAGCAATGATTATGAGATAAGGAAGCAAATGGCAATTGTCTACAGGAATGGACAAGAAATCTGTGTTTGGGCTGGTCACCCAAACTTTGCTGAAGCTAAAGCTGAAGAGTCAGAAAGAGCAGCAATGCAAGCCCTTGTTGTTGCTCAGTCTCTTGATGAAGAAGAAATACAGCTAGAAGAAAAAGCAAGAGAGGAAAGGAGTGCAAAGAAGAGCACAAGGCAACCAAAGGCAAGAGCTAGGAGAAACATAGCCTTTGAGAATGATGACTCTCAGAGCATTGCATCAGATTCTTCTGTACCAATTGCACCTCCAACAATTCCTGATCCAGTTTCAGAGGTAAAGTTAGCCTGTGATCCTAATCATCCTGTAAATTTCCATGATCAGCCAATTGAGCCAAAGGGAGAGCCAATTGAGTTTGATGAGGCCAACTTTCCAAAATTCCTCTTTGAAATGGATCCAAAGAAGAAATTTAAGCAAAGGGCTACCAAGGCTAAGCCATTTCTGATAAGGAGACCACAAGCTGAGAAACCCCCTACCAACTCAGAAGACTTCATCTACATTGCTGATATCAGGGAGGAGTCTGACATTCATATCAATCTTGATGACCTGGTTGAAGTGAGAGGAATAGAAGCTTCTTACAAACTACCAGAGAGATTGGTATTTGTCTACAAGGGTGGGAGAGAACAGGTTTGGCCTCTACACAGAATTCTGGGAGAAGACTATCAGACACTGCTATCTGTGTTTAAATGTTTGAAGAAAGATTTTGGTTTTACCAAAACAGCCAAGTCTGAGGTTGTCTAGATTTGCCAAATCAAAGCTAGCTGGAACAAGCCTGGTGCACTTCCCAGAGTATTGAAGGTCCCTCAAACAGGAAAGATAATTCATCTCCAACCTTTTTGGATGATGGAATTCAGAGATAAGGACAACTGTAGAAGATTCTTCAGAATAGAAGACCAACTGGAGAAGGCATCCAATGAAACTCTAAGGTTAATGCAATCCAAGTTGGGGAATCAAGATGAAGAAGAGAAGATTTTCTACAGAAGACTTCAAGCTCAAATTGAGGAGAACAATGCAAGGAAAGGGAAGAAAACAAGACCACAGAGGCAAAGATGAAAAATCTGCTCAGTCTAGAGGAGCAACTCTGTGCACTTGTTTTGTAAGATTTTCTACTTTGCATTTCAATTAAATTCAATGAAGCTCAATGCAATTTCTACTTTTATCATGTGTAATATGTCTGAGTGTTTTTGTTATCATCAAGGCTCTTGATTTATGGCTGTTATTCTATCAGTCATAAATTGGGGGAGATTGTTAGGAATATGTTGTTCTTGATGATAATTATAAAAAACACTTAGTAGATTTTGTATTAAGTCATTTTGTAGCTGTCAACGAAATGGCATGCTTTGCAGCATTCTGTTGACAGGAAGCTCATCAACGAAATGAGTAATGTAGCAATTGCACTGTACAATACTTCACAGTTTGATATGCATTCTGTTGTATGTATTAGATAGGTTTTCTAAGTCATGTTGACTAAGTACTAGATAGGCAAAATAGGTTGGTTAATTGTAAATATATTATGCCTTGTAATTTTGCCTAAGTGAAGACATGTCAACGGTATGAAGATCACTCTTTCAACGGTATGGAGTTTACCCATCAACGAAACGAGGGAAACACCATCAACGAAATGAAGGAAACACCATCAACGGAATGAAGAATAAAGCTATCAACGAAACACATCTCCCTGCTATCAACGAATCACTATTGCTTTTTGAACAGTTGACAAAGTGATAATGACAGTTTACTGAACAGATCTAAAGGAGATATGGAAGTGTACTTTGCATTGGAAGCCATCAAAATGGTTACTGGAAATAAGGAAACATTCCAATTTCCAATAAGGCTCTTGGGAATGATTAAAATAATCATGAAGACAAAAGCAAAGATCTCCAAGGACCATTGGACAAAAGGAATGAAAAGCAAGCTACTGATGGTTACTACTATTGTTCTTTAGTTTAGCCAAACGTAGAATTGTAAACTTGGGTATTTATAACCAAGTGTAGCAGTTACTTTAAAGATAAGAGAAGAAAAACAAATAGTTTGTATTAGCTATCTTTGAGAGCATACTTCTCTACAATCTTGTAACTGAGCAGCTGTGTACATTTTGTATCACAGATTATTTCCGTAATAAAAATCACTTCAGTTGGATCATCAAACAATCCAACTGAAATTATTTATGTGCTTGTGATTTTTACTTTAAGTTCAGTTTTTATTTGTAAGTTGTTTTAAGTTTAAGAAATATCAAGAATTGTATTCAACCCCCCCTTCTACAATTCTGTTAGGTCATTTGGGATTAACACCCCCACACTCGTAAGAATTTATAGGAAGGCTTCTTCCTTTTCCATAATTCATAGGGAGTCAACTCTTGATTTTTTCAGGGCATTCTATTCAAAAGATAGTTTGTTGACAAGACAACATCTCCCCACATACTCGTAGGCAACCCTGAACTTAGCAACATTGCAGTGCTCATTTCTTTCAAGGTCCTATTTTATGCTCAGCAATCCCATTGGATTGAGGCGAATACGGTGCAGTGACTTCGTGAATAATTCCATGTTTTGCACAGAATTCACCAAACGGTGATACATATTCACCACCTCTGTCACTTCTTATAACTTATATTTTTTCTTTAAGTTGAGTTTCAACTTCATTTTTATAGAGCTCAAACTTCTCCATTGCTTCATCTTTGCTTTTAAGCAAATAGACATAACAAAATCTTGTACTATCGTCCACAAAAGTGACAAAGTACTTATACCCATCCCTTGTTTGATTTGATTTTAAATCACACACATCACTGTGAATCAAATCCAAGGGTTTTGTATGTCTTTCAATTGTTTGAAACGATGATCTTGTTAATTTTGCCTCCATACAAATTTCACATTTGTGTTTCGAACTAATTTGGAATGTGGGTTGTATATGGTTCAAGTTAATTAATCTACGTATTGTTTCATAATTAACATAACCTAGTCTACCATGCCACAAATTGGAAGACTCAAGCAAGTAAGGAGAAGAATTATTCTTATTAATATTCTTCACAATCATTACATTGAGCTTAAAAAGCCCATCGGTTACATAACCTTTTCCCACAAACATTCCACTTTTGGACAAAATTAGCTTATCAGATTCAAAAACCATGCGGAATCCATGCTTGTTCGACAACGAGCCAGAAACCAAGTTCCTTCGAATCTCTGACACATAGAGTACATCATTCAGAGTCAGCTCCTTGCCAGATGTCATCTTTAAGACAACCTTGCCTTTTTCCAAGGACTTCAGATGTTGCAGAGTTTCCCATGAAAAGCTTCTCTACATTCTCAGTTGGCGAGAAGGTGTGGAACAACTCTTTGCTCGAGCATATGTGCCTAGTAGCACCAGTATCAATCCACCATTCTTTCGGATTGGAGCCGATCAGGTTCACTTCAGAAACCATAGCAGAGAGACTGATTTCAAATATTTCTTGAACCACATCATCTACCATGTGGGCCTCATGCTTCTTCCTCTTCGGTAGTCTGCACTCAGTTGTCTTGTTACCAATCTTGTCACAATTGAAGCACTTTCCTTGAAATTTCTTCTTAGAAACTCCACCCTTAGGTCCCAAATTGGGCCTCTTGTCTGGTTTCCCCTTTTTGAACTTGGAGTTCTTTTTCACCTCCACAACATTAGCATTAGAAGAAGAAAAAGACCGATTTTTATTATCCTCCTCAATCCGGAGTCTCGATACAAGGTCTTGCACTGTCATCTCCTTTCGCTTATGCTTCAAATAATTCTTGAAGTCCTTCCAACCAGGGGCAATTTCTCAATAATAACGGCTACTTGGAAGGCTTCATTCACGGGCATTCCCTCAGATTCCATGTCATGCATTATCATCTGAAGGTCTTGAACTTGACTAACCACCTTCTTGGAATCCACCATGATAAACTCAAGGAGTCGGGCCACTATAAATTTCTTAGTACCCGCATCCTCGGTTCTATACTTTCTGTCGAGTGAGTCCCACAAAGCTTTGGACGTCTTTAGCAAACTATACACATTGTACATTGAATCACTCAAACAGTTCATTATATAATTGCTACACAAGAAATCAGAGTGGTTCCAAGCTTGAGCTACACTAACAAGCTCAACATCAGACTCATCGTCTTTCAGCTTAGGTGCATCCTCGGTCAAGAACCTCACAAGGTTCAAGTTGGTCAAGTAGAACAACATCTTTTGTTGCCACCTCTTGAAATTCAGCCCACTGAATTTCTCCGGTTTTTCCGCGTGAGCGGTTACCGGTACAACCGTATTAGGCACCACAAGGGTTGTCGTCTTAGGGACTGCCTCAGCAGTTACACACCCATCACCAGACAAGCTAGCTTTGTCAACTCCTGACATTTCTAAAATCAAGATTACAATAATTTATCAATTAATTATCAAGAATTCAGAAAATGCAATTCTATAATTAATTACTGCTGTGAGACCAATACGCCATGTACCGATAATATTTACTATAAAAATTGAAACAATAATTGTCAAACATTTTTTCACTACATTGTCACGGAAGAACATATATGCATGTCATTTTCAAAAAAAAACTGTCTGTCCATAATAAGGAACATAAACCAAGTTGCAGCATTTACAGACTATCATGCATATGATATGAGAAACGAACTGATTACTCAAGTGGCATATTGCAAGTGACAGAAAACAGGGGCAATAAAATACATGTAATTAATAATAAGTAAAACCAGAAAAGAAGAAACCCGGTTTTTTTTTACTAAATTGAGGCAGTGACATGCGATTTAGCAATTTAGAGCATATTAACTACATTAACCTCAATCTGATAACAAATTAATTAACAAGATCAATTGAAAAAAAATTTGAACATATAAATACACAAAATTAATAATATCATGTCAAAATCAATGGTTACAAATCAACCAATTAAAAGAGCCAGGAGTTAAAAAGCTACAACAAACGTAACCAAAAAAAAAAAAAAGATCTCTAACTCCAATTAAAGCATGCAAATTTTAAGTAAAACTCGACAGTTTCAGAATCATGCATTTAAATCAAAATTATTAAAAAAATTAATTAAATTAAATTAACAACATGCTACATGCTTGACACTAGAGAAAACCAACGGCTTTCACACACATGTTGCTAGGAACACAAATTAAGTATCAGCCATTTTTACAAAGAAACATGTATTTATCAAGGCGTTACAACCTGTAAGGCTAGATAAGAGCTAAATGGTTAACCAAATTAAATAAAACACTAGTAATGACTATTATAAAAGTATCCACATGGTATAGAAAGTTGTGACAATCAAATAATCGCCAAGTAAGATTGTTAAAAAACATTGACTACGCATGAAAGAAACACTCAGAAGCATTATATAGCAGCATTATATAGCATTAGGTAAACAAAACCAACTAATATACATGCAATACTAATTATTAAATATTTCTACAAATGTTGTTATAATAGCTACTATACTATCACATGTAAGATCCATGCAATATAGGGCAAAAAAGCATATCTAAAATGCTAATCAGATGAACTACGCTTGAGATGCCAGGAACAAAAACAGTCAACTAAAGCCATAATTCTATAAATGCAACGGATATTAAAGAAAACCACATGGCATACATGGTATACTAAAGATTAACGCATCAATGTATATGATAAACAATTAAGTCAGCAAAGTGCACCACAATTTACACCACAACTCATATAGCACTATTAAAGCCGTAGCAGATTAACATAATTATAAAAGGTGAGAATCAATAAAATCACTATACTCCCGAAAATATCCAAACAAATTAGTTTATTAGATTAAACTAATTCATATGAATTATGGGATTTGTTTTAAGCTTGTGGGAAGTATAGAGAAAAATTATACCTAAAATCCAGATTACAATAATGAAATACCGAAAATGATCCGAGGCACGTGAGAACCACGCTATCCTTAAAACAGATAAGCCCCTTCCATGTGGTGCTCGAAGGTGTGTTGTGGCTTCCGTCTTCCAGGATACAACGAATCGAGGTGATCTTAAGCACTATAGATCCGCCTCCTACGAACCAAACAAACACTGTTACTATCTCACAGACACTGAACCTATAGCTCTAAGAGAAATGCAAGGAATACTATGAAAAACTTGTAGTTTTTTGTGTGTAAAAGAATGATGCATGAGTCTCCTTATATAGGAGTACAAAATATGTAACTTATTAGTACATTAACTTTGTAACCTACACCATAATGATCAAATAAAATATTCACTCATTATTGTATGAGTTACAAAATCAATACCCATGAGTTACAAAATCAAAGAAAATAAAATGCAATTAATTATTTTATTCAAAAGAGTCCAACAGAATTAACCACACATCCTTATCAAATGATGTTTAAGGTACAGTGGCATTTGACTCGAATTTTACTAAATTACAAATTAATCTTTCAACAGAAAGTACAATGGTGGCAAAGTAATTGAACAATTGTTGTATATAGCTATTTGTACTGAAAAAGAATTTGTAAAGTTTAAAACTCTTTCAGGAAAAAGCATGACCAAGCAAAATAACATGACTTACTGGCATAGCTTATCTGATCTGTTTCAAGCGATCTTCACCGCTATCAGTGTCGAAGGACCCTGTTTAGGGAGCGGAATAGAGAACCTAAAATCCGATGCGAACAATCAGTCGATTCGGAGCTTGGAGCCTTGACTTTCTATTAGTCAAGTGCACTAAATCTAACAGCTTACCTTTTGCATGATGGGTAAGTAGTGAGGGAATGGGAATGGCGGCTTAAGATCAGGAACATGGTTCTTATTTAGAAACTGGGGAGTTAGTGTGGACAAAGGATGTAAAAATATAATATATTAGGACTGATGTAGCTTCTTCAATGTTACGGAAATTCATCATTGTTACAAAGAGAGGCTGCTTCCATTTTTATGAAATTAACATGAAACCTGTATTTGCATTTGCAAAACAAGAGGATCTTCATTTCAAAGTATAAGACTGAGACAAGAGACCTTAAGCTTTTTGCCAGGCTTTAGTGTGAAATGCTTCAAAGCTCACCTTTAAAAAAAAATAATGGAAGCCTTTTTGGAGCCTTCAAGTTTTAAAATCAAAGCAAATACGGTATGGGGTCTTGGTGTTATTTATATTAGGGGGAAAGAAGAGACCATTCTTTTTTTTATATTTCTCTTCCGTTTTACTGCAGACTTTTTTTTATCAAAGGCTCATGACTCATGAGATGGCTAGCTTTCCCTTGGGCAGGACTAATTATAACCTCTTTGTTCTCAACTCTCAAATACTTGGGAACTGAATCCCTCTAGAAACCAACGGAAGAAGTCACCTTCTAGAGCACTTCAAACTTCTTCCCATTTTCAAAACACCCTTGGTACCACCACCGCACGGTGTATTCATTTTTTAAAAAGGGCATATTAAAGAGTCGTGCTTCCATGAGGATGGAAGTGTGTAAAATACAATGAAAGACTTTTGGAACCTGCTCTGTAATGCTTTTACGCACCCCTGAGCGGAATCCCCTCCATAAAAAACAAAACCCGATTATAAAGGACTACAAGGGTATGATTCTTCTTCTTCTGAATAAGATTATATGTAGGTCATTCGGTTTATAGAGTCGAATGCAGCCCTCCCCCTCCCGCAAGTGGCTCCAGGGCTTGTTTATATTTAGATTTTGCGCTCAGAGGTCTCCTTTTCTTTTCTTTAAGAAGCAGAGGGTACAATGAAAAGGATTGCTCTAGAACATCTCCAACAAGTTCTTTAGAGCAACTCCAACAAGCTATTAAATTTTTTGTTAAAAATAACATAATCAAATGCCTTCTAATTATTTAAGATACAAAATTACTCAACATCTCCAACAACATATTTATACCTACCTCCTAAGTTATATTTTATTAGTAAATGTACTTAATACTTGAACAAAAAAATGTAATATGAGTACAAAGTTGAGAAAGTTTAATATATGTTAAATAAAGAATGAAGAGAGGAGATGAGAGAGAGTCTTAAGTATGAGGAGGATTTTGGAGCTCTTAGAATTTTAGAGAAGACTTAAGAGATTGTTGGAGTGAAAATTTAGATACATCATCCTCAAAAATTGACTTAAGAGTGAAATGAGGAGGTTGTTGGTTGCTCAAAGACTCTTATGTGAAAATATAAAGAGCGTAACAAAAATTTGAGCTCCAAAAAACTCTTAGAAGCTCTTTAAAAGTTTAAGAACTCATTCTTTCTCCTCATTTTTAAGAGCCTCTAGTTGGCTCTTAACTTATTTTTACTAATAAACTATTCATTCTCTCCAATTCCTCTACTAATTGAATTCAAATTTTTGTTATAGTGGAGTTGAAATATGAATAAAATATAAATAAAGAGCAAGTATAGAGAGCATTGTTGGAGTTGACACAATAACCAACGTAATAACTTCCTAAGAGCTTAATTGTTTATATTATTTTTAAGAGTGAATAAGGATGCGGCACGACAGGTTTACTACTCACAGATATGGGTTTTTGGTAATATGTATATCCACAATCTCGACAACAGCCTTAGCCAACATCAAAAGTAATAGTAGAAGGGAGTATATGTGCATGTTGTTGTGTTTACCTTTGAATATTCTATAATGTTGATAGACAAAATAAATATCTTATCTAGAAAGAGAATAACAAAACAATCAGCCCCGGCATGTGTGTTTGTATAAAAGAGAGATAACCCGGGAATCCTCTACCTTTAATTAAGAGGGAGTAGTCTTCTCTAGCCAGTTTCAGTCAATTACATAGAGAGACGAATCACTACCAACAAAGAAGAAATATATATTCATGGAGCATAAACTTATTTTACAAATATAAAACGTAAGCAATGGGCTTTTAAATTTAAATTTTATATAGCTGTGTATTATACCACTCCCAATTTTGTATCAAGAAAAAATTCCCGCAATGCATCAACGGCTCAATATGAGCAAAATCAAGAAATATACACTCAAGTAGTATATTCGAAGTTCAGGAGACAGAAATGCAAAAGATTTAGCAACGCCAACTATGATATCAACATCTATAGTACTAGCAAAAGATTTAGAAGCCCAGTCAGTTACATGGTTCTTCAAAGCAGGTAGGGGAAACTTTCAACCTCACTTCGTTCTCTCCTAAAAACTCTTCAAACCAGCATATCCGCAAAAAAAGAGGGGGGTATAGAAGCTCCCCATGTGTATCCAAATAATTTAATATTCTTCAAGACTCTAAAATTGTTTCCCGCAATGTCAAGAAGTTTACCTTCCCATCATCAGAACAGCTGCTTCGGAATTAGTTCCTCGTGATACACTGAAGACAGAACCATCAACAACCCTGAGTGCACCAACTCCACTCACTCAACCACCTTTCCAGTGACACATCCTCTGTGGTAATGCCAGATAGCACTCACAGTACGGAGACAAAACTATCCCATTAGTATATCATCTGACTGATCATAAGGTAATGATGGGCCAACAGTCTAAAACTCCGACCACCATATCACTCCTGGAATCTGAAATCTTCCATTGAGCTGCTTCTAAGAATTGCCCCTATCTTGCGTGTGCCATTAACATCCCCACTTCTGGATTACTAAAGTAATTGAACCTCACAATGAGGCTTGTTCTTACCTCTGTGGATGCCAAGCGAAGGGAGTAGATACAAATATATATACACGACCAAGTTCAAGAACACATGAAGAAACTAACGGTCACAAAGCCATTTCAAACAAAATATACAGTGAAATCGTGAAATAAGAGTATGAAAATGTACCTTGTTTGTTGCTGAATAAGATCTGTGAAGAAAAACAACGAAAAACGGGACGATTTGGCCGGATTTTGCTCGTGAAAGTGAAGTAGCGGCGGTGGTTAATTTTTTATAATAAAAGAGTAAAGTGAAAATGATAAAGTAATTTTTAGGTATTTATAGGCGGAGGCACGCCTAATGGAGGACAGCTGGCATGCGCGAATAGTTAAAGCTTCTAATAGACGGCACATCCTACGGTTACGACGCGCCCTGATGAGAATTTCAAGATAAAATATTATTGTAAAATTTTGGGTAGAGTTTTAGGAAATTCAATGTATTGTTTTTAACTTCACATTGAATTGGGGGTAGTTGTTATAGCCAAAATTCGGCATCGGGTTTTTGGGTTAGATTCGGGTTAAGGAGAATTCAATTGGGATATCCAAGATGTAATTAGGGCTAGAATTAATACAAGGATAGGTAAGAGCTTGTCCTCATAGGAGTAAGGGCGCGCCATTTAAAACTGTTCCTCTCCTGAGGGCGCGCCCTCATGGTGATGACTGACAATTTGATATAAATGGATAATTTGACAAAGGACAACAACCACATTGACATGGCATTGGCATGAGGAAGACTTAGGGCTTGCCCTTGTAGGGGTAAGGATGCGCCCCTTTAGGACATCCACCCCTTGAGGGGGCGCCCTCTTAATTTGAGGGATGATTTCCTTGGCTTGACACTAGTAAGATATTGAAGAATTCTCCCTTAGTATGTGCCCTAAGGGAGGGATGTCCATGGTTGAAGGCCTCCAGGGGTTTTGCCTGATTATTGAAGGTCTCCTCCTGTATTCAATGGGCGCGTCCTCATTGGGGATGTGGGGTGACCCTTGGTGTGTGCTTTGGGAGCTCTGTTCCTGTACTCAATGGGCGCGTCCTCATTGGAGAACTTTGGAGTAATCCTGCACTTTGCACTCAAATGCTTGGGATCACTTGTCCTGCAATCTTGTGGGTGCTTCTCATTCGGGGGACAAGGATGCGTCTGGCATTTGGGGTAAGTCATGGCTATACATGCGTCTATGAATTAAGGAAATAACTAGTAATGGATAAGACTAGTCCTCGACGGGGGAAGTTTCTTTATTCATGAAGTCCTGACGTCATAGACGAGCCTTGGGCCTTTGTGACTAGGCCTCATCGTTGGACATTCCTAAAGTGAGTCAGAGTCTAATTATGGAAGGCGGTGGAAGACTTCCCATGGGCTTCGAAAATCAGAGACCAAGCCCACGGAGGTAACCTCCTCTCCAAGAACTACGTTGACTTGTTCCCCTATATAAAAGGGTACGTAGGAACATTGTAAGGGGTCAAAAGTTGAGAACTCTGAAGCAGCCAACACAAACCCTAAGTAAACTCAGCCATCAATTAAACACAACCACCATACTCCGGTGAATTCATCACTCAAGGACCACCGTTGTAGATCTTGATTCCGGCGACAAACCTCGAACTTTGTTAATACCAAATTTCTCCGTTAACATACACTATATCAAATGATCCTTTAGCGATTCCTGAAGGCATCAGTAAACCGTATCACAGTAATTTAATAAATCTTTGATTGACTATTAACTATTAAGCAAGAGATTGTTCTACAGTTGTTCTGACTCTTAACTTTAGAGAAACTTTGCATATCCAACAGTGATATGAGATAGCTTTTCTTCGCTATCCTAAGCTTTTCTTTGTTGAAACATTTTAAACTTACACCATCCAGTGAAGGAATATCCTGTAGAAAAGCATCACCTTTTCTTTCTTCTGGACATACTGGTATATTTGGCTTGGTTCTGTGACAGTCTTCTTGCGGGTTATGTGGCCAGTCTTCCCGTGCAACCTGTAAATGAAGATAATTTGTGGCTTGCTTTGTTAATTTGTGGTAAACAAATAAATAATGTGGGTTGCTTTGTTAATTTGTGGTAAACAAATAAATAATTTCTCTTGCTTTGTTAATTTGTGGTAAATAAATAAATAATTTCTCTTGCTTTGTTAATTTGGGGTAAACAAATAAATAATTTCTCTTGCTTTGTTAATTTGTGGTAAATAAATAAATAATTTCTCTTGCTTTGTTAATTTCTGGTAAAAGAGGACGGTACCTCATATAAATTTTATTAATTTCAAAAATATTTTACAAATTATTTGAGAGGACTCCTCTCTAACAAAACGGAACAAACCGCATAAACATGTGAACCAAATCAAATTTATTCGAGTTTGAACAATATAAAATATAATAAATACTTGAGCTGCTGCATACAAGTTGATATGCTAAAAACTGATCCTTGGAATCAAAAGCAAATATAGAAAAATACAAATCACATAAAACCGGCACTTGCATTGATTCGGGTTCGCGGGCTTCGTGCATGCCGGGCTTGTGTCGGTTCGTGCTGGTTCAACGTGCCGGTTCGCAGGTTCGTGGACGAATTGGGTCAGTCCGTTCTCGGTTATAAAATTCTCGACTCGTACTCGGCACTTACATTTTAACGGTCCGTGCGGGTTGAAACCCGGCTCATGCCGGGCCGAATAAAACGGGTTTAAAAATGAGTGGGTTCCTGGCGGTCCGGGCGAACCCGCCCAAGTGGTCACCTCTGGTTAGAGCTGGCCAAACGGGCGGTTTCGTCCGTCCAACCCGTAACCGGCTTGCCACATAGCTCGTATAACTCAACTCGCTGAGGGTCCGGTTCAATTCGGCACAAACCGCTACAGGTAAACGAGCCGTACACGAGTCCAGGATTTTTTAACCGTGCCCGACACGGCACGACACGTGAACCGCCAACCCGTCCGTGAACCGCTAACCCGCCTGTGAACCGCCAACCCCCGTGAACCGCCAACCCGTCTAGCTACTTATTTTCATTCATTTATATTGATATATATAGAACTCAAAGAACATATAATCACTCTAACAAAATGTTAGATGATTCTCTTATATTAAATAATATGTTAATGCAGTTTGTTCCGTTTTTTTAGAGAGTAGTCCTCTCAAATTAATTGTAAAATATTTTTTTAATTAATAAAATTTTATAGAGGTACCGTCCTCTTTTATTCCAAAAAAAATCGTATAATTTTAAATAATATTTAATCGAATTTAAAGTTTTAAAAAAAATATTTGAACCGCAAACCCACAACCCGCCCGCGAATTCGTCCAAGCTGTTCACGACTCACGCTTCAGCAAAACCAGCTCGGCCCGGTATGGCTCGCCACCGAAAACGTGCCGATCCCGTTCTCCTCTTTCACGAACTCGGCACGTGCCAAAACCGGCACGGCCCTTTTGATGAGAGATATGAACAAGAAGCTTCGAGAAAACTTGTGTTTTCTGAATTATATCAAGCCAGTAAGCAAACGACGACTTCATGGGTATTTGAACCCGAGTATCCGGGAAAAAGCAGAATATTTGATGGAAGAACGGGGATCGTTTTGAAAAACTTTGAGCGAAATGCGGAAAAAGGAAGGAAAATCCATGGACCGACCCCATCATCTCCACCCCGTAGGAACTACGAGATCACCCGAGGACGTCTTCGGCATCCAAGGGTCACGGACCGACCATAGAACCCTGTTCAATAGTCAATAAGTGGAACGGCCGTCCGTTTGGCCAGCACTACCTCTAGTTCTGTGCATGGTCGAGCACTTGAGCCATGCATGCAAAACTGGCCCTTCGCTTTCTTTGTAGCCGAAGCAGTCCTGGAATACTACATGATACGTGGTTCAATCTCATGCCTGAAATTTTGACGAAACATAAATTTACCCTGTTGGTTTTTACATGCGAATATTTTCCACATTATCTCTAAAATGGAGACAAGACAACTAGATGCACTGATGCTCATCACAATCTTATTATATTGTCATGATAACATTATGACTATCTCTTCGAACATTTTTATGCAATTGCTTAGACAACTTAATTACTCATTATTATGGCAATCAGTAATTAGTGGAAGCAGAGAAATCTTAGAAATTGTAAACCCAGTGACTATTCGGATGCGGGGCTTAAAAGGAACTATGAACGAATTTTCGGATGTCGACTGAGACTTAAAATATTTATAATATTACTGAATTTTAACTAGAAATAGGGGATGAAGATATACTTTAGCAAGCTAGCCTTGAACATAGATGAAATTTGTGTTTAGAAGTTTGTATTACCTCAGCTGAGACATAACATTTAGTAAATCTGAAATATAAATTTATAACATATTAAATTTGAAAGTTCAGAGGGAGTGAATATATTTTGTTCTACACTTGTACGGAGGCTTTGTCAAGACTGGTAATTTTAGTCCCACGATTTGTTTAGTCTTTTGATAAATCACATCCAACTCATCTTCAACTTTTTTTCAAGGTCGGTCGTCGGTTTTCCTTTTGGTGTTCTTCATCTGAGCATAATGAGATTCTTGCTGAAAAGGCACCTCAATTGGATAAGCTCAATATCTTTAACCACCTCTTCATGGAGGCTACAGAATGCATCACTTGTAAAGCCATTCAATCGTCTATTTATACTCGCTTCTTAAATGGAAACCCCTCACAACCAAGTTCTAGTAACAACTCATCAAGCACACCAGAAAAGAAAAGTCTCACAGTTAATCAAATATCTTGCACATTTCTTGCACGTAGCAATGGCATTGGTCACAAGATTGGGCAACGAATATCCGGTCGTGATCTTCAGCAAAAGCCCTTGCTCAATGTCTCATTCCATCAAGACACTTATATCCAGCTTTGGGGCAAATCCTATTGTCTACGAGATCGACGAACATCCAAATGGTCAGCAAATGGAAAAAGAACTGAAAGAATTAGGACGCAAGCCTAGCATTCCAGCTGTGTTCATAGGCCAGGAGCTTATCGGGGGAGCTAATGAGGTCTTTAGCCTCCATCTAAAGGGCAAGCTGGTGCCACTTCTCAAAAATGCTAAAGCTATATGGGTGTAACTAACAAGGCCGATCCCAGTTCGATCACCAGAGCATTTTTTTTAATCTAAGGCAAATTTTGCGGCTTCGCTGTTATACAAGAATAGCTTCTGTACTACTACTACTACTACTTATTGATAACCTTGTCTATGTACCATACATTATGGAGAACCTTAGTAATACATTATTTGTTCTTTACTTGGTTTAAGATTTGTTATAAAACAACAGTTTAACGTAATGACCTCCAAATTACATTGTGTGTTCTGAGAGAGATTTACCAGTTATCCAACTAAACTGTCCTTAATTAATCACATGTTGCAAGCTTTACCATGCTGTATTGTTATATAAAGAAAAGGGAAGTCAATATTGTAAGTCAGCTACGTAATCTACTTAAGAAGTGATCAGACAGTCAGACATATGAACACGTTTTACACTCCAGTACTTTATAAGTTGAGAGATTCATCATCGTATACATAGTCTATGTTGGTCTATTTCAGGTTCTTTTGGGAAAATATTCGTCCTGATGAAGATGAAGACCATGATGATCAGCATGATTAGATTTTTGTAGAAATAACCAGTTAAGTAAATAGTTATTTTTAGACACAGGCCAAGGGTAGTGTACTGTATTCTAGGTACCAAAACTTATTATTCCAACCTCACTGCACAAACTGTCATCAGAAGAAATGAAAAATTAGTTTGGCCTAGATGGAAGATATCAGTTATTTTCAGTAGTCCATGTCCTTGTGGAAGATCAGTCCTTCATATTGATGAGCAAGTCTCACAATTCGATATCTGTATGATATTTTAGGCCTTTGTTTTGTTTTGAAATTCGGTATCTTGATCCAGCGAGCAAACGATTGAATATCCTTGATGGGGAGGGAAGAATTAAATGTCTCACAAATCTTCTTATCTTTAGAAGTATAAATTTGTTAAAAAAAATATACATATTTAGATGACTGATATATAATTTTATTTTTATCGCAGTGAAAGATTAAGATTATAGGATGACCTACATAATTAAACAGAGATAGTATCTAAGTTAGCTAGAAAAATATTCTATAAACAAGTGTCATAGGCATCTTTGAAGGTTCCCTTCCCTACAGACAGTCACCACATTGCTTTTCCTTTATATATACTATCACAACTGATAAGTCTTACTACTTGACATAGCCTCTCAAAATGAAAAAGAATCTTAATCATCTTCAAAATTATAAGCAAGTAGTACCTGAAATGAACATCAGTACTATTGAATGGCCAGGGTTGCAAAACTTTTACGATCAATCAGAATATTTCCAAAGAATAACCTGATGATAAGAATTCCATATCTGCAGATGCCACACACATTATTAATAGTATAATCGTACGATTTTATGCGCATAAAATATTATCTGTGCTGCATTTCTAGAATTTGAGTGATATTTCAACATGTAAATACTACTATCATGTAGATCCTCGTGGAAACTGTGTGCTATCTTTGCGCCTCCTTCACTTTCCTTGAAAGAAGCTTTCGGTGTTTCTGATCTTTGTCTATATCTCAATCTTGTTTTTCCAAGAAAAGGCTAACCAGTGTAATAAACCCATCTCTTTTTTCACCTGCATCTACCTTTTATAGCAAAGAATGCATCTAAAGCAATACCATATGATACAGGCAGAGTAATACAGAAAGGAAGTATTTACAGAAAGGAAGTAACAAATTCAAATAAAAATGGACATGTCTGCATAAAGAGGTAATATACCAGTATCAACAATTAGCTTCATGCAGAAAATCATAGGAAAGATGATAGAGAAAAATGCTAAAGGTCTCAAATGTCTGTCAAATGCTTCAACAGACAAATTTAGAAGTGAGCCAACTAATGTAGTGTCACATAAGCATTCAGTGCACCATTCGGTTTATATTTTGAGACCTGACTCGAAATAATACATGATCCGCTTTGCAAAAATAGTCTCACTTCTAAACTAGATTGCAATACTAATAAGTCTTTTTGAAAGTCGTACCAGGTGCAAAATACTCCGAGAGGAAAGAAGGGACTTACGCAGCCTTACTAGCCACAAAACTATTGTATTTTGAAAATAACAGTTTTTCAGAAATATATGGAATAATAGAAAATGGAAAAGGAGCTACAAACTCTGATGTGCAGAATATGAAATGAACTAAAGTTAGGTTTAGTGAAATTACTGCCAATATACAATGAAACGTTGTAGAGTTTTTTCATAAAAAATCTAATGATACGAAGATTGAAGATTTATATTCCATGTAATCTATCAGCATCAACCAATGATATTGTAATCTGCAAAACATTAGCTTCCCTCCTTTTTACAAGTTCACACATCAACTAGGCGGTGCAACTTCAACACACTCCAGACATTCTCTATTTAAAGTCCTTAATCGACCTCAAGTTCCTCAAAACATTTTAGTATATTCAATACAAACTTTGAAATCTTAAATTTGTAATACTCTCTAGACTTCTCTGTCAATTGTTCAAAACTCATCCTACATTTGACGTTTTTTATATTCTACACATATTTACCAATTTGCATTCATGGCTACAATCACGAGATTGGGCGAGGAATATCCAGTGGTGATATTCAGTAAAAGCTCCTGCTGCATGAGTCACAGCATCAAGACACTAATATACAGTTTTGGGGCAAACCCAATAGTGTACGAACTTGATGAACTCTCAAATGGACAGCAACTAGAAAAGGAACTCAAGGCATTAGGCCACAAGCCGAGTGTCCCTGTAGTTTTCATAGGTAAGGAACTAATTGGTGGTCCTAATGAGATCATGAGCCTCCATGTCAAAGGAAAGCTAGTCCCGCTGCTCCTAAAGGCTAAAGCTATCTGGATATAGCATATAGGAACTAATATAATAAAGGTAATTAAGCTCTGATTAGTTGCATAATCTTGTACCTATCTGGAGCAAATTTTGGTTAGGTACATGAGATTACCTCCGAGAATCTATATAGCCCTTTTTGCTACTAAAAAATGCAGGGCAACCTAATTATACATAAATGTAACTTATTTCTACTTAATACTCATTTTCTCTTATATTGCAATTTCTGTTGTCCTGTCACTTGGTAATCTCTTAGAAAAGCTTTTGGCCTCAGACAGCAGACTCATTATCTAATGCATCTTGGTTATTAAGTCGATGACAGGTAATGTCAACGAATGTGACTCCTATTTTGCAACACCAGAATCATATAATTAAAAGAATAAACAAAACAAAGAGTTCTCTAATGGTTCCGAAGATAATGTTTCTACAATGTCATCTATTCTTACTAAAGTTTTCATCCCCATGGCGGAAAAACTGAGAAATGAAAATGAATCTTCATTGTTGCATGGTTGACATATTTTCACCCCCTAATTTTGCATTCTAAATTATAACTCATCTACTTCAAACATCAACAAATAGACTGACTACTGATAGCCATATTCTGTCTTTGTGTGTCCTCTCATCTGTGTGCTCTGTGGGCCTGCCTATATCTACACAATTCTGCACATGGTGCATCAGTCAAATATGTAAAATATTTGCTACAGTCGTATCCATATTATATCACTTGCATATTCAGGTTGACCCATGAAATATGCTACATTCACATCCCTTGGCCTATTGCCTAGCTGATACCCTTCGGTTCTTCGTAACAAGATGTTCACCATTCAAGTCTCCACGAGAGAATGTGAGAAAAGTGAAGCAGTAAAATTGCGCATTAATACCACAAATTACTAACCCCTAGCAGATAATCCAAATTAGAAAAAGATGGGATGAAGCAAAAGTGATACTCCAAAGACACAATGAGTAATTTACTCTGTATTAAACGAAGTGCAACAAATTTATATTATATAGCCAAGTTTTCGCAGTAATAATTCTTAACTACCTAATTTTAACATGCTTTGTAATTGTCGCAATGTTTGAGCCATTACATGCTCTCTTGAAATGAACTATACTCATATCTTATATTGACTATGAAGAAAAAGCTATCCTTCTGGATTTTGGGTATACCCATCATATTTCTCAGTTCTCACCACCACAGTTAATGTTACAGCAACTTACAACATGAAGCATCTCAGAAAATCATACATAAACATATTACCAAATTAAGCTTCGAGTTATGTGAGTCAATAAATTTGCAGTACCTTGGTATAGAATTTTAATCTAGGTCTGTTGTTTCTAGCCTTGATTTACATCTAGGCATCTAACTAAACTAAATTCAATCGAAAAGCTGAAATTCCTAAAAACACTTGGGGCCATGTCACTTAAGATGTGCAAATTTATCATGAAGACACTTTCCCAAATATATTCTTGACTTGTGATTCCATGACAAGTTGTCATTATGAAAGAGAGAGCAAGGTTAATCTGGGAAAACACAACTTACCCCTCATCAACAATTCAATGCCCCCCCTCTTATATATATATGTATATAGTCTATCAAGAGAGCTCAAACTCAAACTAAATCAAAAAAGACTCCGCTTCCTTAACAAAGCCTAATCTCAAATCCATATCTTCCTTATCAGTAGTGATGGCTATGGTCATGAGTTTGGGAGCTGAAACACCTGTAGTAATCTTCAGCAAAACATCTTGCTGTATGTCCCATAGTATAATAATACTAATACGAAAATATGGGGCAAACACAACTGTCCACGAGCTCGATCAGCATCCAAATGGACAGCAGCTAGAGAGGGAACTCGAGGCGTTGGGACGTAAAACGAGCACACCAGCTGTGTTCATAGGGAAGCAGCTTATCGGAGGTGCTAATGAAGTCATGAGTCTACATGTTAAAGGCAAGTTAATCCCACTTCTTTTGGAGGCTAAAGCCATATGGGTGTAGTAAAAGAAACAATGGAACTAAGAAATGCTACCGTGTTGTCAAATGTAATAAGGAATCAGCCAAAAAATTAAGCCAGTTGAAGCACGATGAACCCATTTGGTTTACCTTGAAAATTTGAATTTTAACAGAAAGTTATTTAATGGCACATAAGTAGAAATAATCAGTTTTGCTTATTCTTGTTTGAATAGATACATCCTTGACAACGTAATTAAAAAATTGACCTCCCCTGACAGCCCCTCTTGAACAAGTTCAAATTGCTAAGTTGGGTTTCTCTGAGGAAAAATTAGAGGTGCAGTGCTTCTGCTTGCTGCTTACTTGAGGAAAGATACATGCCATTACGAGTTGTATTTGATTAGCAAAATCACAGATATGATACCCTAAGGAAGTCTTTTGATGTTAAAATTTTGCAGCAAGAAGAAAAGCAAGGTTTGAGAAATTAGTTTTATACCACAAGAAAGAGCAGTAGAAACATACAAAAACAATCTACAACATGAGCACAAACATTAGAACATGTAAAAGTCAGAGAGCAGTAGTCCATATCTGCTTTATAGTGTATTAGTCCATTGCATAGCTTCAATATGAATGTAAACTCAATTTCAACGAGGCAGCTTTAAACCTTTGTCAAGCAAGTGGTTGCATTCTGTATCACTGCCAGCGATGACATCATGGCTTTCTGATACACAGCTTGCAGATCCGGTTTTTAGAGAAGGCAGATAAAACAAAACAAGATGACCAGAAACATCAAATTCTGTAGATGCAAATACTTGTCCTTTACACTCCTCAATCTTCAAACATGCAAATCATTAAGAAACAAGCGAATAAATATTTGCCAAGATACCTTTTAGCTTGCGAAAAACAATGAAAATCTTACTTAAAAGGCTTCCCTAGCTAGGCGCCAAAATTAAGCTAGGATATGTTGCATTTTCTATCATCATATATTAGAACGAACAAAATAAAATTGGTAAACAATAGTTGTGCTAATTCTTGTAAGCAAACAATTACATGAACAAATAAGATTCTAGAGCCTCATCTTACCATTTTGATATTTCAGGTAGTACCACTTTAACACCCATGTAAAGAATTAACCACACATCCTTATCATATGCTCTTTAAGCTATAGCACTTGCCTTGCATATTTCCTCACCTATAAACCTGTTTATTTGTGAGTTTCCATTCTAAAATTTGCGGGGTGAGGAAGAACCGAACCCAAGACCTAGGATGACATAGGATAAACCCTTATCCTATCACAGTCAAGTCAAAAACCTGATTTCTTTTAATAAGGGCCTCGTATTAGTATTGTTGGGGCAGTCACCAGCTGCTGCTGAAGCTGCCTATGGACGAATCTATTTAGAAGAGTGGGCCATACATGAACAAGGAAATACTTGGCAATATATTGCATCTGATATGATCATAAATTAGAAATCAGGATCTTCAATCACGGGGAGTTAGTTATAAGAGCATAGTAATCCAAAAACTCATCCAGCTGATCAGTCTACTAGTTAGTCAGTTTAAAATGGTAATTTGCATTGATTTTAGAATAGTCATTACTGTTAAAATTATTAAAAGATACTCCCCGATCAGTAACTATACGAAAATCAGTATCATATACAATCATATAAATAAGGTACAATGGCATTTGACTCGAATATTACTGAATCTATCTATTATATATCTTATACTGCAACAAGCACTTTGTGAACCATTTTATTCAACACTTGAAATTACATAACTGTCCCTCCAAAGTCAAATATTATAAAAATGTAAGAAAATTTTGATCTTGATGGGAATCGAACCTAAGACACTTCAATACTAATTACTAAGAATTTCAAGTCACCAATTTAACCATTGAGCTACTTGGGCTTTTTTGTTGTGGTTTAGAACCCATTAGTGTGGTAATATCTTTCACAAATATTATTTTACACTTTAGTTTTTATTCAAGATTCTTTCATGATAATTTCATTTGTCTGATTATTGATAAAAGTGGTTATTGGTATAAAGTATATCCAATAGACTCGTATCTCTTTAATTAAATTTAATTATGTTTCTTCCTTTGTATTCACAATTTTAAGACAAAGTACAAATGCATTTTTAGTCACATAATATCACTTTTTAGTCCGAGCATCCAGTAATATAAAATAATACAAAATAGTAATCATTTTGTCTCAACTATATTCATACATATCAGATAATATAAGTAATAATATAAGTACCTCTATAGTTGTTACCCTGAATAGAGATACGTAATCCGGATTCAGGTCGGATTTTTCGATAACCGGTAGGGCCGGGCTTTTTTAAATCGAGACAAATTTTCTCTAAAATATTTATACATGTAGATAGGGTCGGGTCAGGAGGGGCCAAATCGGATTTTTACAAATTATTTTAGATATTGATAACTTTAACTTTAACTTTACCTTTTTTTTATTTTTTCGGATTTAATTAAAAAAATTAAGCTTTTATCTGATATTTAATTGAAAATTCTAGCTTTTTGGATTGGACTTTTATCCTGATCAAGTCTACGTCCAAATCGAGATATTATTTGGGTTTATTCGGCTCGAACCAGATCTGGGTTTTGTGAAAAATATGCGATTCGTTTAAGCCTGCGGGCTAGATCCAATTGAGGTGGACTTTTTTTTAATCAGATTTTTTCCGATTTTTTTAACCAGTTCGAACAGTTTTTTTTGAATACGAATTTGTGTGCATCTCAATCCCGCCACCTCATGCATTAAGGACATGTATACTACTCCGGCCGCTTATAGAGAATTATGGAGCCCGAAGAGTATTGGTACTTTCGAAATGGAGCATTTATTTGACACCTTTAACTAATTCCTATCTGATTATTAATTAACTTATAAAACTAATCATCAAATACATTCAACTAAGAACAAAATCTTCTTCGGACTAATACCAAACCGATCTTCCTTGCAAATCTTCTCAACCATGTCACATAGTGTCACCAACAAGTTCAAACCGGTGGCAGGATCACCACAACAAACTGAAGAATACTTATCATCACAAAATTAAACTGACGTGAACTAGAAAATATCGTCACAAAATAACATCAAGTTCTGTCGGTTAGAGCGATCCCGTGCCTTGCACGGGGGGTTCGTGAGACAATTTATTCATCATAAAATTACTAAATTACCCCTATATAATAGCACAACAAAAAAATTGTTTCTGATGGAAATTAAACCCTTGACCTCTAAATTAGAAGTAACATACCTTACCACTATTTTAGACATCTATTTTAATTGTATTTTGAAACTTTTTATTAATATGCACAAATACTCAATATGTTATACTCTATTTTAGTAAAAAAAATTGTTTCTGATGGGAATTGAACCCTTAATCTCTAAATTAAAAGTAACATTCCTTACCACTATGATAGACATCTATTTAGATTATATTATGAAGTTTTTTATTAATCTGCGCAAACACTCAATATGTTATACTCTATTTTGGTCTCTTTTTGTAATCTACTTGGTAAGGTAGATAATTTATTTTCGCAAGTGCCTTAAATAAATATTTCTAACCATATTTGAGAAAAACTAGCGCAAAATGTTATAAAATTGTATTTTAAAAAAATGTTATAAAATTGGAATTGATCCATAAAAAAGGATTGTATTAATATTCTTATATTATAAATCATGTTTATTTGCATTAAGTACATAATGGCTCATATTATATATACTATTAGATTACAAATTCTATATACTATCAGATTATATATATATTAGATTACTAAATTACCCTTTCAATATTATATTGATGATATTAGATTAATAAATTATCCCTCCAATTGTATATTGATGATAAAAAAATTTCTTTTTAATGTGAATTGAACCATGACCTAGGTGATAGTGTGACAAATATTGACATCTATATCCAATATCACTCATTATATTTTTTTTTTAAATTTAAAACTATCAACATATTTACTTCTTTTCAATTATATCCTTATATATAATAAGCGTAAAAATGGATTTTATCATTATTTTACATTTATTATTGTTTAATTATAAGATATTAACAACTTATAATTATATATGCATTTTTGAAATTTTAGCTACTAATAAGATTAAAACTGTAGTTTTATTATGATCCAATATATTATAAATCTCGTCTTCAATAGATAAATTTTATACGTTGGTCATTTTCGAAAAATCCACTATAGTATATAAAGTATTGAACCCAAAAAATGCAAAAAAGTTTTATATTTGTATATAAATAAAAAAGTTTGTGTTGGAGATTTTTACAAGAAAGTTGAAGTTGTCATCGTACGACTAAATCAAATCTAAACTAAATTGGTTTAATTTTTTTGAATATCTATGATAAAATATTTAAAGTACTAAATGTTAAATTATTTGTGTCAAGTGGCAATTGTAAGGTGAAACGAGTAACTTATCACGAATCAGTTTAGCATTATCTTGAAAGGTATAAGTAATAGTTTTCTAAAATAAATTATATCCACACCTGTACAATTATTGTATTCAACGTGTCTGCAAGGAGACCCTTCTTAAAACGGGCAAAGTGGTATGCATTCGTTTAAATAGTGTATCCACACATACTAATACAACTTGTACTTCTACATTTTTACTCTATTATGCACACCGATCAAATTTTACAACACCCACTTAACGACTACCCCATGAACTACAAACAGGTAAATGGAGTGCTAACGTTCCCCCTGCAATGAAAATGATAAAAGGCGCCCAATTCTCTTTCAAAGTGACACTAAAACCATCTTCTCATTCAAATACAATTGGAAAAATTATAATCGCCGAAATCTTGCAGTATACAAGGTCACGACTACCCCATGAACTACAAACAAGTAAATGGAGTGCCAACGTTCCCCAGGCAATGGAAATGATAAAAGATGCCCGATATTCTTTCAAAGTGACACTAAAACCATCTTCTCATTCAAATACGATTGGCAAAATTATAACCGACGAAATCTTGAAGTACAGAAGGATCGTGCGTGCTAACAAAACATGTTAATTAGTCAAAATATTTGCGCCTACTCAGGTAATAATAACAACCTTATAGACTGGGATTTTGTAAAACATGTATCATCAAACCTTCGACATATTTCCTACTGATATACCGTTACATGCTTATGCCTTTTCTTCTACATGCATTCCACCAAACGATAAGACCAACATAACCGAAAATAACTAGAGCATGCCCGTGCCTCGCACGGGCTATAAAACTAGTTACAAATTAATCTTGCAACACAAAGTACACTGGTGGCAAAGAAATTGAACAATTGCTTACTTGCCTTGTCTTGACAAATAATTTGTAAAGTTTTAAACTCCTTCAGTCAAAAGCATGACCAAGCAATATAATACGTGTGCTAGGAAATAGAAGTATTTGCTAACCTCAAATGATGTAGGCATTCATGTATAATTAATACTAGCTTAATTGTTAATTATTATTTTTTTATTATTTTGTTTAATATTTTATTAAATATAATTGTGCAAAAAATAAGTAGCCATGTTAAAATAGCTAAACACTTTTAATTAATTAAAAATATTAAAACAAATTTTAAAATAAATAAGTATGGGTTTGCCCGTTATATTTTTTGAAAAATGAGGGGTTTTAGTAAGAAAAAATAAAAAATGTAACATATATTTAGTTTAAAAAGGTAAATGCCCGTGATATTTTTGGAAAATGAGATTTTAAAATTTAATAATTAAAAGTATTTAAATACGTTTTAAAATAAATAAGTAAATGGTTTTCTGTGATATTTTTGGAAAAAGAACGGATTTTAGTGAGAGCAATAGAAAAATTAAATTGTAAAAGACAATTTCCCCTAATATATTTAGAAAAGGGGCTTTGTTAGAAAAAATATATAATGTGTTTTAGCTGAAAAGTTAATTGATTATAAATAGATATTTGATTATTTATATTTTAATATTTTTAGTAATTGCATTTGTTAAGAAAAATAAGTAGACATGTTAAAATAGTTAAACTTTTAAAAAATAATTATAATATTAAAATATGTTTAAAAATAAATAACTAAAGGTTTATCCGTGATATTTTTGGAAAAGGAGGGGGTTTAGTAAGGAAAAATAGAAAAATTAACATGTTTTAGTTAAAAAAGGTAATTGCCCGTGATATATTTGAAGAAGTAGGAGAATTTGTTAGAAAAAAATAGAAAAAAATAATATATTTTAGGTGAAAAAGGTAATTGATTATAAATAGGTAATATTATTATTTAGTAATATATTTCTATAAATAAGTAAGGTTAATTAAGTAAAAATACGAAGTACAATTAATTAAGGGCAGTTAAGTAAAATCACAATGTACCATACTGACCAACCAAAATGCGGACAATTAAGTAAAATCACAACGTACCATACCTACCAACCAAACTTTTAATGTTTCGTCTATTATATAATAGTATTGATTAGCTTATAACCTGTGTCAAGTATAAGTCGATATTAAAATATTAGTATTAATAAATTATTAATAAATATTATTTAAAAATGTATTTCTCGAGAATTGAATGATAAAAATATATAATAAAAATAACTATTTAGTTATGTAATTATAGATAATCGAACTCTGCATAAAGCTAAAGAAATTAAAGTAAATAAATAAATCTTGTATGATTACGCAAAGAATCTAATGCTCGATTAAACTATTGAATTTAAAATAAATAAATAAATTTATAATTACGTAGTTGTAAGGAATCGAACCTTATATGAAGCTAAAGAATTTAAAGTAAATAAATCTTGTATAATTATATAGTTGCGAGTAATCGAACCTGATTAAGTGATAACCAAATTTGATACTTTGATACTGTGCATCATTTTCATATTATTTTGATTATTAATATAAAGTATAGATTTCTTCATCACTATCAGTGTCGAAAGACCCTACGTAGGAAGTGCAATAGAGAACCTGAGATCCGAAGCGAACGATAAGTCGAAGAAGCGGAGCTTAGAAGCTTGAGTTTCTACTAGTCAAGTGCACTCAAGCATGCATGATGGGTCAGCAAGGAAATGGGAACAGCGGCTTAGGAAGATCAGACACGGGGTTCTTATTTAGAAACTGAAGAGTTAGTGGAGACAAAGGAAGTAAAAATATAATACTATAATATGACTTATAGCTTTTTGAATGTTAGGGTCGTAAACGAACAGAGTCGAGTCGAGTTTTGTCCGAATTGAACTGAGCTTGATTTTTTTTAAAACAAACCGAGTTGAGCCGAGCTTTCTAATTGAACGAAAAGTGATGTTCAAGATCGGCTCGTTAATAAACGAGCCGAACACGCGTTTGTTCACGAACATTTTGAGTCGAGCCGAACACAAACCGAACTCGAGTCGAGTCGAGTTGTTCACTTATAGTTCGTACTTTTATACTCAACCAAGTCAAATTTTTAAAATTACTTACTCGATTTCAGTCTCACACCTAAAATCACATCTTAAGAATACACGATTATGTTTGAATTTCAATACTAAAAGTTAATTTATTTTTTTCTAATAATCATATTAAGTTAATATTTGTATTTATGAGTAATCAAACTTTACTCACTTCACCTAATAACAATAGTTAAAATAAAACAATTTTATCACTAACTTAGAGTCTCTGTAAGAGCATCTTTATCTTGGCTCTTAACTTAAAATTTGAGAAGGTTTACAACTTTTTTTTCTCCAAGATACACTTATTAACCTTAAATTCACTAAAAGTCTCATCTTTCTCCTCAATTTTAAGAGGTACGAGCCACTTTTAAATAATCTATACTCTTTATTAATAAGCAAAACAATATGAAAATGGCGTGCGGTACTAAAGTACCAAAGTACCAAATTTGGTTATCACTTAACTTAATCCGGGTTCGATTCCTCGCAACTACATAATTATACAAGATTTATTTACTTTAAATTCTTTAGCTTCATCCAGGGTTCGATTCCTTACAACTACGTAATTATACAAGATTTATTTATACCAAATTTGGTTATCACTTAACCCGGGTTCGATTTCTCGCAACTACATAATTATACAAGATTTATTTACTTTAAATTCTTTAGATGCATCCAGGGTTCGATTCCTTACAATTACGTAATTATACAAGATTTATTTATTTACTTAAAATTCAATAGTTTCATCGAGCGTTAGATTTTTCGCAGCTACGTAATCATACAAGATTTATTTATTTACTTTAATTTCTTTAGATTTATGCACAGTTCGAACTACATAATTAAATAGTTATTTATTTATTATATATTTTTATCATTCAATTCTCGAGAAATACATTTTTAAATAATATTTATTAATAATTTATTAATACTAATATTTTAATGTCAACTCATACTCGGTCCGTGCTTGACACGGGTTATAAGCTAGTATTATATAATAAATTAATAAGACAAACTATTTTTCTCTATTCACTTTCTTTTGTAATTTTATGAATGCAACTTATAAATTTTAATAATGAAAAACTAATTTGGATTAGATATAAAGTGTTTAACTTTTGGTACCACGTTGATGTTATACCTTTTAGATATAACAAATACAATTCCCTATTCAACCACAAAATAACTAAAATATATCGCAATTAAGTTTTATTTAACATATTCAAATTGTTAAGGATATTATGAAATTCACAAATTTATAATTAGTTAAACGAATCGAGCCGAGTTTAACGAGTTCGAGCTCGGCTCGAGCCGATCCCGAGCAAAACGAGCCGAGTTCGAGTCGAATATGTGTAAAGGTGGCTCGAGCTCATTTACTAACCAAACACATTTTCATGTTCAAACTCGTGTTTATTTAGTAAACGAACTGAGCCGAGTCTATCTAAAACGAGCCGAACTCGAATTTTGTTCACGAACAACTCTGTTCGCTTACGGTCATATTAAATGTTAAGGAAACTCATCATTGAATCTTTTCTTAAATTAAGACCCGACGGGGCCTGTACAAAAAGAGGCTGCTTCCATTTTATGAAATTAACAGGAGGGAACTTATATTTGGATTTGCAAACCAAGAGGATCCTCATTTTAAAGTATAAGAATGAGACGGGAGAAAAATACATACCGTTACGATACGTATAGATGATGACTTCATGTATTTACATCAAAATCTTCTTAAACATATAGCATGAAAAATTTATGCGATGCGTGTTTTTCAGCAAATGCTGATATAGGATTGCAAATTAGTGCTTGTGTATGTAAATGTGATCACTGCTACTGATGCGTTGCATATATATATGACTGACGGCACACCAGTACACCACCACCACCACTATATAAAAATTGTAGCCAAGTTGACCTCACCACACAGGGACACTTGGTACCGTTCTACTCATTCACTCCCTAGCATAAATAGTTCATTACACAGTGAAAGCTTTGGTACCTTGAGTGAGTGTGTCGAGTCTTTCTAACTTTTAAGTTGTTAAAATTTTACACTTTTCAACACTTGTGGTTCCACAACACGTTACAACATATGATTGTTTCAACTTTATACATTTTGTGGAGTTGTTCGGTGCTCCCTCTTCCCACTCATTTCTATACATGTTTTCATATACATCGGATGCACCAAATACACATGAAAGTGGATACTGATTTTATTGGACAAATTTGTCAGTAAATTTACTATATAAATAGTTGTCACTGTAAGTTTACTGCTCGTCCTTTAAAATCGAGAATTCGAACAGTAAACATGCATGTACCAATTAATTTTAGTTCAACAATGTACGGTTTACTATATATAATGGGGGTTAATCAGGAGGGCTGTGATAACACATAGAGTAAAAAAAGAATAAATAGTATTTTGTGTATCTAAATTATACAATTTATGTATTTTGTGTATTTAAATTATCAATTGTGTACTTTATCTACGTCAAGTATGGAAAAATAAATAATTTATGTACTTTCATTTATTGATTTATTCAAATAATACATTTTATGTATTTTAACTATTAAAATTGAACAATTTATATAGTTGAAATTTGTTGGTGTAATTTGTGTACTAAATTATAGCACAAATAGCAATAATTAGTTTCCTAATTGCCTACCCTAGCTTATGTTAAAGTAGATTAGTTACAGTCGAGCAATAATTACACCAAGAGAATGGTACGATTAAACAATGCCGAGTGATGATGATTTATTTGACAAAGAAGGCAGTTTAAAGTTGAATTGCGATATGTGTTGCATTTTTCTTTCATGTAATTTTTTCTAACCATGCATGCCATGCACTCTGTCAAATAATATTAATCAATTCACAGACATTGGGGAAACTTGATCAAGATGAGGTGCTCAGGCAGGAATGCTAATTTCCGCAACTTAAATTGATTGCATCTTGGTAATTGTACAAATTTCTTGTCAGGCAAGGCATCATTTTCTGGTGAAGTAAGTTAAGCTCGTTTATAAAGTCCAAGCCCTGTTGGATGTTAATTTGAATCTTGCATTTTATTTAATAATTATTTAGCAGGTTATTTGCATGGTTGATTTAGTCTCCAGAGACGTGGAGTGTTTTTAGGAACTGCATGGAATAAAAACTGTAGAGTAGTTGCATTAGGAGAAGTTTATTAGGAGTGGTCCTTGTTTTTAGCCACTTCCTTGTTTCTGCTTTATTTAAATTGTACTGCATCTTCTTTTGATCAATAACAGAGAAAACAGCTTCCGAGCACAAGTTATTTGTTTTTCCAGTTTTCATATTCAAACAGATCTATATATATATATTTATATACGTGTAGAAGTGTTTAAGTCTCTAGAATTGGTATCAGAGCGTTTGGGTTTGTTACATGCCCAAGTATATGCCAAAGATGTCGAAAACGGATGCAAACAAGCTTAAGGAAGGTGCCATAGGGTTGAGTTACCCGATACTTTCGAGAAGTAACTACACTGCCTGGGCCATTAAAATGAAGGTATATATGAAGGCTCAAGGGGTGTGGGATGCTGTGGAAGTCAAGGAGAAAGAAGCTGTTGTAGATGACAAGCAGGACAAGGTCGCACTGGCAACCATATATCATGGGATACCAGAGGACGTACTGCTCTCTGTGGCTGATAAAGAAACAGCCAAGGAAGCCTGGGAGGCTATTAAGACTATGTGTCTTGGGGCGGAGCGTGTAAAGAAGGCCATAATTCAAACTCTGAAAAGCGAGTTCGAATCCTTGAACATGAAGGAGGCAGATAAGCTGGACGATTTCTGTTTGAGACTGAGTGGACTGGTGACTAACATACGCGCACTTGGAGAGGATATAAAGGAGAGTTATGTGGTGAAGAAATTGCTTCGTGCAATGCCACCAAAGTTCTTACAAATTGTCTCAACTATAGAGCAATTTAGTGACTTGGAAACTATGACTGTGGAGGAGGCCTTTGGTTCACTCAAAGCACACGAGGAGAGAACAAAGGGACAATCTGAAAGTGGTGGAGGACAATTGTTGCTCACGGAGGAAGAATGGGCCAAGAAGGAGAACTGTGAAGGTAAACTTCTGTTAACTCGAGAAGAATGGATGAAACGGAGTAAAAGTAACACTGATGGATCCTCAAGTCAGAAACCTCGCGGTAAAAATGGGGGACGCGGGAGTAGAGACAGAAGTCAAGTGAGGTGCTATAACTGTCAGATACTTGGTCACTACGCAGCCGACTGTCGAAGGCCAAGGCGAGAAAGAGAACAAAGTGCAGAGGCAAACATGACTCAGATAGAGGACGAAGGACCTGCACTATTGTTCACAGAGACTAGGAAGGAGAAAGACATGATGTTACTAAATGAAGAGAGAGTGGTTCCAAAGCTAAGTCAAGAAAATGGCAAGATCGCAGACTCAAACGTATGGTATTTAGACAATGGTGCGAGTAATCACATGACGGGTAATCGATCAAAATTCAAGGATTTGGATGAAGGAGTGACTGGGCAAGTACGCTTTGGAGATGGATCAACTGTAAACATAAGGGGAAAGGGCTCGATAAGCTTTACTTGCAAGAATGGAGAAGAACGTACACTACACGAGGTATATTATATCCCTATGCTTTGTAATAATATCATTAGTCTCGGACAGTTATCAGAAGATGGAAATAAGGTTGTTTTAAAGGGCGAGTTTCTTTGGGTGTTTGATAATGTGGGAAAGCTACTCATGAAGGTTAAACGGTCATCAAATAGACTGTACAAAATCATTATTGAAAGTGTTAAACCAGCTTGCTTGATGTCGAGAATAGAGGAATTGCCTTGGCTGTGGCACTCTCGACTAGGCCACGTAAATTTTCAGTCTCTATCGCTAATGCATCAGAACCAAATGGTTCGTGGCTTGCCAAAGTTCACTCAACCCAAAAGAGTATGTACGGGATGCTTGATGTCCAAACAGGCGAGAAAGCCATTCCCAACGAAGTCGAATTTCCATGCTAAAGTAGGTCTGGAACTGGTGCACGGGGACTTGTGTGGTCCTATTTCTCCAGTCACTTCCGGAGGCAACAAATACTTTCTACTCCTAGTCGATGATTTCAGCAAAATGATGTGGGTTTACATGTTGAAAGGGAAGGATGAGGCATTCAAGATGTTCAAGAAGTTTAAAGAACAGGTTGAGAAGGGGACTGATAAGCGAATAAAGGTTCTCAGAACCGATCATGGAGGAGAATTCTGTTCTAGGGAGTTTACTGCATATTGTGAAGACAGTGGAATAACAAGGCATTATACGGCTCCCTACTCTCCCCAGCAAAACGGGGTTGTTGAACGGAGAAACCGTACTGTTGTCGCCATGGCTCGAAGTCTATTGAAGCAGATGAATTTACCTTTGACGTTGTGGGGTGAGGCAGTGAGACAATCAGTTTATATTCTAAATAGAGTACCAACTAGATCTTTGACGGGAAGCACACCATATGAGGCATGGAAAGGGGAAAAACCAGATATCGGGCATGTACGTGTCTTCGGATGTCTAGCACACATGAAGACTCCTGGAACTCACACAAAGAAACTGGAAGATAGAAGCAAGAGGGTGGTTCATCTCGGCAAAGAACCTGGTACAAAAGCGTATCGATTGCTTGATCCCGAGAACAATCAAATATTTGTGAGCAGAGATGTTGTATTCGAGGAGGGAAGAACATGGTTGTGGGATCAGCTAAATGAAATGAATGACAGCACTCAGAGCACATTCACAGTGGTGGGTACTTATGAGAATGGCGAAGCAGAAGTCGAGAACCCACAACAAACGAGTGCAGATTCTGATGGAAGCACTTATTCAAGTGGTAATGAGAGTGCACATTCAGATGGTGAATTACTGACTCCACAGTCACAGTCAGTCACACCTCAATCACACTCTGTTGCTACTCATTATGAAGCTGAAGATTCAGGAAGCAGTAGTGGACCAAGGCGTTACAGACCTCTCACAGATATATATAATGCAACCGAGGAAGTTGAGTTAGACGATGAGCTCTTACTGATGGGAATTGACGAGCCACATTCTTATAGTCAAGCTGTAAAAAATTATAACTGGAGACAAGCAATGAATAGAGAGATGGAGTCGATTGAGCAAAATGATACATGGAGGCTGTCAGAATTACCAAGTGGTCGTAAAGTGATAGGAGTAAAGTGGATTTACAAGCTAAAACGAGATGCAAGTGGAGAGATAATTAAATATAAGGCGAGGCTCGTAGCTAAAGGCTATGTGCAAGAGCAAGGGATAGATTTTGATGAAGTATTTGCCCCAGTAACCAGGCTCGAGACTGTTCGATTACTTCTTGCATTGGCTGCTAGAAATGGGTGGGAAGTACATCACTTAGATGTTAAGACCGCGTTTTTGAATGGGGAAATCCTGGAAGAAGTATACGTAGCTCAGCCGGAAGGCTTCGTCAAGAAAGGTCAAGAACAGCTTGTATACAGATTACTGAAGGCCCTCTACGGACTACGCCAAGCACCTCGTGCTTGGTATGCTAAGCTAAACAGGAGTCTCGAAGATCTGGGTTTCACACGGTGTCCACATGAACATGCCGTGTATGTGAAGCGAGAGGAAAGCTACACTCTGATAATTGGCGTATATGTTGACGATCTATTGGTTACTGGCACGAGCATTGCAGCTATAAATGAATTCAAGAAACAAATGAATGATCAGTTCGAGATGAACAATCTGGGGAAACTTTCTTATTATCTGGGAATAGAAGTGACGCAGGGAGATGGTTACATAGAGTTGAAACAAACAGGCTACGCTAAGAAAGTGCTGGAGAAGGCGGGCATGAGTGAGTGTAACCCTACTAAATATCCTATGGATCCCAAGGAACACATAACCAAAGATGAGGGAGGAACACAAGTCGACCCAACTGAGTATAAGAGCATGGTGGGGGGTCTCCGATATCTCGTGCACACTCGCCCAGATATATCCTATGATGTGGGGATCGTGAGTCGATTCATGGAGAAGCCTACGGTTCTACATAAAAATGCAGTGAAACGCATACTAAGATACGTGAGAGGCACACTGCACTTTGGTCTGGTTTACTCGAAGACAAATGGAAATAACATGCTCACAGGCTACTCTGACAGTGATCTTGGAGGGCAAACAGAAGATAGAAAGAGCACGGGGGGAATGGTTTTTTATTTGAATGACAGCCTCATCACTTGGGTGTCCCAGAAACAAAGGTGCGTTGCCTTGTCGTCTTGCGAGGCTGAGTTCATGGCAGCTACTGCAGCCGCTTGCCAGGCCATTTGGCTAAGAAATTTGCTTGGTAAGTTAACTGGTAATGAAACTGGTCCGGTGACATTGTTCATAGACAACAGGTCTGCTATCGATTTGGCGAAGAACCCGGTGTTTCACGGAAGGAGCAAGCACATAGACATTCGATACCACTTCATTCGTGAGTGTGTCGAAAGAAAGGAGATTGTTGTTAAGCACGTTAGTTCTGATTTGCAGCGAGCAGATATACTTACGAAAGGACTTACAACTGTCAAGTTTGAGAAGATGAGGCGCCTGCTGGGAGTGAAAGAACTGTCATCACAAGCTTCAAATTAGGAGGGTGATTGTTGGATGTTAATTTGAATCTTGCATTTTATTTAATAATTATTTAGCAGGTTATTTGCATGGTTGATTTAGTCTCCAGAGACGTGGAGTGTTTTTAGGAACTGCATGGAATAAAAACTGTAGAGTAGTTGCATTAGGAGAAGTTTATTAGGAGTGGTCCTTGTTTTTAGCCACTTCCTTGTTTCTGCTTTATTTAAATTGTACTGCATCTTCTTTTGATCAATAACAGAGAAAACAGCTTCCGAGCACAAGTTATTTGTTTTTCCAGTTTTCATATTCAAACAGATCTATTTCCCTGCTTGCTTAGCTTCTCAAATCTCACCATCCTCTTCTACGCAGACTTGAAATTTAATTATTATCTTAATTAGTTATTTGAGCCACAGCTGGTTCTTCTCATATTAATCCAATTCGCCAGTGCCCAAAACTAGATTTCCCTACATGTTTTTGTTCGTGCGGATACATATTCTTTTGGGTGAAAAAATCGGTTTTAGATTTTTTTTTTTTTATTACCTTGAGGATTCCTTATACTTAATTTTAAAATTAAATATTTTTAGTATTGACATTACTTGCACTGCCTCCAAGTGTAAACATATTGTTACACTAAACTTTTCTTTTCTTTCATCTCTATCATGTCATAACTAAAGAAAATAGCAGGTAGGAGGCAGCCAATAGAGGGCCTGTTTGGCTGCAGCTTAATTTATAAACTTATGATTTATAAATCAATTTTGACTTATGAAGGGTGTTTGTGTACTCAACTTATTTCATTAACTTATAAATTATAACTTATTTTTTTAGCTTATGACTTATGGGGGTATGTGGGGTGTTTGTCTATCCAACTCTTATAATCTAACTTATAACTTATAAATTGATAAGTTGAATGTTAGAAAATACTAACATTTTGCTCAACTTATTTCATTTTTCATGATTTTTTTATCTATTTAGTAGTTTATATTTTTATATTTATACTTTTAAATATTTTTTAATCTAAAATGTATTTATCGAGATCATTATATTAATTAATTATTTTTTCAATTTAATAGTTTATATTTTTATATTTATACTTTTAAATGTTTTTTAATCTAAAATGTATTTATCGAGATCATTATATTAATTAATTATTTTTTCAATTTAATTTAACAAAAAAATTATTAACTTATAAGTAAATTTATCCAAACACTTACGTAACTTATAAGTTTGCATCAACTTATCACTTATAAAGCACTTACATTATTAATACATAAGTTCACTTTTTTAAGTTCTCCCAAACACTTATAACAATCCATCAACTTATCACTTATAAAACACTTACTCATTTTAAGCTATATGTCAACTTTTGCTTGATATCCCAAACGTCACAGACTTACGTCTAACACAACATTTAGGGGCCATTTGTTAACCCGTGAATCGGTTCCTTTATGTTTATGTTGTGTTGTGTTCACATAATATAAAAAAGAAAAGCTTGATTGTATTGCCTTTTTGTAAAAAAAAATTTATTTAAGAAAATAATTATAATATATTTACTTTTATATTTTATTATCATTTTTCTTTTGTGTTCACGTGAGATAATTATCAATTAATATATTTATTTAAATTAATATTTATATAAAGTAAAAGATGGGTAAGGCGAGTTGGCTCTCTTAAATCATCTCAATATTAATTTTTATTTTTAAATTTTTTTTATTAAAATTAAATATTTAAAAAAATCTATATGTATGTAACCTCAAGAAAATTATTAATTAAAATTGCATGAATTATAATTAGTGATCTTGTGAAATGGTACCTTTACTTTAAAAATGATTACGCAAAAGATGATAAAAATGTTTTATTCCAGAAAATATGAAAAAAGTGATATAATATATTCCTAATAACTTAAAAAATGATTTACGTATCCAAAAAAAATTTAAATTATTTGGTGTGATGGAATTTAAATCACACAAATTCAAGTTTGTATTGTCATTGTTATTTCTGAAAATATATAGGTAATACATTGTCCAGAGAAAATATTTTTTATCAAACAATATTATTCATCCAACATTTAGATAATTATTCATCCAAAAAAAATTCATCTAGAAAATATGATTCAGATTTAACAAATGTCCTCCAGCAAGGCTAATTTCGACAAATCAAATACGACACAAACACAATTCGACAGAATTCAGTCGAAATTATACACTGCAGCTAAATTCGACATTTTTTGATCGAAAATGTATTATGTCGAAATTGATTTGTCGAATTTAGTACCAGATTATTTTATGTTGTCGAATTCAAAACCCGCCAAAAATAGGAGGGAAACATCGCCAAAATATTAATCTCAAAGATACAAATTCGACCGAATTCTGTTGAATTTAACTTCTAGTTTTGGTGGAAATTTTGCCGCCTATATTTTTGAATTTAGTATAAGGTGGGATATTTTTCGCCCAAAATTTTTCACACTATTCAAAACTATATTCGATAGTGTTCTGTCGAATTTAGTACCAGCCCCTAAACTCGACCAAAAATGATCGAATTTAGTCGCGGTCGAAAATTTTGTGTAGTCCAAATGAAAATTCCCCAAAAAAGAGAAGGAAAAGTCTCATCAAAATATTAAATTTAGAAAACTAAATATGTTATTAATTTTATAAATATTTGTACACATCATGAAAAATAAATAAAAATACAAGGATAACCTTCAGTACATGTAAGAATTTAATTGTACATAATTTTTTTTTATGATTAGATAATGTTGAACTTTCATTTTTTTGAAACTTTTAGAAAAAGTAAATAAAATATTTAATTAGTGTTAAAAAATTAAAAAATATATGAAAGTATTTGGACGACATATTACATTCAATAAAAAAATTTGAATAAATAATAGTAGGTAGAAAAAAAAATTCTTTATAATTCTGTACATAAACGGCATAGTTGAGTAGAATATAGGCGGTTAAGGATTTAGATTTAGGGGTTAGACTAGAGTTAGAGTTTTCAGTTTATTTAAAAATTGTTTTGAGTAATCCAACTGTACGGATGTGAAGATTATCAAAAGAATATAGCGTGTGCAAAAAATTAGTTAATTTAAATAATTGTATCTTATACATTTTAACAAATATATATATGTCACTCACACTAAATTCGACCACACCCCCTAATTGGTCGAATTTAAGTTTTAGTTCTACTGATATCGGTCGAATTTAGCTAAATTCAACAGATTTCAGTCGAATTTAGACGTGTTTTATTTTCGACCAAATTTGATTGAATTTAGTAAAATTCAGAATAAGTCAATTTTTTATTGCCACGTGTCATGCTCGTATTGGCTGAAAAACAAGCACATGGATTGCTATTTTACATTCAATCTAGACCATCCATTTCTTTTCTAAAATATTTCATCCTAACCATTAATTCAATTACACTTATCTCTTTCTCTTTTATATTTTTCATTCATTCATATTCTTTAAACATTCAATTACTCCTACTTCATTCTTCTTGTCTAATAAACATACATATCAAGTTATATACATAAACACTAACACATGTTTCATACATTTCAAATAAAAAATATACTTCATTCATATTAGCACATCCTTTAATTACATTTCTAGCATTTGCCGAGTTCACCCTAATCAATTCCGGTGAGTTCATTTCCACCACTTTCGGCCTGTATAACCTCCGACGAGTTCATTTCCGGCAACTTAAAAGCGAAATAACACAAGTCATTATAATTATACAAACACCAAGTTAAGTTTTTTTTTTATTTTCTTTACATTTGGATATTATTTGGGTAGAGAGGTTTTTATAGTGTTTGATTTTTAATGTGTTTCAAAAGGAGTAGAAATTGTTGTATTTTTAGTTCAACATTATTGATTTATATTATTTTCTGATTAGTACAAAAAAATAACTATTGTATCCATTATTGTTTAATGTAATCAACTTCTTGATATGCAGAAACTAGTGAAAAGTTGCAGAAAAATGGAATAATTCTTGAGTAGCAGATTCTGCTGCTTTATAAAACATCAATCTCTAGCAAAGACTACGTCGACATTTCCCCAAATCTCCCATATTGCAAACACTTTCCCAAATCCCCCATTACTAAACCTAACCTAATTGACAAAAAATGGAGGATGGTCTTTGTTTCAGTTTGTTAACAAGTTCTAAGCGTCGGGATTGTTATGGAAAGGAATACATTAAGGTTATGGAGGCGCTTACTGAGAGAGTCAGTACTATTGGTCTTGTTGTTGTCGCCCTGGTTGCTATTTTTCTCTATATTTCTCTCAAACCTAAGGGAACGGTAAGTCTTCTCTCTCTCTGTTTTTTTTTTGTTGTTAAATAGAGTATGTGAAATGTTATATGTTATGTTACGGCTAAATCGTATATGTACGATGATTATATAAGAAGCTGAAATGGCTTTGTTTGAATGTGATATCTGTAAGCCAATATTATCTCTCTCTGTTTTTTTTTCTGCTAATTAAATAGTGTATGTGAAATGTTATATGTTATGTTGCGGCTAAATCGTATATGTACCATGATTATATAAGAAGCTGAAATGGCTTTGTTTCAATGTGATATCTGTAACCCAATATTATCTTTTTGTGTATGATTTATCAGATAGCGGTTAGGTAAATGGTGATATTTTTACTTTCGATAATGCTTTTAGAGATTTTTACCGGAGAGGATAGATTATATATTTTATTGTAAGAAACTTTGGAAATTCCACATTTTAGAACAGTTCAAGGATAAGGAGTTGAGAAAACTCGGATTTAATGTCAAGCTGTATACAATTAACATGTGATGCTAATAGGCTAGAACCAAATGTTGTGGGTTATTATAATTGATCTTTGATAATATCTGATGGCACAAATAAGTAGATCAGAAAGGATTTAATATTGAGTGTAATGTCACTCTTTCTCTAAATTCTGAATGTAGAAGACCAGCAGTTGAGAATTTACTTTCATAGACTTGGAATCATGTCATTTGTTTTTTATTCCTGCTAGCTTCTCCGCTTTCTTCTTAGGTTGCTGCTGACTTGCGACTAGAGGAAATGGAAACACATTTTTCATATTGTTTACCTAAACAACATACAGGAATACACTAGTGTGCTATGTCGGTAAATGACGCATGACAATTAGATGAACATGGATTTAGAAGTTTTGATCAAAGTTACACTCAATGTGGATTTAATCTCTCTACTCGTTATCTGGCTTCTGTTTGACTCAAGCAAGAACTTTATCCACTGATTTACATTAAGATTTTGAAATGATGAGAAACCATGACCTATAAATTGGATGTAACTTTTGATTTTTCCATTTCATGCTATCATAAGGACAACTTTAACTTAGTAGACCCTAATTTCGTAACATACTTTATCTCTTAATACAATTTGCTTACCCTTGAAAATATGTGGCTTTTTAATAACACGGAACATTATGCCTGGTACTTTTATATAGGGAAGAGAGCATGCGCTCTCATGGTTCTCAAGAATGTTGTTGGTAGGGCTTATGTCGCTGGCTCTATTTGTACCAGACAAATTATCGAGTGGGATTATCATAACTTTTATAAGTGCAATATCATTATTTTCCTATGTGGATGGATTAAGGGAGAAAATGCGTCAATCGAAGGCTGGCTTCTTCTTTAGGAACTTATCATTTGAAGGAAAGAAGATGATATTTTTCGGGCTTGAGCATATTGTAGAAATGTTGATTCATGTTACTGATATTATTTTGGCAGGAACGTTGTGTTTGAGTAGCATGCTTGTGAGACATGAATTCGAAATCATGCATGAGACGTATGTTGATTATCACATAAATTTGATCCTTAAAGGAATTTTGATTACGTTAGCTAGTGTGAAGGCCATTCTTTCGAAAGCATTCCAGAAAACAAATTATGGACGTTTGGTAGATAATGGCTCAGTTTTGCCGTTAGATCAAATTTATGACATTCCTTCAACTGAATATGACACTATTTTAAAAGATCGTGCCATTGGTTCTGAAAAAGAATCTATTGTAGACAGGGGTTTATGTGGACTATTGAACGTTGGAAGCTGATGTTATGTGAATTCTGTTATACAGTTCTTGCACTACAAGAAAAACGTAATCACACAACGGTAATTACACAACAGTTGTGAAAAAATCCGTAAACAACGGTGAATATTTTTTCCTTGAAAAATTGTTGTTCGACAGAGCACAAGACAAGTTTTATTGAACTAATTTCAAACTATTGTCTATATGATATTTTTCTAGCATAACAAACAACTGTGGTCCGTGAGACTGTTGCTGTATTGAAAATTGGTGGATACACCAATTGAACCTCCCTGTTGTGGTTCAGCCTATTCAAGTCCTCAAGGACTCTCTTATTTTGAACCCAACACTCCTTGGAGTTTGCAGGGAATTGGATCACTAGGTTGTTGTCTACATGGTTAGCTATCAACATAAATAATCTAGCATAATATATATTCTTACTTCTAGATGCTTTATTTCCTAACTTAGCACCTAATTCATAAAGAATCAGAGATCCTAGGTTGAAAAAGCTATCATTAAGAAGCATGTAAGCAATATCTAGCATGGAAGAAATAACAGCATCATAGTTGCTAATCTTACCAGAAAACACCTTTAGAATGGCATCAAAGAAAAAGCTCCATTCTTTGACCATTCCTTTTCTTTGAATTTTACTCATATTATCAGTAGGTAAAGCATAGTTAATCATATTCAGCATGTTAACTATATCAGTATCATTATGCTTTTCCAACTTATTGTTATCAGGTAAATTCAAGCAAGCAGAAATGATGTCACTATTAATCACATATTCCTTACCTTGAAGAACAAAGGTAATTGTAGCATTCACATAATCAAAAACTGCCAATTCCCAGATGGCTTCAATTACCTCAAAATAAAGAGTGGGGGCTTCGAGCATAGCCTTGGAGAGCTTGCAGTTCTGGATGAACCTCATCATAGTGTGATATGATGCGCTCTTCTCCTGAAAGTCCACCAGAGCTGTGAAGTTGTTTTTCTCGTATGTGAACCCGGTGAGTGACATTGTTTTGCTTACAGGTGCCATTGGTAACAGCTTAGAGCTTGCAGAGAGAAATTAGTCTAGAGAGAAAAGATGGTTTCTTGCCTTAGTGAATTTTTGGAGAAAGGTAGAAGAAAATGAGTTGAGAGTAAAATTTAATTTAAACTCCCCCAAAATAATTCACTAATTAAATCAGAATAATTGAAAGAAATTATCTGATTGGGCAAGAAAGTAACCGTTTAAAGATACTGGAGTGAAAAGTAAAGCCACGAATTTACTGGAATTACACACACGTACTAAACGCAGGTAACTACGGATAAGATTGTGACTTTAACGGTTACGATTAAACTAAAATATCTACGGATATAATTTTACCCTGGGATTTGATATCCGTAGAGGTGTAAACGATATCCGTAGACAAGGAAAATCCAGTGTCATAAATGACCATCAACGGATGAAGGTATCCGTAGAAGGAGAAATTTTGACTTAGGCAAAATTCTTCTTTTTCAGAGAGTTTTGATTCTCATGAAAATCATGTTGACACTGGCTGCAATTCAAATCATCAGACATTTAAATAAATTAAGAGTAGTTAAACATACCTAGGTCACTTACCAACCTTGAGAATGTTGATTCATCAAGTGGCTTGATAAAAATGTCTGCAATTTGCTGCTCACTTGGAACAAAATGAAGTTCCACAGTACCATTCATCATATGTTCCCTGATGAAGTGATACTTAATGTCAATGTGCTTGGTCCTTGAGTGTTGCACTGGATTCTCAGTTATGGCAATTGCACTAGTGTTGTCACGGAATATTGGAATCTTATTAACTGTTAGACCATAGTCTATTAGTCGATTTTTCATCCACAGTATTTGTGCACAACAACTTCCAGCATTAATGTATTCTGCCTCAGCTGTAGAGGTAGAGACAGAATTTTTGCTTCTTATTGAACCATGAGACATGCTTGTTTCCTAGAAATTGACAGGTGCATGTAGTACTTTTTCTGTCAATCTTGCAACCTGCATAATCTGCATCTGAATAACCAATTAGATCAAAACCAGATTCTCTAGGGTACCAAATGCCAAGGTTTGGTGTTCCCTTGAGATATCTGAAAATCCTCTTGATAGCAATTAAGTGAGACTCTCTAGGATCAGCCTGAAATCTAGCACAAAGACATGTAGCAAACATAATATCAGGTCTACTAGCTGTTAAATATAGAAGTGAGCCTACCATGCCTCTATAACTTGAAATGTCCACAGATTTTTCCTTAGTATTCAATTCAAGTTTAATGGCAGTTGGCATGGGTGTTTTAGCAGGAGAGCAATCCATTAGATCAAACTTCTTCAATAAATCAAAGATATATTTAGTTTGACTAATAAGGATTCCTTCTTTCACTTGCTTAACTTGTAAGCCAAGGAAGTAGGTAAGTTCACCCATCATGCTCATTTCATATTTACTTTGCATAAGTTTGGCAAACCTTTTGCAAAGCCTCTCATCTGTAGACCCAAAAATTATGTCATCTACATAAATTTGAACAAGTATGCTAGAGCCATTAACATTTCTAAAGAAAAGTTTTTTGTCAACAGTACCTCTAGTGAAATGATTTTCTAAAATAAACTGTGACAGAGTGTCATACCAGGCTCTAGGTGCTTGCTTCAGTCCATAGAGTGCCTTGAGTAGGAAGTAGACGAATTCTGGATAATCTGGATCTTCAAAACCAGGAGGTTGACTAACATACACCTCCTCCTCCAGTTCCCCATTCAAGAAGGCACTCCTGACATCCATTTGATAGACTTTGAAATTGGCATGGGCTGTATAGGCTAGGAATATCCTTATTGCTTCCAGTCTAGCAATAGAGACAAATGTTTCATCATAATCTATTCCTTCTTCTTGAGAATTGCCCTTAGCAACCAATCTAGCTTTGTTCCTTGTGACTATGCCATTTTCATCCATCTTGTTTCTGAATACCCACTTTGTACCTATAACACTTCTGTCCTTAGGTTTGGGTACCAGCTTCCACACTTTGTTTCTTTCAAATTGGTTTAGCTCTTCTTGCATGGCTAAAACCCAATCTGGATCTAAAAGAGCGTCCTAAACTTTCTTTGGTTCTTCTTGAGAAAGAAAGATGCTGTATAGGCATTCATCCTGAGTAGCTTTTCTAGTTTGGACATTTGCGGATGCATCACCAATGATCAGTTCAAATGGGTGATCCCTTGTCCATTTTCTTCTTGGAGCAGGTGCAGGTCTTGAAGATGCAGCATCATTCTCATTATCATGATCATGTGAGTTTGATCCTTGACTTAGAGAAACTCCCCCTGAGTTTAATGGGGTGGTAACTCTGTGTTGCGATCCACCTCCGGATGCTCCAATTTGGCTTCCTACGGATGCTCCTATTTGCCTTCATACGGATGCTCCCCTTGTCCCTTCTATGGATGGCTCATTAGAACTTGAGTTATCCATATTAGAGACAATCGTTCTTGGAGGAACTGCTTCATCCACATGATCATCATCTTCATCACCAAAGTCGAGACCTTCCACCTCATTGTCAAACCTGAGAGTTTCATGAAAACCCTCATCAGTAAGACCCTGTATTATGGCATCATCAAAAACAACATGTACAGATTCCATAACAATGTTGATTCTGTGATTAAAAACCCTGTAGGCTTTTCCAGCTGCATATCCCACAAAAGTGGCTTCATCTACCTTTGATTCAAACTTTCCAAGATTTTCACCTTGATTTCTCAGTACAAAACACTTGCATCCAAAGACATGTGGAAAATTCAAGGATGGTTTCCTTCCTTTGAGCAGCTGATATGGAGTCATTCTTTTTTCTTGGTTGATCAAAGAAATATTTTGAGTGAAACATGCAGTGTTAACTGCTTCAGCCCAGAAATAAGTAGGTAACTTTGATTCTCCTAGCATTGTTCTTGCAGTTTCAATAAGAGTTCTGTTTTTCCTTTCTACCACTCCATTTTATTGTGGTGTCCTTTCTGCAGAGAACTCATGAATGATTCCATTTTCCTCACAAAACAGCCTTATTGTGGAATTCTTGAACTCAGTGCCATTGTCACTCCTGATTCTTCTTACTTTGAGATCAAGATGATTGTCGGCAGCCTTGATGTGATTGATTATGATTTCACTTGCCCCATCTTTGGAGTGCAGAAAATAAGTCCATGTGAATTTAAAGAAATCATCCACAATCACAAGGCAATACCTTTTCTTTGAGATTGACATGACATTTACTGGTCCAAACAAGTCCATGTGCAACAACTATAGAGGTTGATCAATTGATGAATCCAGCTTGCTTCTAAAAGAAATCTTTTTCTGCTTCCCTTTCTGGTAAGCATCACAAAGCCCATCCTTGGAAAATTCCAACTGAGGAAGTCCTCTTACTAGGTCTCTTCTTACCAAATCATTCATAGACTTGAAGTTCAAATGTGACAGTCTTTTGTGCCATAGCCAAATTTCATCCTTGTTTACTTTAATCAGAAGACAAGTGATGGAATCAGAACTTGTTGAGTTGAAGTCAGCTATGTACACATTATCTTTCCGGTATCCCGTCAGCACCACATTGTTGTGTTCCTTGCTGGATACAACACAGGCTCCTTGGTTGAATGAAACTGAGAAACCTTTATCACACAGTTGATTGATACTCAGCAAGTTATGCTTAAGTCCGTCAACCAGTGCTACTTGATCAATGATGACATTATCCTTTGAAATCAAGTCATATCCCTTAGTAAAACCTTTGTTGTCATCTCCAAAGGTAATGCTAGGGCCAGCTTTCTCCACAAACTCTATGAGCAGGGTAGAATCTCCAGTCATGTGCCTAGAACATCCATTTTCTAAGTACCATAGATTCTTTCTGTATCCCTGCACACAATCAAAACCAAATCAAGTTGATTTTGGTACCCAAGTTTCCTTGGGTCCTTTCCTATTAGTTTTGCCTTTCTTGTCATTTTGCACCTTAATCTCAGATTGAGTTAAATCAACCTTGACCCTGGGTGTTGACCTCTGGGAGACAAAATGCTGAGGATGATTATATGCAAACATGTTTGATGCAGGCATTTGAGAATTTTTTGCATACATAGCATTCATGTGTGGCATGCTCCATGTCATTTGTGGCATTTTGAATGCATTCATATGAGGATTTGAAACAAATGGCATGTTGGCATACAAGTTAGATGCTTGATCAGTATGTGCAAAAATGTTATGCATAACAGGCATAGGCATATTGAGTACAGGCATTGGCATTTGAACAGATGATGTTTTAACAGATTTGCAATTTGTAGATACATGATTAACACTACTACACTTTGCACAAGTTTTCCTATGTGCATACTTGTCAGGAGTATAGTTGTTGCGTTTGTTAATCCCTACCTTACCATTTCTGTTCTTTTTCTTTTTGACTCCAGCCTTAACCTGTACATCCTCAACCTTGTCCTTCAATTGCTTATTGGACAGGTGACCTATGTTGACATTCTCAACTTTGGTTTTGCTACTTGATCCCTGAACAAAATTTTTGCTGGTTGGACCATACTTTTTGTTCAACTTCTCTAGTCTTTTTTGAGTAACACTAGATGTACACTTCTTTAGACAAGTCACTTCCGTAGAGGTTTTGTCCATAGAAGTGTCATCCCCTAGACTCTCAATATCTAGCTTCTTTTTATCTTTTCTTGTTGATTCCTTGTAGAATGTATCCACACCTTGAGCCTTGATAATGTTTGTGGCAACATTCTTGGAATTAGTTCATCTAGCTATCGTTTCCTGTTCTTTGGCTAGTTGTGCTTTGATAGATTCTTTTCTTTTAAGCACAATCAGTAGGTCATCCTTGGCAACTTGACACTCTACTCTCATTTTCTCAAACTCAGCAAATTGAGTTTCTAGAAGAGCATTCCTATCACTTAACAACTGATTAGATGTTTTAATTCTTGTGTTCTCATTAGTAAGTGATTTAAGAGAAATATGCATATGATAAAACTCAGTAGACATATCATTAATAGCATTATTGCATTCCTCAGTAGAAAGCTCAGAGAGATTGGTGGTAATTACCTGATTGGATGATGAACTGGCCTCCTGCTCGCTTGAATCAGCCATCAGTGCAAGGTTCACAAACTCAGTGTCCTCCTCAAGATCATTCCCGTCTTCAGCCCAGTCATAATCCTGTGTAATGAATGTTCTACCCTTTTGCTTGAGAAGATCAAAGTATTTCTTCTTGTAGTCAACAGGTTCAAACTTCCTGTCACTCTTCTCAGACTTTGGTTTTCTGTATTCATTTGCAAAGTGACCTCCCATTCCACAGTTGAAGCATTTAAATTTGGACCTCTCAACAAAGTCCTTCTTGAATGGTCTGGACACATCAGGATTTCTCTTGAACTTGAGCTTTGAGAACTTTCTTGACAGAAAAGCTAAGTGTTCATCTAGCTCATCCATCTCCTCTTGATTGGTGGGCTCACTTTCTTCAATCACCTTCCCTTTGCACTTTCTTGATTCAGCTCTACCTTCACAAGCACTTTGGCTTGGTGTAGTTTCAGCAGCTTCTTCTTTCATGTCCTCAGCCTTTTCAACACTTGCCACTAGAGCAACATATCCAGTTTTCTTTTGGACCTTCTCAATTTCTTCATCCTGCTCTATTTCCAGCTCATATGTTTTTAGGGTTCCGTACAGCCTCTCAAGAGTGTAGTCCTTATACTCTTGAGTGTTCCTCAAGGAGACAGTCATGGGCTTCCACTCTTTTGGCAAGGCTCTGAGAAATTTGAGATTTGAGTCCTTGACTTGATACACTCTTCCATACAACTTCAATCCATTTAGCAATTTTTCAAATCTACTAAAAGTATCATTCAAAGATTCTCCACTCTTGAAGTGAAAGTGTTCATACTGTTGTATGAGGAGTTGTATCTTGTTTTCTCTCACCTACTCAGTCCCTTCATATATGGTTTGGACAGTGTCCCAAATCTCCTTAATTGTAGAGCAGTTGATGACATTGTCAAACATATCAGAATCAAGACCATTGAACAAAATATTCATGGCCTTCTTTTCTTTATGAACGGCGATGATGTCCTCAGGAGTCCATTCTGAACGCGGCTTTGGGATTGTGCTTGGAGCTCCTGCTAGTTCCTGAGCTATTGAGGTGTTTGGCTTCATCGGTACATGAGGGCCATGTTCTATGCACTCTACATAAACTTCATCCATGGACATAAGATGTAGGCGCATTTTTACTTTCCAGTGAAAGTAATTTTCTCTATCAAAAACTGGTATCTTGACTCCATGATCCTTCTGACTCATGATTCAGTTGTCTTTGATCTTTAAACTTCTTGTAAGTTAGAAGCTTGCTCTGATACCAATTGCTATTCCCAGACAATGAACCAAGATTGTAGAATGGGGGGGGGTTGAATACAATCTTTGAAAACTTTTCAATTCTTGATAGTGAAAATATGAAAAATAAAACAAGAATAGAAACACAAATAATATGATACAAGAATTACAAATTCAGGTGAATTGTTTTTGTTCACCTGGGAGATTTTTATTGAAGAAATCTTTGTGATGTTTATGAATAAACACACAGCTGCAAGTACACAACTCTAGCTTCAGCAACTTACAAAGGATACTGCTTTGTGCTCTCTAAATTTCTAAAACTTGATTTCTTGGTTCTAGAGTTATGTAGCTACTTGGTTATATAACCCAAGTTTACAAAGATATTTGAACACCTAATAATACAAAAAGTATATGTGTTCAGAATAGGGCTGAGCATTTGGGCGGTTCGGTCCAAAACCGGGACCGAACCGAAAAAACCGAAAACCGAAATGCTGTTTTTTTTACCGAACCGGACCGAAATTGCTATTTGGACCGGGCCCGAACCGAACCGAAATAGTTCGGTTTATTCGGTTCGGTTCCTAAAAACCGAATTGTTTTAAAAAAAATCTGTAACTAAGTACTCAACATCAGAAAGACAAAAACTGTAAAAAAAAACCTGTGTAGTGCAGCAGCATCAGAAACTTGTACTTTTAGAATTAGAACATCAATTTTAGAATTACACTCTTACTGACTACTGAGAAATGAAAATAAAAACTTTTCCAACAGTTCAAGTGACAAGTCTTAAATTCAATAATCAAGGAACATAGAAAGTTGACATCTGAAATTCAATAAAAACTGTTCAACACTTCATTTCAGCTGTTGATTCTGCTGCTGCATCACTTTCACATATCAGGTTCTCACTAGTCACCACTGCTTACAAAATCAAAAAAACAAGCTGCCAGCAAACAACAAACTAAGAAAAACAGATTGACAAATGACAACATAAGTAGTTAAGCACAAAACCTAAACAAAATCAAGCATTAATTAACAAAACTAAACAAAATCTAAGCAGCGAATTAACAAATTAAGAAAAACAAATTAAGAAAAACCTTTAAAATAGAATCAAGAATCAAGAACAAATTTAAGTAACATTTAAGAACTAAGATTTACACCCAATCAACTCCTCTGAAATACACACACGAATACATCGAATACATCACTCAACACAAAATACGAATACATCGAATTACAGAAACAACTCACTATTGCTTACAAAATCGAAATTATCAGACAAGATATCAGAATCTAATTTCCAGTTTGTAACTCCACCAGAATCTAATTTCCAGTTGGAACCCAACTTTTCGACCCAAGATATCAGACAAGACTACTACTACCCACACAACAACAACCAATATAGAAATTTAAACCTACAATGACTGTAAACCCGTTAACTCTACAATGACTGTAAACCTGTTAACCCGTAAACCTTATATAGAAATTTAAAGAAAGTCGAAATTACCTTGAGGCTTGATTCTTGAAGTGGAACTGAGAAGTGAGAACTGAAGTTTGCCGCTAGTGGAAGTGGAATTGGTCAAGTTGGCCGCCGGTGGAAGTGGAATTGAACAAGTCGGCTGTGTTTTAGTGTTTTCAATTGTGAATTTGTGTTTTCAATTAGGTATAGGTATTAGGTACTGAGTGGGTTATGGGTACGCGGCTACGAGCGGGGTAATTACTAATTAGATATATTATATATCATATATATAAAATGTAAATATATTATGTATTGTATATTTCGGGTTATTCGGTTTGGAACCGAATTTATTTGGTAAAAACCGGACCAAACCGAAATATATTTCGGTCCGGACCGAAAAACCGAAATGACCGGATTTGCAGAAAAGTTGGGACCTAACCGAATTAACATATTTCGGTTCGGTTTTTCGGTTTTGGATCGGTTTTGCTCAGCCCTAGTTCAGAATCTTTGTTTCTCCATCCCGAGTAGTGGTTCGTGTTTGTAGCTTGCCCTTCTTGGCTGATTGTCTTTTATGGAAATGCTACATTTGACCATGCAAACAGAATGCTGCTTTCTTCTTGTCACCTTTCCAGAAATACTGGCTTCCATGCTCTGTGTAGTCTGTCAACCCATGTGCTCTGACATCGCTGTTCTTTTCACAAGTATAGAGAGTATCCGTAGAAGCTACTTGAGTTGTATCCGTTGACAGGTTCTTGATCAACCAGTACTGCTATCCGTAGATAATACAGTGTCCATATCCGTAGAAGGCTAATCAAGCTATCCGTAGACAGTCAATTTCACGTATGCAGAATTACAAGGCATCGACTATTTACAATTAGCCTCCCTATTCTACATATCTATTGATAGTCAACATGACTCATTTAACCTATCAAGGCTACTTCAACTTCAACATCAGAAATACACAAGCATGTTACATTTAGTCTTATCCGTAAATAAGCTACACATCTATGCATAGTGCAATGACAAACTATCTCTTGATGGCTACATTTACTTGTACAATTTTTACTAAGTTAATTTGAAAAACAACATAGTTCCTAACATATCTCAACATTCGGGTTTCTAGAGCATTTATCGGAAGGAATAAGTCAAGATCTTAGAAGCGTATTAGCCGATAATTCTAATGTAGTTGATCTTTTCAAGGTTTAATATTTTTCCTTTTTACATAGCATTAAAATTCTGTTTCTGAATGCTCCATTTTTTTTTGTGAATTTGTTTACAATTTAAGATATATTTACAACTGTACACAAACACTAACTTGAATTTACATTCCTTTTGCCATTCTTTTGGATTCATACCCAATTTTTTCTTGAAGGGAGAATTGGAAACCAGTTTAAGTTGTCTAGAATGCGAAAACACCTCGAAATCGTATGTTCTATTTCTTAATCTCTCGGTGCCAATACCGTGCGCAAAGGTTTCCATTTATGACTGCACAAAGAAAATATTCGGGGAAGAATATCTGCTTGGAGATGACATCCGCGGTTGGTTTTTTTTTTTTTGTTTCTTCTAGCTTTCATTTCTTGCAGCTTGTAGATATCGTTTATTTTTCTCATAAAGGTTGATGATGTACAACAAATTCGAGAAAGGTTCTTGCGAATTTAATGCTATAAATGGTTTTTATAGTTTTTAATCTTTTTGTCAATTCATGTGGGGTTGATGCAGGATGTGCCCAGCTTGCGGGAAGAAAAGGAAGGCTGAGAGGAGGTGTCGACTTTCAAGGGTTCCATCAGTGAGAGGGATATTGTGTCCTAGGCGGCATATATACTTTTCTATAAGATCTCAAGGGACATGCAAACATGCGAATCATAATCACTCTTGTCGGAGTTAAATCATAACGAAATTGTCTCGGAATGGTGTAGTTCTTATCGATCAGGTTGTTTGATAAGGCGCTTAGGAACTAACATTAAGAGCTTAAGAACTCTTGCACATGCTGCTGGAGTTGTATTTTAAAAGTGGCATGTTCATTCCACAGATATTCGATTGAGCCTTTCAACTAATTTGTGTGTAGTTACGACAAGCTTGAAAAAACATTACTTGTCTTGAGTTGATCTTAACAGAAATAATAGGATTCTGTGACACCTTTCTCCCTGCTTGATTACTTGGGTGCATGTTTAGGGATAATGCATATACTCCAATGCATAAATTTGGGTATTTAATCTCTTTGATACTATATACTCTGAAATCTTTACCCAAGACAGTAGTAGACAGCAAAATTCTATAAGCTTTTGCAGAAAACATGCGTATCATTTTAAGCACAACGTAATCCCAGAATACTCAAGTCCAAATCAAGGAACCAAAACAAAACCCGTTTTATTTACAGTGAAAGAAATGTGTGCATGATTCAACCTTATCATTCAATTTCATCTGAAGAATTTCCTTGCTAGATTAGTGTACCCAGTTCCTCATCTGAAGAATTTCCTTCCAAATTTTCTGCCATTTCATCTGCTGGTTCTAGCATCGCCATAACACGCTTTTTTGGGGCCTTCTTTAATCCAGGAAGTGTGATCAGATCCGGCTCGCGACTTGCTTCCTTTGTTGTAGGCCTTGGTCAGGGCAGCTTTCACGGCCGACAGAATGCCCTCTAACGGACTTGGGTGCCCCTGTAACATTACAGAACGCTTAACTTTTATGATTTGAATCCATTTCAAAGTAAGAGAATGAGAAGTTGTTGACATAAAGACCTGGAATTTCGATATCTCCACAATAGCATCGAAGTCTTCTTGGCTAATAGAGTAAGAATCAATAAATTCCACAACCTTCTCAACAGCTTCATCCTGGTGATCAGCTACATGAATAAATCATGTACGAACAAATTCTGTGAATATTAAATATTACCGATTTTAGTATGAATGCAACCTTAGGAAGCACCCAGAGTGGATCAGTTAAGTTCTTCAAAAGAATAGTAAGATAGTCAAGTCGCAAGGTAGTCCTGCAATTTCCACACAGTTAAAAGGATACCAGAACATAAAAAATTAAATACCAATTGACATTCTACTTCCCAATAAAACCATGCAGAATGCCGAGTACAAACAATGTACATGATAAAGGATATCTTATCAAATTCTGTTAGCCATGATAAGTAATGGCTTGTCAAAATTGAAGAACCACAGATGCATGAATTATAGCCATAGCATAGTCAGGAGTCACACGAAGAAACTACAAGTGTTGGTTGACACCCAAAAGCATGTACATAAAACTTACGGTATTATACAAGATGACAGAGAGCTACTCTGAGAGAGTTGCCACTGTCTATATCTCCGAATCTGCACAGTAATAATATCGCCATCTGGTAGTGATGAATGTAGATCTGTATGTGAGTCAATAAACAAGTCTTTCTCTTATTATTATAAATTGGAGTTAATACAATAATACATTCTTAGGAGGTTCACTCCTTTCTCTATCTTTCCAACCCCTACTAATGTGGGGGATGGGGGGTATTTATAGGGATAGTCTAATTGGGCTTATTTCTAATTGGGCCTATTACAAAGTGGGCCTATGTACAAACTAATATTTAAGCTTTGTTTGAGAAGTGGGCTATGACCCAACATTTGTCCCCCTCCTTTGCTGAAAGCTATATCTTTTAGATTAGCTGGTCCCTGAAATATAAGTTAGAAGTGAATAGTAAAAGAAATTAATAGTAAAAGAAAAGAAAAGGAAAGAAGAAGAAAAAATAAGGGAATGAAATATTTTTAATTGTTTTCCTGTGTTTTTCTTCCTTTTCTTTTTTGTTTTTCGCTTTGTCTTCTTTTTTTATTTATTATTATTATTTTTTGTTTTTGCCACCTGTACGGAACCCGGAGTTTGGTTGTGGCGTTTCGACTTCCCTTGCCTTGGGTAGCGTTTCCTTTCTTTGCAGTGGTTGGAGAGGTTGTTTTGTTCACCGTCATCCCTTCTCTCTTACAGGTACACCCCCTTTTCCTCTCGTTTTTCATACTTTAGTACTTTCTTTCCCTCTCTCTTTTTGTTTAAACTGTCCTACCTGCCGTCATCACTAGCACTCTACGCCATGTCTGTTCCATCCAATTCGTCTGAGGCCACCGTTAGTCAAGATCCTCACATAAACTTATCGGTGGATCAAACTCTCGATCCCCTTTTCGATTTGACTCATTTAGATCTTCCTGATGCCGAAACTGGTTCGGGGTTTAGTTTTTCTGAGGACGAGGGGAGAGAAGAGACTCACGAGTCGCCTCCCTTGAGTCCCGGTACCGTAACTGAGCGCGAGAGGCTGGTTGCGGAAGCCCTCGCCTCTGGTCGTCTAGAATTTAATGATAACGCTAGTCTTAACATGTCCAGTATTTACTCAAATCCCTCGCTGCGAGTGGATATAGATAAGAATTGGGTCGACCTGTCTGTGGGGGGCTATCGCTGCGAGATCCCCAACCCCGACGACCGGATATGGGCTATGCCTGAATATGGGATGCATGGCATACCTTTAATCCATTTCGATTACGGGTTGCGTCTTCCTTTGCATCCCTTTTTCTTGTGTATGTTCGAGGCTATTGGGTGTGGGGTGGCTCAAATGACTCCAAATGCCATCGCGCAGATAAGCGGCTTCATAGCTCGCTGTGCCGAGGTCAATAGGTTACCGTCCTTGAATTTGTTCTTTTCTATTTATAGCGTTCATTATACCCGTGGTCAGATTTATTTTTATAAGAGGGCTGGGGTTCGTCTTGTTAATGTGAAGTCATCGAACCATGGATGGCATGGTCGATGGTTGTTCTGGTATGGGAAGGATCTGGAATTCGTGCCGTCTTGCCGAGCTGTGCCTAAGGAGACCATTGATCTTTTAAATGGTCTTAGTAAATACGACGCCGTCTTTCTGAGGACTTTCTTAGGGTCTTGGTCGCCCTATGACTGGTCGCAGTTAAAGAATGAGCCGTTTTTAGGGGGTCATAACCGTAAGGCACTTTAGTTGTGAGTTAACTTTTATTATCTATGTCTTCTAGGCTTATTACTAACCTTACTCTTTTTGTGCCGTTGTGTTTCAGTTTCAGGTCAATCTCTGAGGCAAGTGTTAGACGGGGGCTTAAAGGAAGAAATGGAGAAGGCATTGGAGTTACTTGCTAAGAGGCCTCGTTCTCAAACGTCGCGGGGTAACCAGGAAGTGAATCCTTGTGGGTCCGTGCCGATCGTGGAAATCAACGAGGATGCCAGCGCAGATCAGAGCACGAGTACTGAACTGGTGCCCCGCGACCGCAAGAGGGCGCGTGTCGAAGTGGGAAACGATATCGCTGAGAAGGTCACTGTTAAGCGAGGGCAGGAGTTGTTGAAACCTGGAGTCACAAAGTCGATAACGTTTACCGGACTGCGAGGTGGTGAACGACCTGCCATTTTGCAGCCCAAAGCCGCTGTAGAACCAGCTCGCTTCGAGATTCAGTCTTTCGAACGGTGGACGGCGGGCCCGCACGTGCCACTACGGGTATGTTTTGTTTGGGTTTTATTGTATTATCTTGTTATCCAGTCGTATTGTTATGTTGATCATATCCCATATTTGGCAGGTTTTTGAAGCTTTCAACCTGCCTCAGGATTTTAGCTCCTACGTGGACCGCTCTCGGATTGATGTCGCTGATCGGTGCCTGACGCGCGCAGGACGGGTATCTTTTTGTTTTCCTTGTAACTTTAATTCGTTTTATTTATTGCTTTGTCGTGGTATCGTGATCATCGTACTCTTTCACCTTTATTGTAGTTCCTTGCCGACATGAAGCATATCGTCCAAGAGTATCGGGCTGATGTGGACGGTCAGTGGCGATCTGAGTCCCTGCGTGAGATAGCCATGATAAAAAAGAGCAGCGAGCTGCAGCAGAAAAGCGAGCTTCTGACGCTGAGGCACGTGTGAAGGAGCTATCTACTGAGTTGGACAAATTAAAGATGGACAATGGCGAGGCTATCCGGACGATTGAAAAGCTCACCGAAGAGCTGGAAGGAGGGAAGAAACTCCTTGAAGCGAAACAAAAAGAGAGAGATGAGGTGAGTTTCGACCTTGACCGCTGCCGAGGTGAGCGGGATGTCCTTGCAAAAGAGGTCGGTCTTTTGAAAGCCGAGGTGGAGAAGGGCGTGGAGGAGATTGCTAATGGTCTCGAAGCTGGGTACGAACGTTGCTATTCCCGGGCCGTCGCAGCCGGGATAGATATGGCAGGTCACTCATTTGACGATTTCTGTACTGACCTAGCTCGGCCGATGGGGGAGGCGGGGCCTGAGGAAGTGTCCAAGTGAAGGTGGGGAATGCCCCATAAATTTGTATTTCTTACTTTAATGGTCATATTTTGTTAACATTTATCAACAGCGTAGCGCAACTAGATGTGTTTTGTTGGGATTGTTGTGTTGTGTTCGTGTCCGGTTTATAAAAATGCTGGTTTAAACCTGTTTTGGTTTTGTCCTTTGTTCGTTGTTATTTTACCCACTTGATAGTTTATAATAGTATAACATGTTAGGCTTGTGGTGATTTGATACTTGACATGAATATCATGGTGTTTGTGTATCACGTGGATACTTAAATATAAATGCTGAAAGTTCGAGAGAACATGTCTTAAACTAGACTTGTTTCGAAAATAACTTAATAAAAAGCAGTAACCATGCCAATTGTCCCTTGTTCATGGAAAAAATCTCTTTAGGTGAATTGCGTTCCATGCATTCTTCACTGGCACTCCGTCGAGTTGGATGAGCTCGTAGGTACCTGGTCTCAAAATTCTAGAAATCTTGTATGGACCTTCCCAAGGTGCCTTGAACTTCCCTGTAACAGCCGGCTGAGATGAGGCTGACTCCCTTAACACGAGGTCGTTGATCTGAAAGTTTTTGGTTTTTACCTTCTTGTCAAAATACTTAGCTGTAGCCTTCTGATGACGCATTGTGGTCAAGTGGGCCTCTTCTCGAACCTCTTCCAGTAGGTCCTTGTCGAGGCGCAGTCCGTCCAATGAGGCGGCAGGGTCGAAGAGGTCGACCCTAGGTGATTGGAGATTTGTTTCCAATGGAATAACGGCATCTGTGCCGTATGCTAACCTGAATGGAGTGTCGCCTGTGGAGGTCCTTGGAGTAGTTCGGTAAGACCAAAGGACATTGGGGAGCTCGTCGGCCCATGAGCGAGGTTGTTCTTGGAGTCGTTTCTTGAGTCCTTGTAGGATGATTCTGTTGGTGACTTCCACCTGGCCATTAGCCTGAGGGTACGCTACCGAGGCTTTTGAGTGCTTGATCTTGAGATCTCGTAGCATGGTTTCGAACTTGTCACCGACGAACTGGGTACCATTGTCGGTTACTACCGTCCTCGGGATTCCAAACCGAAATACGATGAACTCCATAAAAAATTCGATCATTTCTTTCTCTCGAATGCGGGCTAGCGTCTTAGCTTCCACCCATTTCGTGGCATAATCGATAGCAACGACGAGATATTGGAATTGTCCCTTAACTTTTGGGAGAGGTCCCACAATGTCGATTCCCCACTGGAAAAAGGGACAGGGACAGAGAATTGGTGTCATCGTCTGCGAAGGGGCGTGGCTGACCGTACTATAGAGTTGGCACGGTATACAGCTCTTGACGTAGGTTTCACAGTCTTTCCTCATGGTGGGCCAATACAGGCCCTGTCTGATGATTTTAAGTGCTAAGTTCTTGGCCCCCATGTGTTCTCCACATATTCCTGTGTGAGTTTCGAGGATGGCGAGCTGGGACTCGGCGGGACCCAGGCAGCGAAGTAGCGGTTCTGTCAGTGCCCGCCTGTAGAGCTTTGAATCCAGGACGCAATAATTGCGGGCTTTGAACATTATCGAGCGAGCTTCTTTCTTGTCATCTGGGAGTTGGTTGTTGACTATGTAGTTTAAAAATGTGGTGCGCCAGTCCGGAGAAGTACTGATTTCGCTTACGGGAAGTTCATGAATCGTTGGACTGGACAGCTCTTCGACATACACAGGGTGAGAGTTGGTCGGGATATTGGATGAGGCCAATTTGGATAACGCATCGGCCCACTGGTTTTCCAGTCGGTCGACGTTTGTGATTGTCCACGACATGAAGCTCGCCAATAAGAATTGGGTTTTTTCCAAGTAGGATGCCATTCTGTCATTGTGAGTTTTGAATTCGCCTTTGATCTGTTTGACCACTAACTGGGAGTCGCTAAAGATATCGATGATTTTAGCTTCCAGTTCACTCGCGAGCCTGAGGCCTGCTATCAGGGCCTCGTATTCTGACTCATTATTGGTTGCCTTAAATGAGAATTTGACTACTTGTTGAACTTGAAAACCTTCAGGGCTGATTAAGATGACCCCAGCCCCACTAGTTTCCATGGTGGATGAACCATCGACGTAAAGTGACCAGGGGCCTGAGGTTAGGGGGTTTACCGCCCTTGACGGGTTTTCTTTTTGGGAGAATTGGCATTCAACAACGAAATCTGACAGTGCCTGGGCTTTCATTGCTGTCCGGGGCTTGTACTCGAGATAGAATTGACCTAGCTCGACAGTCCATGCAGCGAGACGACCGGTCATGTCGGGTTTATGTAGTATTCTTTTGAGGGGTAAATTGGTCATGACATGAACCTCGCGGCCTTGGAAGTAATGTCGTAACTTCCTACTCGCGATGACGAGAGCGAAGACCAGCTTTTCGATCTGTGGGTATCGCGTTTCCGCGTCCCGAAGTGTATGGCTGACATAATATACTGGTGACTCCGTTCCTTCTTTGAATTTTACCAAAACGGCGGCGATGTTGACATCAGTAGCGGCGAGTTAAATTCACAAGGGCTCGCAACCGACCGCATGGGTCAGTATGGGAGGAGAGGTTAAGAACTTTTTAAGCTCGTCCAGCGCCTCTTGGCACTTGTCATTCCAATCAATCTTGGACGTCTTAGCTGTCTCTTTGATTACCTGAAAGAAGGGTGCGCAGCGTTTAGATGATTGGGGGATGAATCGTCTCAGAGCGGCGACACAGCCCGTTAAAACTTGAACTTCCTTCAGGGTGGATGGGCTTTTAATGTCCATGATGGCCTTGATTTGAGAGGGATCTGCTTCGATTCCTCGCTGAGTGATCAAGAAGCCGAGGAACTTGCCAGTGGTGAGACCGAACGAGCATTTTGCTGGATTGAGTCCCATGCTATGGAGGCGAATTGTCTGAAAAGTTTCTCGCAAATCGTCGATGTGGTCCGAGGCTTTTTGAGACTTGGTGATCATGTCATCGACGTAGACCTGCATATTGCGACCGATTTGCGAAGAAAATATGGAATCCATCATTTGCTGGAACGTCGCTCCCGCGTTGATAAGCCCGAAGGGCATGTTTTTGTATGCAAAGACGCCTCTGTGCGTGATGAAAGCGGTTTTTTCCCAATCTTGGCTGTCCATTTTTATCTGATTATAGCCTGAAAATGCGTCCATGAATGACAAGAGCTCGTGGCCCGCAGTGGCGTCGATCAGCTGGTCGATATTAGGTAGTGGGTAGAAGTCCTTAGGGCATGCCCGGTTAAGGTCGGAGTAGTCGACGCACATGCGCCATTTACCGTTGCTCTTTTTCACCAGCACCGCATTGGCGAGCCAAGTGGGGAATTGTACTGGTTCAATGAATCCGGCCGCGAGCAAGCGGTTAAGCTCGGCGTCGATTGCCTGTTTCTTGTCCTCTGAAAAGACACGCTTCGTTTGTTTAACAGGTCGGATTTTTGGATCGAGATGTAGGGAGTGGCGAGCTATGACCTCTGGGATCCCGGGCATATCGCTGGGGTCCCAAGCGAAGATGTCGGAGAATTCACAGACGAGATCGACGATTTTTTGTCTTAGGGGGTCCTGGAGTTCTTTCCCAATTTTGACTTTTTTCTCTGAATCTCCCGGCACGAGTTCTATATCATCTGTATCCTCCATAGGTATACAAGCTAAGGTCGTGGGAACCTCAATGGCATCGTTTGGGTCGATTTCTATTACCTGGTTAATGGAGGAGTCGTCGCCAGCTTTATGTCGTGGGATCACGGCGGATAAGTAGCACTGTCTAGCTGCGACCTGATCTCCGATGACCTCTCCTACACCAAAGTCTGTGGGGAACTTCATTTTGAGGTGGGGAATCGACGTGATTGCCTTGAGGGCGGCCAATGTGGTACGACCGAGGATGGCATTGTAGCTTGACGTCGCATTAATAACGTGGAATTTAACCATTTGCCACGTTTGGCATGGAGACGCTCCAAACAAGACGGGCAGGTCGATAGTACCCACCACCTTAACTTCATTCCCTGTGAACCCATATAAAGGGATGTTGACATTTTCCAGCTTGCGATCTCCGAGGTCCATCCGTGAATATGCATGGTGGTAGAGGATATCAACTGAACTGCCGTTGTCGATTAGGATCTTTTTCACAGTGTTTGTGCCTACTTTGGCGGTGATAACCAGGGCGTCTTGATGGGCTTCGATTAGCTGACGGGTAGTCGTCATCTGAAAAGGAGATAGTCGGCGTTGGGTTGTGTCTTGGCTTCTATGGGGCCTCTGGGTTGATAGAAAACACCTCACGGGCGTATGACTTCTTGGAGTTATTAGATGTGCCCCCGGCGGAGTGTCCCCCTGCGATGACGTCAATGACTCTGTCGAGGTCATGGCTACGCGAGGGAGGGTGACTGTTATCATCAATGAAATGGACGAGTTGTCCTCGGCGAATTTTGCCTTCGATGAACGAGCTGAGTTGGAAACAGGATTCTGTTGTGTGACCGGTATCTTCATGGTACTCGCAATATCGGGAGCTTGGAGGCCGTCCTGGCTTCATTGGCCTTGGAGGACGGTAATCAGGTTCTGTTTTGAGAATTGCGAGTATAGTGGCTTTATCAGCATTGAGCCTGGTGAATTCCTTTTCACTGCGATCCCGTGGCTTCCATGATCTATCTACTTTGTCGCTTCTCTCCGTTTTGTCTGGCAATGGAGTTCGGTGATCATGGGAGCGGGGTTGGGAGTCATACCCACGCCTGGCATTATTTTGCGGGGATCGTCGTCGTGGACTTCGACTTCTTTCCCGTTTTTGAGAAAATCGGCGGGGAGACTGAATGCTCCCCACGGCTTCTTGTAATGTCATTCTATGCTCAATGATTTGAAATGCGGACTGGAGAGTGCGAGGGTTCTTCTCGAAGAATTCCTCTAGCAAGAGTGCATGTCGGTGTTTATCAATGCCAGCGGCGAGATAATTGATAGCGAGCTCCTCGATTAAGTTTGGAATGTCGGCGACCTCTGCTCGGAAGCGAGCTAGGAAGTCTCGTAAAGACTCGGAGTGTCGCTGTCGTATTGTCATCAACGATGCAGTTATCTTACCCCCTTTATAGTTACTGGAGAAACGGCTTTGAAACTTGCTTTTCAAGGTGTGCCAGGAATCAACGGAGCGTGGTGGCAAATTACTATACCATCGTAGCGCTGTGCCCTTTAAGCATGTGGAGAAGAATTGGCATCTGGCGACTTCGGAATGGCCAAAGAAAGCCATTCGCCCATCAAAGGTATTTAGGAACCCTATAGGGTCGCACGACCCATCAAAGTAATCTAAAGCTGGAGTTTTCAAATTTCTGTCAATCCTGGCGATCTCGATTGATCGGGACAAGGGGCTCTCCGAGGAGACGGGTAGTCCTGAATGGTTTTTTATGTAATCTTGGCATTCGGCGAGGTCATTCTGCATTTTAGCGATGTCCTCTGGACGAAATGACTCGCATGAATCACTTCGCCATGAGGGATCATTTGCTGACGACGTCATGTGTCATTTTGGAGGTGGTCGGGAGCATTGGGATTCGCTGGATATATCCTTATCGAGGTCGTAATCTTCGTCGTAATCCTCATCCAATTGCCGATGTGGATCCTTATTACGACGCGAGATCGTCGTCTGCTGCAATTCGCGCTGCAGACGTCGAATCTCCCTATGTTTCTCTAGGCGAGCCTCCAACAAATATTTCTGCTCCTCCAAGTACGCCAGTTCATCGTCTGACCCCGCAAACTCTTCAAAACGGTGAGTCTGCACCGGTTGCTTCCTTTGTTTCCGCATCTTAAGCAAGTGCAGACGTGCATCGCTTGTTAGCACTTTTTTGCCTGTTGGAGTCATAACCCTCAATCGTGTGTCCACGGGGGGTCCAGGGGATCCCTCATTTTGGGCATCTGTGGGGGGAAACAGCTCCCGAGGCTGCAACACGGGAGGCGACTGTATCCCTTCCCGACGAGGTACTGTAACCACCACGTTTGTGTCGCCGATTTTGGAGATAAGCGGTTCACCCTCTTCCATATCGGTTGGATCTAAAGAAAAAAGAGCTCCTTCTAGCGCCAAATGATGAATGTAGATCTGTATGTGAGTCAATAAACAAGTCTTTCTCTTATTATTATAAATTGGAGTTAATACAATAATACATTCTTAGGAGGTTCACTCCTTTCTCTATCTTTCCAACCCCTACTAATGTGGGGGATGGGGGGTATTTATAGGGATAGTCTAATTGGGCTTATTTCTAATTGGGCCTATTACAAAGTGGGCCTATGTACAAACTAATATTTAAGCCTTGTTTGAGAAGTGGGCTATGGCCCAACAGGTAGTTTGTAATTTTGGTACTTAATGTGCTAAGTGGGTGTGAACTGAAAGTCGCGGTTCAAGTAATTCTGAGTGTGATATTTTTTTTTTATTACTTGTCTAATTTTTTACTTAAATTTATGAGAAATTACTTGGACGTGATTAATTTAAAATTAGATACATGTATATATAGAATAACAACAATGAAGTACGAATTTAACCTATCCCAAAAAACTCAGCTAGAACTAAGAGGTATATATCATGCAAGGTATTATCAAAAGAAAATTAGAAAAAAGAATTAATTAAAATTTTATGAGTACTTCAGGAGATAAGCATATATACTTCAAGGTTAAGAGGTATATAATGCAGGTATTATCCGAAGAAAAATAGAAAAAAGAATTAATTGAAAGTTTATGGGTACTTGAGGGGATAAAAGATATGACTTGAAAGTTTTGGGATTGATAAATATAAAGTCTTAAATTTTAAAAATTAAAAGATCATTAAGCCTTAACATTATGTTCTTTATCTTAAACAAAAAAATATAAACATATAGAATCAAAAAATTGCAATTATAATCTACGATTAGAATCTCTTTTCATCCGACATTGTCACACAACAAAAATTAAATTCGTAATTATAAACATAAACATTGCTCCTAAGAAATCAAAAATACTGAAACTGCAAAAGCCGAAATAGGATATATAGTTCATTGATCCGTCATCCAAATTCGTAATTATCAACATAAACATTGCTCCTAAGAAATCAAAAATACTGAAACTGCAAAAGCAGAAATAGGATATATAGTGCGTGTTTGAGTTATCTCAAAAAAATTGACTTATCCCTTAAAATGAAAAATGAATAAGTGTGGATGAATTCTTTTAAGTTGTATTGGTGTTTGGATAAATTTACTTATAAGTTAGTTACAAGTTTGCTAATTTAAATTTTTAAAAAAATAATTAAATATAATAAGCTAAATACATGCATTTTAAATTTAAAAACATTTAAAAATACAAATGTAAAAATATAAATTATTAAAAGACAAAGAAATCAAACAATAAGCCAATAAGTTAAGGAAAATGTACGTTGTTATTAACATTCAACTTATGAACATATAAGTTATAAGTTAGTTTATAAGTGGGGTTGGCAAACACCCTCCATAAGTTTTTACGGGTTTATAAACGCTTATTATGAAGTTGGCAAACAGGCCCATAGTTCATCCGGGGTTGTCATCCAACATAATTCAACAAGACAGACCTCAACAACACAGAACTGAAAAAAGAACAAAATGGAGCACATTTTTTTAAAAAAATATAAGAAAACACAAACAAAACGAATAAGCTAACTTTATTACCTGAAAGAGGTGACGAAACACAGGGTTACAAGATCTAACAAAACTTGTTGTGAGAGAAATTCGGTATAACACAATTGAGAGAATCTCGTTGAAATATTCGTAGAATACGTCCTTGGTTATCGGACAGAGCTGTAGGTTCACGGTTTGAAACCCGAAGCTCGTAACAGGTACAGAATAGTAGAAGTAATGTTTTCGGGGGCTGAGTTGACAAAACCACCGGATGAAAAGGGTAGAGTAGATCTTACACGGCCAGCCAATTCACCGGAATATATATCACAGAGGGTACACGAGCCTTATGCGTGTAGAGAGTGAAAATCCAAATCCTTTAGTCAAGTGCCTACAAATCCTATTTATAGGAATCAAGCCCCATGTAGTTCTATTAGGTTTGTACTTCTCTTTTCCTGCGAATTCGGCCAGTCTAAGATAATCTATCTTAGAGTTATAGTCGAATTATGTACCCACAGCCGAGCTTTCCAGTGTTCTAGTTCATATCCATCTCTAAGTCCTATAAAACCTCTTATATCTAATGTATATCCGAATGAACCAATATGAGTCCCATACTGATTCTAACTGTTCTCCCCAACACATTCTATCCAGCCTAGAAGTCCTTTGTCGAGAGTAATTCTATGCTCCTAAAGTATAGGAAGCTGAGTCCTTGTCCAACTCTGATTCTGCCCCAGGGAGGTGCAGACCGCCCTGCTCCTGAACCTGTGCCTGCAGTCAAAACACCCTGAACCTGAACCCCGGTCCATATACTCCTAACCCAATACATCCCTACTGGACCTATAGCCAATACAAGCCTTAAATTGAGCCCATGTGAGATTTTGGGCACAACAACTACCCCCGGTTCCTTGCAGTATTGAATACAAAAGGAACCAGAACCTATTTTATTCTTGAGTGATCAACTCTTAACCTCATAACCAGCTGCAGATCCTTAGCTGAACACCCGATACTCAAATAAGCTGTAAACCATAATGTAACATAAGATGTAAAAGAGATAACTACAACTTAACAAAGGACAAGACAGACAATAATATTAACAGAAGCACAGTAATCTAGAATCAAAGAAGAAAAGGTAAACTCAAAAAATCAAAATACGTTATGTATTCTTGAAGTCCGTAAACAGGTCACGGAAAGAAGTTCATGAAAATGTTCAAGCCTTAGTGACAGCAACAGAAACAAGACTTGCAAGACGACAGAAGTATGTGAATGATTTAGGGTTAAGTACCACGAGATTCCAGTGATTTAATTGAAGCAACCAGAACGACAAGGGACTTATCAGAAGCATTAAATTCAAGACATAGAAGAAGAATTGATCAAGTTTTATTCATCTGTGAACCAAACCAGTTGTACTAGTTGACGACACTGAAAAGATCAAGTTGTTTTATCGTCTCAAAAGAAAGTGATACAGACTATTACTTAAACACCCAGGAGCTCAGGAGTATTGATTAAAAGAAAAGAAAAGAAAAAGATTCGATGGTTTTTCTATCTTAGAAAACCATCGAATGTGTTTTAAAGTAATCAAATGAAAACCACTTTAACTTTATTTAGTATTCGATAGTTTTGTTTTAAAAACTATCGAATGGTGAATAAAGTTAATTCATTCGATGGTTTTTGTTTAGGAGCAGGTGAAAAGTATTCTTTGTTGGACAGGTTGATGAGAATTGGACGGCCAAGATTGTTTCTACAATTGAGGTTCGATAGTTTTCTAAAACTAAGTCTACAATTACAACAGAGGAAGAGTGTCTTCTTCAGTCGAGATTATTTTCACAGTAGCAATTACTAAGAGAGAGTTTGAGCCAGAGAGATTACAGAAGAAATTAATATTGCTCTGAACTTGATCATTGTATTGATTGTGTATAACCTAGAACTCATTGAAGCTAATCTACGGATTAGAAATTGTAGCACCCCTCGAGGTTTATATTTATAAAAAGATATATTCCCCGAAACTTGGTTTGGTTTGGTGTGTTTGATTTCGTTATAGAACTGAATGAATTATCCGTGAACGAAATTAAATTATTTGTGAGTATTGTATTCAACCCCCCCCCCCCTTCTACGATACTTTGGACCTAACATAAGCTTCACGATGTATATCCCTTTGTGTTTCAGCAAATTAATCCCATGTTTTAATTCAATTCCAACTAAAACATCTACCTGTTTACACATTATCCTTCTGAAAAGAATTCAAATTTCAAATTAATATGCAACCAACTTCTTGTATTCCTCCTAGAAAATTGAATCATGCACCTGCATTTATCCTTCCCATTTTTCCAAATTTCCTTTTGATTTTTTTTATCTAATCAGATTGCACCACCTTGCGTGCATGTTCCCATTCATGCGTGTGTTTAAATACATGCCCTTCCATACCTTTTTCTTTTTTATTCTACTTCCCAACGCAAATTGTTCATTCTCCACTCTCTCTCTCCCGACGAAAAGCATGAGTGCTCCAAAGATAACCGCTGGTATTAAAGTTCCCCCGTTGTGGAAGATGAAGATGCTGTTATTTATCAAGGCATCTAATCCGTTGTATATTGGCATATTAGAGAACGGGCCGTTTGTACCAATGAAACCAGTTAGTGAATCTACAGCTCCTGATGGTAGCAGGATTCCTTCAGGCACCCAACCTAAGGATATTACTGAATTTACAGATTCAGACAAAGAACTGATTCGATTGGACACAGGTTTAATGTTGATATTGGCGGACTCCGCAGACAAGGAAATGAGCTATCAGTTGATGAACTGTACAAGCGGGAAACATATGTGGGATACCATTAACTTAATAATGGAAGGAACTGAAGACGTGCAGGAAAACAGATTGGACATCCTGACTTCTCAATACGAAGCGTTTAGGTCTCTGCCAGGAGAAAGTATAACTCAGGTCTTTGAGAAATATACTAAGCTTCTCAATGAATTGGCAATGAAAGGAAAGACCTATCCACTGAGAGAATCAAACAGGAAGTTCATGATGACGCTGCCCCATCATGTAGAACACAAGTCATCATCCATAAGGGAAAGAATTGACTTCACAAAGATGTCATTAGAGATGATCTATGGAAAGTTGAAGACCTATGAGATGGAACAAGAACAAAGAGTGATAATCTACGGATCAGGGACAGTGGATAGCAAGCACAATGCACTTGTGAGATCAGCAGCACTTGTAGTGGATGAACCAATAACTTCTGAGATTCATGTTCAAAACCCTAGAGCTGGAAAGGAGGTGATAATAGAAGCAGAAATGGATTCTGTGAATCTGGGTGTTGATGAAAGTGATTACTACACCCTAGAAGAGCTTGAGCAAATGGAAGACAAAACCATGGCGTACTTAGCTGCAAAGTTTAGTCATATTCGTTTCAAGAGAAACCCTAAGTACAAGTTCAAGGGCTCAACCAACAGATTCCAGAAGAGAAATTATACACCTAGTACAGGCTTTAAGGGAGGCTACAAGACTGGCATGATTGATAGAAGCAAATCAAGATGCTACAACTGCAATGAGTTAGGGCATTTCGCCACTGAATGCCGGAAGCCTCGTCAAGCAAGAGACATGAAAGATGTCTATGGAAAGAAAGACTCATATGAGGATTTGAAGAAGGAGAATGCCAAGCTTAAACAGCAACTGAAGGCATTTTCTGGAAAGCAGAAAGGGAAGGCTTATATAGCAGAGGGAAAGCACTGGGATGATACTGATTCGAATGAAGAGGAGGAATATGTAAATGTTGCTCTAATGGCTGACTCTTCAGAGGAATCACCACAATCATCTCAGGTACCTATCTTAACTACAATTGATATGTCTAACTCTGAGTACAAGAAAACTGTGCAAGATCTTAGTGTAGAATTGTTTAATGTACACACAAGCATGCTAGCATCAGAAATGGAAAATGCTAAACTAGTTCTTAAGATTAAAAAGTTAGAATCTAAAAATGAAGAACTAGAGCTTGTAGCTGTAACATTAGAAGATCTTAAGCAAAAGAATGTGTACTTAGAGAACAAGGTCAAGTGTAATGATGAGATAGAGGCTGAATGCTTTTAAGAATTCCGCCCTGATTGCTAAGGAGATAATAGATACTCAGACCCAGGGTAATAAAACTGCTATAGGACTTGACTATTCCAAAAAGGCTGGGAAAAGGACTCTGGAATTTCCTGTGACATCTTCTATTGTCAAGAAGGATATTCCACACATTCTTAAGAATGTGGTCAGTCCAGTCTTTGTCAGGCCCTTCTCAGAACCTTTTCATGAGGATGACCTTTTCATAGCACAAGAATTGCTTGAGGAGGATTTATTGAAGGAAAAAGAGGTAAAGACCAAGTTGCCTAGGAATTCAGTAAAAACTGTTATACCTAAAACTGAAGTAGGTGACTTAGTTAGTAATGTTAAAAAGAACAGGAATGGGAAAAAGAAGATTGTTAATCAGGAAATTGTTCCATTTTCTCCCATTGCATCTAGGAAGTTGTGCACTATTTGTAATTCTGCTGGACACCTTACACATGCATGTAAAAAGGTTAAAGTAGAAACTGCTAATACTTCTGAAATGCATAACATGTCTGACATGCCTGATCTTCATGAACCCTGTGGAAAGAAAGAGTGTTTGCTATGTAAGTACAACATCATGCATGCTTATTTTAAGTTGATGAATGATAGTAGCAATAGCACTGATAATGTTAAATCCACAGATACTATGAATATCAAACAGGGTAAGACTAAATTGAATGTTACTCCTGTTAAATCATCTAAACCTTCATGACCCAAACAATTTTGGGTACCAAAGTCCGCTTAATCAATCTGTGATTGCAGGGTAAGGTTAAAAGCTCAAAGGTCGTGTGGATTCTGGATAGTGGCTGTTCTAGACACATGACAGGTGAAGAGTCCCTACTTACAGAGGTGGTTAAGAAGACCGGCCCGATTGTAACCTTTGGAGATGACAGCAAAGGATTCACTACGGGATATGGTAAATTGAAAGCCGGAAATGTCATCATTGAGAACATCTCTCTTGTTGAAGGATTAAAGCACAATCTTCTAAGTATCAGTCAGTTCTGTGATAAAGGCTACAATGTAGATTTCAGAAAGGACAATTGCTTGATCACCAACAGGAAGGATGAGAATCTTACTCTACTGGGAGTGAGAAAAGGAAATTTGTTTATAGCTGACTTAAGTTATACCAATGAAGGAGAAGTTACATGTTTCTATGCAAAGGCATCTTCAGAACAAAGTTGGCTATGGCGCAAGAAGCTCTCACATCTGAACTTCAAAACTATGAACTCTTTGGTAAAGAGAGAGTTAGTGAGAGGGTTGCCCCTGATGGAATTCAATCAGGAGGGACTATGTGAAGCATGTGAAAAGGGGAAGTCGAAGAAAGCATCACATGGAAGCAAAGGAATGACAAGCTTTACTGAACCATTACAACTGATTCATATGGATTTATTTGGTCCAGTCAATGTTATGTCACTTTCAAGAAATAGATATGCATTGGTGATGGTGGATGACTACTCCAAGTACACGTGGGTGTTGTTCATACAAACAAAGGATGAAGCAACACAACTAATCAATGATCACATCAAAAAGATAGAAGTGGAAGCTAAGCTACCTGTGCGGACAATCAGATCAGACAATGGAACTGAATTCAAGAATGCAGTTCTTAATGATTTCTGCTCAAAGAAAGGAATTTCAAGACAGTATTCAGCACCAAGAACTCCTCAACAGAATGGAGTAGTGGAAAGGAAGAACAGGACCTTGGTTGAAGCAGCAAGGACCATGTTGAGTGAATCAAAACTTCCCACTTACTTTTGGGCTGAAGCAGTGAACACAGCTTGCTACACTCAGAATCGAACCCTGATCAACAAAGATCATGAAAAGACTCCGTATGAGTTAATGGCCAACAAGAAACCAACACTGAAGTACTTTCATGTGTTTGGTGCAAAGTGCTTTGTACTTAAAGATGGAGAACATCTTGGCAAGTTTGATGCCAAAGCAGATGAAGGCATTTTTCTGGGCTATTCTCTGGAATCTAAGGCTTTCAGGGTATATGTGATTGAAGATAAGAAGGTGTTGGAAAGCTTTAATGTAACATTTGACGACACCAAAAGACCAGGCCTGCAAACTGGAGAGAACTCTGAATCCTTGGTATTTGAAAATATATCAGGAGATCTCTCTGACAATGAAGAAGTACCTGAAGTTGTTACAGTTATTAATAATAATCATAATGATAATGATTCTGGACAAAGTGGTGACCAAAGTGGAGATCCTCAAAATTCTACAGGATCCACTATTCAGTCTATAGAATCATCAGATCAAACCGTCAACAACTCAGGGGGAGCAGGAGAAGGATCAACTAGTCACACTCCACAACATCTAGAACAAGGAGAATCATCAAGATCGCATCTTCCAAGACAAAGGGTATGGAATAGAGATCATCCCTTTCACTTGATCATTGGTGATCCGGACACAGGAGTGAGAACTAGGAGAACATCACAAAATGAATGTCACTATTCTGGGTTTCTTTCAGAAACAGAACCTAAGAAAGTTGAAGATGCTCTAGATGATCCAGATTGGGTGATTGCTATGCAAGAGGAACTCAATCAGTTTGAAAGGCAGAAAGTTTGGAAGCTGGTACCCAGGCCTAAGGGAAAATCTGTTATTGGAACAAGATGGGTATTCAGAAATAAGTTGGACGAAGATGGCATTGTAACGAGAAACAAAGCCAGACTGGTTGCTAAAGGTTACTCTCAAGAAGAGGGAATTGACTATGATGAAACCTATGCACCAGTAGCAAGACTTGAGGCCATCAGAATGTTTCTGGCATTTGCTGAACATTCCAATTACAAGGTATATCAGATGGATGTGAAGAGTGCTTTTCTGAACGGGGAGTTAGAAGAAGAAGTGTATGTGGAACAACCTCCAGGTTTTGAGGATTCAAAACTGGCAGACTTTGTGTACTTTCTATTCAAAGCTCTCTACGGACTCAAACAAGCTCCAAGGACATGGTTTGACACTCTCTCTGAATTCTTACTTGAAAATGATTTTACAAGAGGTGTCGTAGACAAAACTCTCTTTGTCAAAAAGCATAAAAATGATTTGATATTGGTGCAAGTATATGTTGATGAAATAATATTTGGTTCTACTAATGATGATCTATGCTTTGCTAAGTTAATGCAGAGTCGTTATGAAATGTGAGCATGATGGGTGAATTGTCATTCTTCCTTGGACTGCAAGTATACCAAAAACAAGATGGTATATTCATTTGTCAGTCCAAGTACATCAAAGATCTTCTGAAGAAGTATCAAATGGAAGACTCATCTACAGCAAAGACTCCTATGCCAACTGCCACTAAGCTTGATAAGGATGAAACTGGTAAGAAGGTTGACATCACAGGCTACAGAGGTATGATAGGCTCATTACTTTATCTCACAGCAAGTAGACCAGATATAATGTTTGCAACATGCTTGTGTGCTAGGTTTCAGTCTGATCCTAAAGAATCTCATCTAATAGCTGTTAAGCAAATATTTAGATACAGGATTTGATCTTATTGGATACACAGACTCTGATTTTGTAGGTTGTAAGATTGATCGGAAGAGTACTTCAGGAAGCTGTCAGTTTCTTGGAAGAAGGTTAGTTTCCTGGTATAGCAAGAAGTAGCATTCAGTTTCCACATCAACAGCTGAGGCTGAATACATTGCTGCTGGAAGCTGCTGTGCTCAGATCTTGTGGATGAGAAACCAACTCCGTGACTATGGGCTTTTGTTGACAAAGATTCCAATATTTTGTGACAACACAAGTGCCACAGCAATCTCAAACAACCCAGTGCAACACTCGAGGACGAAGCACATCGACATCAGGTATCATTTTATCTGAGAGCATGTCATGAATGGAACTGTGGAGTTACATTTTGTACCCACAGAGGATCAAATTGCAGACATCTTTACTAAACCGCTTGATGAATCCACTTTCAATAAGCTGGTTGGTGAACTTGGGATGTTAAATCTTTCTAATTGATTTTGATTAGAAGTCAGTAACTGCAGATAGTCCTAGTGAATACATGAGTTTAAGAATTTCCATATCCTTAGGACTCGTGAATTTATTTTCTGGAGGAATTCTCGTAGTTAGGATTTTTGTACTAATTTTATGTCATAATTATGGATGATATATCTTCTGGCATTTAATTGGTTATTAATTCTAAAAATTATTTAAGTGCTAATATTTGTTCTAAATATTTAAGCATTTATTTAATTTGAATTAATTTACTTTGTTTTTAACATTGTAGATTAATGCAGCATAATTGATTGGATTTTAATTGATTAATATCACTTAATGATATTTAGTTGATTTTATTCTGAGAAAATTGTGAATTTTCTTTTAAGAATTGATTTTGGTAAATTTGAAAAGATTTATTAAAATTTAAACTTGACAGGAAATGAAAATCTGATTTTTAGAACATGAACAGGTTTTAGAAATTGGAAAGAAGCAAAAAGTATCGAATTTAGAAAATTCGATAGTTTTTCCAAGTACAAAGACAAAACCATCGAAATTAATTTTTGATAGTTTTTGATTTGGAAAAGAAAAATCATCGAAATACATTTTTCGATAGTTTTTTAAATCAAAGTGAAAATAATTAAACTCCTCGATAGTTTTTCCAAAAGAATTAGTTCGATAGTTTTTCAAATTTTCAAAGAAAAACACCTCGATAGTTTTCTGATAAACGTTCTAAATTCTGATTTTCAAAAAACTTCGATAGTTTTCTAAAAACTATCGAAGGTGAGTTGACAGTTTTGCCCCTCGCAGAAAACCATCGAAGGCGCTTTTAAAAACCATCGAACCAGAAATGACAAATTTGCCCTTGTCAGTTTCATTTAGTATAAAACATTGCCTTGTTTCTTTTCTCTTTTCATTTCACAGATCTGAGAAACCTTGGCTTTCATTTATAATACTTACAAGAATACACACAACATCAAGAACACTTTCGATAGAATTCTTCTGTTTTAACCGAGAAAGCTTGAAAAAGTTACAGTTTTTCATTGTTAAGTGGTTTTTTAGCCGTGAAAGACTTGATTATTTTAAGTTCTGTAATATACTAAGGAAGAATCCATCGAACTAAGCTTTTGAATTATAGAACTCGAACTTGAACTTTATAAACCTGTTTTTCAGTAATTTTCTTTAGAAGTTAATTGTTAATCAATTGATTTCTTTGGAAAATTGTGATTATTTGGAGTTTCATATTTAGGGTTCTTGGTTAAAAGTAGTTCGAGGTTGTGTTTTAAAGATTTAAAAGGGGTTATTTTGTTTCAAGTTTGATTAATTAGAAATAATTAATTAAATTTAAGTGAAAAATTAGTTTTAGTTTATTTAAATTTTCTGGAAATTTGAAATAAAATGGCCGGAGAATTTATCGTAACCAAAACTAATCATGTCTCGTTTCAGAACTTGCAATCCATAACGAACTTACAGTTTCGTGCATGGGCAGAATTTCTGAACACACGTTCATTAGTGGCATTTGCTGTGAGTACTCCCGTAGTCCTTTGCATCGATCAATTGACTACGTTGTACACAACCGCCACGGATACAACTGAGAATAACGTAAGGTCCTTCAGTTTTGTTTTGCCAGGGGGCAGAACAATAAGGGTGACGGAACATGACTTTAACAGAATACTTCATTTTCCAACAGAAAACCATGTTCCGGATCCCACAACTGAGGAGATACATGCTTTCTTCACTCTCATAAGAAGTCAACAACCTAACTTCTTTGTGGGAGAGTTTCTGAAGCATTACTTGCCAAAGCCATGGAACTTTTTCTTTCATACACTTATCCATGTGTTTATTGCTAAGCTTACAAATCTGCATGGTATTCCCTATTCCTTCAAAAGATAGGGTTTTCCATTGCTAACAATACGCATATAAACATAGGAAAGTTACTGATTGATCAAGTAATTCTATGCATGGGACCACTGGATGAAAGAATAGGCATGGACGATGTGCTTTGTTTCTATCCTAGGTTCCTACCGCTCATTCTCAATGATGTCTTAACAGATAATGAACGGGAGATATTTGAAGGTGAAGCCACCCAGGAGTGCATGAAGATGAAGAGCAATGCTATAACAGCTCTGATAAGGAAGAACAACTATCTTCCAGGGGTACCCACTGTTCTCACAGACTATTTAAGAACGGTGCCCCTACCACTTCTGCCCCCCAGGGGAACAGGTAATTGAAGGTAATATTCCTCCACCTCAACCTGAAATGGCACCTGAACCAATGGATGTTGATCCAGAGCCCTCAGTGGCCATTCCTGACCAGGAGGTTGCAAACCCACAACCTCTAACCACGGTCGAAGAGCCAAATGAAACAATAAACGAACCTACTTCCCCTCCTATACCCAATATTCAGACATCCGTGAGTGTAGAGGAGATAGTGCCTTAGCAGCACCACATAAAGAGATACACCCTTCAACAGCAGCTCTGCCTACCTCTAAAAGGAGAAGAACAGAAACCGAGGCAACTGTTGATACTTTATTTCAAACTTCCAAAGCGCCCTTTATTGATTTTTCTGATGCTGATTGGGCTACGCTAACGAAAGCTATATCTGAACCAATAGCTCAATCAAGTAAGGAAGAATTGACGGAAGCAACTGGTGTTCCGACCATATTACGGTCAGGTTCACTGGTTGAAGGTTCTAAGAACTAAGGGTCTTCACAGACGTCGAGAGAAGGCTTTGACCTAAATGCACAATCTAAAGGGTCATTGTCTACCTCCCCAGATGGAACATATCTGGATCCTGCGGGTAAAGGGTCTGACGTAGGTGTAGATCGGCAACTCGGTAACAATGAATCAATTACTATTGAGGAGTCAACTGAGGTAAAGTCTTCACAGACTATTCGGGAAGATTCGGGATCTCTGCTATTAATAGAGCCTGTTTCTAACCCCCTAGAGATTCAAACTCTAGATCCTTCAAAGGATATATCATCTACGGATGATCAGCAACTTGGTTTAACCAAGGACGGGGACTTGCGAAGCCCCATTGCACCACCGGTGACCTCCTTAAGGATGGCTACGGTGTTTTCTTCTGCAGGTACAATCAGCACAAAGGGATTGAGTGAAACACAAACACTTACACCTAGCCTGAGTGGTAAAGGTAAAATGATTCAAACACTGACAGAAACGTTGAGTGTACACCCAGAGCCAAACGTGAGGAGTGACACCCTAACCCTTCCAAATATTGATGATTTGCTGTTACCGACAGAAAGAGAGTTACAAGTTCAATCTACCCTCAAGGAGATGACAGTTCGTGACAAAGAAGGAAATCCACTATTTAAGGTTCCACTGCGACCTTCCTTTGACCAAGGGATCTCCTCTAGTCAAGCCAATGCTTCTTTAAAGACTATTCAAGAGAAGGTTGACTTGGCTGCAGCTGATTCCAGAAGAACATCCAGGGTCATTGGCAGTGCATCTGGCACTATAACAGGTACGAAGCAGGCAGTGGACACCTTAAAGAAGGAAGCTATGGAGGAACTGATCGAGTTGAGGACAGACGTCAAGGAACTTAAAGATGGATTCATGAATGAATTAGATGCTTTGTCACAAGGACAAGAAGCTTTGAAAGAAGACGTTCTGGTTATCCGGGATGGTCAAGCTAGGGTAAAAGATGCAATGAACACCCTTTCTAGAGTGGAGTCTAAGCTGAACCAGAGATTGGACAAGATTGAGAAGACTACCAACTCCAGATTGGATGACATTGACCTGAAGCTGGCTTCTATGCAAGAGATGAATAAGGATCTATTGGATTTCATGGAAAATCAAAGTGACGGAGTATAGTCAATCTGGACTATGCTGAAGAACCAACAAACTGGACAACCTAGTCCTTCCAATCAGGAACCTGATCTTTCTGCTACCTTTTATGCTGAGGATGCTTTTATCGAGGATTCCTCAACTAAGGGGGAGAAGGTTGGAGATGAGGAGAAAGGTATGGATGGATGGGGAGTTTGGGAAACGGTTGAAGCTATTCCGATAAGACAGTACTGGATAGAAGAACTTGTAGAAGAGGAGAAAAGTGAAGAGGTATTTGAGGTCATGCAAGAGCAACCAATTCAGGAGGAGCATGAGCCATATTATCCAGAGCTCGTTGAACATCCAATCTGGGAGGATATTATGGAAGAAGAAGCAAATCCTCTGTCACAAGAAGAAGAAGCTGCCTTGGAAGCGGTAAGAGCTCAAAGAGCTGCAATAGATGCCAGGCATGCTGAAAGAGAAAGACACCAAGTAGTTCTAAGGATTGAGAAGCTAAAATGATCCAAGGTGCAAGCTGAAGTAAGGAAGAAAAAGATGATGGATTTGGAAAGTAAGCATGGAAGTGAATGGGAGATGGCTTATAAAACCTTCTGTGGAGTTGAAGACGGATTAGAAGTCAACGACAATGCAGAGGTGGAAGTCATAATTCAGAACATTAGAAGTGCAAATCCCGATGATCATGTTTACTTCACTGCACTGAGGAATACTGTGATCTTTCTGAAAGCTGGGGTTAAAGCAAATGGAGCCTGGAACTTATTAATCAGTTTTCTGGAAAAAGGTACATTTGTGATTTCCACTAAGTTTTTAGAACAGAGAACATACACAGAAATGCAGGTGATACTCATCAAGATCCAAAGAACTAAAAGACTAAATGAACTGCTCCGTGACCATGTTGAGGAGATCGTGATGAAAGTCGGTCCAGAGATTACTGAAGATCCTCCAATGGTTAGATTCATGACGAATGACTTGTTCAGAATCTGCTATTTGGCTGAGGACAAACTGAAAGACTATCCAAGCAACTATCTAATATCAGTTGAGAAGTATCTTAGATCCACTGGATTCTCATCAATGGAGCAGGAAAAAGCAGTAGACACTCTTAGAAGATTTCTAATGGAGAATGTTCCTTACTATAGGAAAAGAGTGGAAAGAGGATTGGAAGTGCATACCAGATTACCAGACATGCCAAAGCTAAACAAGAAAGATGTTAACATTGCATGGTTATGGGCTGGAGTGGGTCAAGAGGTTGAATATATTGGAAGACACATCCAAGGAGCAATCCTTAAACCTGGAGAACCACTGCACTCTCTGTCAGTGATTGATTATCAAGCTGCTAACTCCGATCCAATGATTGAAGAAGGTGAGATTGGAATGGACTGAAGATTGAAGCAAAGAACAAAAAAACTATCAGCTCAGACTAGAGGAGCAACTTCATTGTATAAAGTTTTATTGTTTTTTGATTTATGAAATCTGGAAATGTATATATATCTGATCCAGAATGCATTTAATATTATTAATCTGTCTTACTTTAATTAGTTTAATGTTTCCTTAGTTAGTTGAGTTATCCTTGAAGTATTTGCTTGTCGAACTCTATCCAATCAAATAGGGGGAGATTGTAAAGCATAATGTAACATAAGATGTAAAAGAGATAACTACAACTCAACAAAGGACAAGACAGACAATAATATTAACAGAAGCACAGGAATCCAGAATCAAAGAAGAAAAGGTAAACTCAAAAAATCAAAATACGTTATGTATTCTTGAAGTCCGTAAACAGGTCACGGAAAGAAGTTCATGAAAATGTTCAAGCCTCAGTGACAACAACAGAAACAAGACTTGCAAGACGACAGAAGTATGTTAATGATTTAGGGTTAAGTACCACGGGATTCCAGTGATTTAATTGAAGCAACCAGAACGACAAGGGACTTATCAGAAGCATTAAATTCAAGACATAGAAGAAGAATTGATCAAGTTTTATTCATCTGTGAACCAGACCAGTTGCACTAGTTGACGGCACTGAAAAGATCAAGTTGTTTTATCGTCTCAAAAGAAAGTGATACAGTCTATTACTTAAACACCCAGGAGCTCAGGAGTATTGATTAAAAGAAAAGAAAAGAAAAAGATTCGATGGTTTTTCTATCTTAGAAAACCATCGAATGTGTTTTAAAGTAATCAAATGAAAACCACTTTTACTTTATTTAGTATTCGATAGTTTTGTTTTAAAAACTATCGAATGGTGAATAAAGTTAATTCATTCGATGGTTTTTGTTTAGGAGCAGGTGAAAAGTATTCTTTGTTGGACAGGTTGATGAGAATTGGACGGCCAAGATTGTTTCTACAATTGAGGTTCGATAGTTTTCTAAAACTAAGTCTACAATTACAACAGAGGAAGAGTGTCTTCTTCAGTCGAGGTTATTTTCACAGTTGCAATTACTAAGAGAGAGTTTGAGCCAGAGAGATTACAGAAGAAATTAATATTGCTCTGAACTTGATCATTGTATTGATTGTGTATAACCTAGAACTCATTGAAGCTAATCTACGGATTAGAAATTGTAGCACCCCTCGAGGTTTATATTTATAAAAAGATATATTCCCCGAAACTTGGTTTGGTTTGGTGTGTTTGATTTCGTTATAGAACTGAATGAATTATCCGCGAACGAAATTAAATTATTTGTGAGTATCGTATTCAACCCCCCCTTCTACGATACTTTGGACCTAACATAAGCTTCACGATGTATATCCCTTTGTGTTTCAGCAAATTAATCCCATGTTTTAATTCAATTCCAACGAAAACATCTACCTGTTTACACATTATCCTTCTGAAAAGAATTCAAATTTCAAATTAATACGCAACCAACTTCTTGTATTCCTCCTAGAAAATTGAATCATGCACCTGCATTTATCCTTCCCATTTTTCCAAATTTCCTTTTGATTTTTTTTATCTAATCAGATTGCACCACCTTGCGTGCCTGTTCCCATTCATGCGTGTGTTTAAATACATGTCCTTCCATACCTTTTTCTTTTTTATTCTACTTCGCAACGCAAATTGTTCATTCTCCGCTCTCTCTCTCCCGACGAAAAGCTCCAAAGCGACTCAAATCTCCGGCGATACTCCACCTGCAACACTCCATAAGGTACGAATTTATCCCCATCTATCTCTTCTAATCTTTATCTACTGCTGCAAGTTACTCTTCTATGTATTCACTCCATATGCATATATACACACATATATACTCACACATGTATGTATACACACAGCAACAGCTACATCCGTTATCTTTTTAAGTCATAAACCATGTTGTCATGCATATATTCTCAGACCTGTAAGCATGCAACTTTTCCCTTTGTCTTGACCATGTAATCGAATCAAAACCCCTTTCAATCAGTGTCTTTTCATTACCACAAACCACACACAGAGCCCCGTCCACTCGTCTTCCTAGAGACTGTTATTTGCATGCCTGATAATTCATATGTGTTATATGTAACTTAATAAACCGATTGTCGATATGCCGCTGCCTAGAAGGACTTGACCTATTGAAGCAACATCCAAACCCTTTTTCCCAGCTATAGGTTTATATCTAGGCGCAATTCACCGCTTTGTACAGGTGAAAACCTCTATATACCTGTATCAACCATTTAGGTATAGACAACTTTGAAATTAGCATCCCGGGAACTCATTCTTATCTTGGTCACCATCTGTTTGCCGTAAAATCCCGGTGACAATTCACAAAAACGCATGATTGCACACCCTTGTAAGCTTCACAGTTTACTTGTCCCTTTGCTCGCCTGATTGAGGAGAAACCTATTGGCTGTTAACTTATCCTGCTCCATCTTTTGCAGATGTCAGGGAACTCAGCCCCGGCTAGCTCTCAACAGTCATCAGGCCACGAGGTTCAGACTCCTATTGACCTCTCATACTCCTTATCGGCCAGAACCCTTTCATCAAATCCACTTACTATCAAACTAGTCAGCACTAGAACTCGTTCCGAGGTTAAGGTAATAGTTCCCGAACAAGCCATTATATCAGTTCGAACCAATTTTTTTTCCCATAAGACCAGAGATTCACAACCAGTAGCCATCTGTTAAACATCTTCTGACAATTATCCAATCCCTGAAACCGAAAGATTACCTTACTCCAAATATTATTCCCTCAATGAAGAAGTTTCCTCCATCAAGACAAGAACCACTATCCACCCTGAAACCGACTCCGAGGTTGAGATGGAGACCTCTATGGAAGGTGAAGCCCCCTCTGAATCCCAAGGCATTATCCCCGCCTGCGAGGAGCTTGATACCTCGATGAATGCCAATATATTGAAACTTCTCCTTCAGAAACATCGCCCCAGCTGTCGTCTAGTGATACCTTCCCCTGGGGAGAGGTGTCATCGTTTCGATAACTTTGAACCTGATCAAGCCATACCCTCAGCTGTGTTTTCTGCCACAGTTTTTAGAATGGGTTTGTCCATCCCTCTACATCCTTTCATCAACGATATCATTACTTACTATGACATTCCCCTCCAAATGACCCCGAACGCCTAAAGAATTCTGCCCGTGAGCTGGGTTTCTTTTACCAGCTCAAACAAACGGGAAAGAATTCTGGTTTCTTTTACTTGTCTGCCTGGAACGTCCATGATGGACAGTGCATTAAAGGCAATAGGAAGGGGATGACCGATTGGTTGCCTCAATTTAATTATTGTTACGACTACCCAATACACAGAACTGAATTTAATAGAAATCCCAGTAAGTACTTACTCCGTACTTTCTTTACTCCTTCCTGAATAATTCCAATAATACATTCTAACCCACACCTACACCTCATATAGAGATTCCAAGTAAGACAACTCTCAAAGGTCATTCCCTGGAAAGAGCCCAAGAGGCCTTGAGGCTGTCAGCAGAGCTAGGATATGGTGCTAGTCTGCTGACAGATCAAAACCTTAAAAGATGTGGCTTCTTGTCCAATAAGAGATCCATGAACTTGATTCCAACAGAGGACTCTAAAGCTGGAGCCTCGAACAGAATAGGTTTCCTATCATATCTTTATGCTTTACTTTATTTTATGTGTATCCACGACATATTATCATTTCATACATATATTTAATTGTTTATATGCTAACCTTTGATCTTTCTTTCAAATATGGCTTCTGGTGTGCCATCTTTTGTCAACAAGTCCGCAAGCTATGATGACCTCTTTGGAGACGAAGATAAAGACCTTGTCCCTATTGATGCCACCCCCATATCCAGAATGAAATCAACCACTGCTTCTTAGGACAAATCTACCACTTCTTCTAAGAGGAAACTTCCACCAGCTGTTGCCGCCGACTCTATCAAAGGCCCGGGATCCTGTTTCAACAAAAAACCTAAGCCATCAACCCCTAGAACCCCAGGTGAAGGGTCAAGCCCTCTAATTCGTAAGTTTTTTATCATGGCAGGAAATCAAATTCCAGAAGGGGCAATTGCTGAGTGGGATAAGATGAGCTTATCTGAAGCCGCTAAAACCACCACCTGGTGCCAAGCTCAATGTTTCTTTCACACCTTGAAGCGCAATGAGGAAATGACAGTAGCAGCCCGTAGTGACCAGAAATCATCCGAAAAAGTTAATCATGTGAAGACCCTCCTCAAAGTAAGTGATGATGAGAAGAAGAAGTTAGCTTACGCTAGTAAGAAGCTCAAGGCTTCCGAGGCTAAGCCATTGAAAGAACGTGACCAACTAAACACCACTGTAATCAACATTGATGCTGAGAAGGATGCCTTAAAAGCCTCCTACACCAAAAAAGTTCAAGATTTTAAGAAAAATCTAGATTCTCTCAACACCACCATTGCCCTGGAGAGATCCACTCGTGAAGCCGCCAAGCGTGAAAAGTTTGAAGTCGGGTATAGCCGAGGGGTGAATGATTACATCGAGTCTACATGTGATCATTTCCCGTCCCTGGACTGGACCCTACTTGGCGATGATGCGGTGAAGATGGTGGAGGAAATCAAGAAGAAAGAAGCTGATGCTGCGATAGGTCAGGAAAAGATTGTTCAGTTAGAACCTGAAGTTGAGGCTCAAGGTGCGGTTGACGGCACCAGCCTAGAGGTTCAAATGGAAGATGTGGAGAAAGCTGATCCAGCTCCTGACCAGGACGCTCCTGACTCCTCTCCTGACAACCCCGCTTCATGATTACCGACTACCAGTTCCTTAAAAAACATTTATACCCTTGTAAGTGTTAGCTTTTATGATTTTTATTTTGATAACATTCCTGGCGTTCGCGTCGTAAGTTTCAAACATTTGGATGAGGGTGCGTGTACCTCGGAATACCTCACAAGATGTAACCTTTAACTCTGGTTTTCATCTTTTTATTTATCGTACTTTTATCCTTTATATGCCTCCATGCAATCTTTTCCATGCATATGCCTTAGATTGTTATGACGGGTATATGAGAGGTTAGCTGTGACCTCCTGTCAAGTCCCAAATGCATAAGCTAAACCTGCTCTGCAGCGTTAGGTCGCCAATATCTGTGTTCCAGTAAACAAATATGTACTAATCTAAAAATATCCATGATTTGTACCATTAAGGAAGCCAATAGGGTTTAACTTATGAAATCATCCTTTACCCAAAGCCGGCCAATACGCATTTTTGTGTTATTGTAGCCACAATCCTGAATCTCGCCCGAGCTATTTTCTGCCTCTTAACCAGAGATACAAACCATAAATGATAATAGTTATTCACAACATGATTATTTCAATAATATGATGTATAAGTAAACCACCCTTGCACCTAATATCCTTAGGTACCTAGTCCATATTCCATAGATTAAAATATCCATAAGCCATTTTATCCAATTGCCTTAGAAAAAACTGATTATCCATGCATATACCTGCCCAGGGTAAGGCGCCATTAAATTCCACGTACTTCATAGGTCCGTATGAAGCTTAATCTGTGCTACAGCTTAAGGGGTCGTTAACCTTGAACCTCCCTACTGTAGTTTTGACCTATTTAATATTCCATCTTGCAATCGTGCAAGGGGTTTAATCCAGGGTGTGGCCTGTGTTTGGCTCCCACACTTTACCATGATATTTATGCCTAGTGTCCCTAGGGCTTATATGGGTTGTAATAAGTGTATATGTTCAGTTCATAAGTCATAACCTTCACCTCATAATCCATGAGTCTTATCCTCCACCTCATAATCCATGAGTGTGAATCTCCAATCCAATTAATATAAAATCCAATCTAAATTCATTAAATCTAATCCAATGATATTATGCTTCAAAATTTTACATTTTAAACATGTATTCTGTATACCCACTACCCTTCAGTTCTTTATCATATAATCATTTATGGTGAAGAACTAAACAGAGATAGTCATGCATTCAATCTTTTACCACATGTAATTCTTATAGTAAACACATAAAGAATAACAAAGCGTTCAAGCAAGAACAATCATATGAACCAAAAGTAGAGGTTTCATTCATATTGTAAAATTTGTCAAAAGACATCAAATAGGTAGGGTGTGCATACACTACCCCCTGAGTGTTCAGAGAACAAATAAACAACTATGAATCTGAAACAAATTGTTTTGAAGCTGAACCAAGCAGCTATCAAGCTGGAGCTAATCAACTATGAAGCTATACCTAAGCATGGTAGTTACAACTAATAAACCGCTTTTATTATTCCTACGCCTGAAAGAGGCCTACAGAAATAGTACCTGATAGTTCTACTGGTAATATTTCTTAAGATGCTCCTCATTCCATGCCCTTGGGATGAGCTTTCCATCCAAATCCGTGAGATGATAGGTATCTTCCCCTAAGACAGCCTTTATGAGGTACAGACCTTCCCAATTTGCACCAAATACACCATGCCCATGAACCTTCATGTTCGGCATCATCCTCCTTAAAACCAAACTACCAACCTTCAACGGACGAGCACGAACCTTGTCGTCAAAGTACTTCCGAGTACGTTGCTGATAAGTAGCTAGCTTCAGCTGTGCAGTGGCTCGAACCTCTTCCACCAAATCCAAGTATAAACGGTGATTTACTTCATTATTCCCAGGATCATAATTATCTCTTCGAAATGATCCAGCCCCAATTTCCACGGGCAACATAGCTTCACAACCATAGGTTAAGGTGAAGGGTGACTCCCCAGTAGTGGTTCGCGGTGTTGTGTTGTATGACCACAAAACCATGGGGAGCTCCTCAGGCCAACACCCTTTTCTTTCTTCCAGCTTAGTCTTCAAAGTATGCTTAATGATCTTGTTGACAACTTCGATTTGACCATTACTTTGAGGGTGGTAAACTGCTGTGAAGCCCTTTTGAATCCCAAGATCATCACATAACTTTCACAACTCTTTACTATCAAATTGCCTTCCATTATCTGAGATTAGTTTGTATGGAACCCCAAATCTACAAACAATTGCCCTGAACACGAATTCATTTATCTTTGCAGCTGTTATCGTAGCCAGAGGTTCAGCTTCAGCCCATTTGGTAAAATAGTCAACAGCTACAACAACATATTTCACACCTTATTTCCCTTTAGGAATTTCCCCAATCAAGTCGATTCCCCACACCGCAAAAGGCCAAGGGCTGGTGAGAGGTTTTAACGGGACAGTGGGATTGCTGTTGAAATTTGCAAACCTTTGACAACGATCACACGCCCGAGTGAACCTATGTGCATCCTTCTGAATTGTAGGCCAATAATATCCTTGACGGAGTATTTTATGTGCCAGAGAGGTTCCACCTGAATGATTGCCACAAATTCCTTCGTGGACTTCTCGCATGATGTACTCGCATTCATCACCTAATATGCACTTCAAAAGCGGTTTGTTAAATCCCCTTTTTTACAAAGAACTATCATAGATAACATACCTTACAGCCTGGTATTTTAACCTCTTAGCCTCTTCTTTCTTTTCCGGAACAATTCCCTTTGTGATGTATTCCATGATAGGTGTTGTCCACAACACCTCAGTCGCAGGTTCCAAGTTCATGACCTCAAGCTTAGGGATGCTAGGCTGAACTTGTATCTCCAGAGGTATGACCCCTAACATAGTAGCTTCCTTTTGTGAACCTAATTTCGCAAGCGCATCGGCATCAGTATTTTGTGCCCTTGGAATCTGCTCGAGGTTCACCTCCTTGAACCTACTTATCAGCTCTTCAGAGTATCTCATGTAAAGGTCAGTACGAGGACCTCTAGCCTGGAATCCTCCTCGAATATGTCATACCACCAACATAGAGTCACTGAAGACGGTCAGGTTTTCCACCTTCATCTCCAAGGCGAGCTTCAAACCTGCTATTAGAGCTTCATACTCTGCATCGTTGTTAGTTTCATAAAAAGAAAAATGAATGGAGCTTTAAAGCTTATGACCCTCCGGGCTAATAAGAACAATACCAGCTCATGCCCCATTTCCATTTACTGCACCATCCACGTAGAGTGTCCACCAAGGCGAACAGTTTTCAACCATCTCCTCGGGAGCTGTAGGTTCGGTCACGCATTCATCACCATTGACTTCAAATGATGGAGGAAACTCTAGTAGAAAGTCTTCTAGCACCTGTCCTTTTATAGCCGTCCTTGGCCTATATTCAATATCAAACTGAACAGCCCATTTCATAAGCCTACCTGAAGCTTCAGGTTTATGCAAGACTTGCCTTAAAGGAAAAGAGGTACGTACCTCAATCTGATGTGCCTAAAAGTAAGGCCGAAGTTTCCTTGAAGCTAAGATTAATGAGTAAGCCAGCTTTTCCATATTAGAATATCTCGTCTCGGCATCCAACAACCTTTTGCTCACATAATAAACCGGGTGCAGAACCTACACCTCCTCTCGAACTAGCACATCACTGATTGAGTATTCTGACACTGCTAAATATAGTATGAGAACCTCTCCATCAAGAGGTTTAGACAGCAATGGGGGGCTACCCAACTGCTCCTTTATTTTTGTGAAGGCAGCTTCACACTCCGGGCTCCACTCGAAGTTCTTTCCTTTCTTGATCGCTACAAAGAATTCTCTACATTTATCCGAAGATTTAGATACGAACATGTTCAGAGCTGCAATCCTTCCAGTAAGACTCTGAACCTCCTTTATGTTACGAGGAGACCGTATCTCAATTAAAGCTTTTATCTTCGCGGGGTTTGCCTCGATTCCTCGATGATTAACAATGAAACCTATAAACTTTCCCGACTCTACACCAAAGACACACTTTTGTGGATTGAGCTTCATCCCAAACCTCCGCAGTATGTTGAACATCTCGGATAGATGTAGCACATGGTCAGCTGCAGATTTAGATTTAACCAACATTTCATCCACATAAACCTCCATAGTTTTCCCAATCTGGTCCTTGAACATTCTATTAACCAGCCTTTGGTAGGTAGCTCCAGCATTCAACAATCCAAAAGGCATGCCAATGTAACAGTATAGGCCTCTATCTGTGATGAAAGACGTATGCTCTTGATCAGGTTCATACATCACTACGTCAAATTTGGGTTTTCGTCACTCTTTTGTACAGTAAGGGCTGTGACACTTTGGAAAAAACGAGTGGCTAAAGATCATCGTCCCAAGTTTTAGCCACACAATTGTTTTTCGAGTGACCGAAGACACATTTTTTGGAAGATTTAGTCACAACTTCAAAAAAATGTGACAATAACAGCATGGTTGTTTTTGACTTTGACCAATTCCAAAATTTATAGTCATACTTGAGAGATAGAAGTGTGACAATAACTAGCGACGCTTCTTTGCTGTGTCTAAATGTTACGAAACGACCACAGTCGTTTTCGGTGATGTGGCTAAATGGGAAATAACCTATGGTCACTACATTTTATATGTGACTAAAAAGTAGAGTTTTCTGCATATATGTCAGAGCTTTGTTCGCTTAAGGAAGCTAAAAACTAGTGACTATATTATTGTGTGACTAAAAAGTTTCGAAAACAGGTGACAACGACTGATATCCTTGTTAGAAATTTGAATATTTTATTACTATTTGAATATATATGCAATAATAATATACTACTTTACTAATTTATTATACTACTTTGCTGAAAATCAAATTTAATCACTTATTAATCTGAAGTTTAAATAGAAGATAATTTCTAAAATCAAAATTTTAATTAAAAAAAACAAGATCACAAAATTAGCTTCATTCCCATATTTTTAAAATAATTTTGGGATCAAAAATGAATTTATTATGATTTTTACAAGTTTTACCTCAAAATGAAAATTAATTTTCAAAAATCATTTTAAAATACCAAAACTCCAAATTTAATTCATCTAATTTTTTTAAATCATTTTGGAATATTTTTTATATTAGTAATTTGCAAAAATTTTAAAAAAATCTAAATTTATCTTGTACGACTTTATAACAAAAATCAAGTGAAAGTACTATTTCGAGAAACGAGAGTACCACCCACTTAACAAACTATTTTTTTAAATTTATTTTTGGACGATCCAACCGTACGGATGTGAACAACTACTTATATCAGTGATATGCAAAATTTTAAAAAAAAATCTAAATTTATCTTGTACGACTTTATAACAAAAATCAAGTGAAAGTACTACTTCGAGAAACGAGAGTACCACCCACTTAACAAACTATTTTTTTAAATTTATTTTTGGACGATCCAACCGTACGGATGTGAACAACTACTTATATCAGTGATATGCAAAATTTTAAAAAAAAATCTAAATTTATCTTGTACGACTTTATAACAAAAATCAAGTGAAAGTACTACTTCGAGAAACGAGAGTACCACCCACTTAACAAACTATTTTTTTAAATTTATTTTTGGACGATCCAACCGTACGGATGTGAACAACTACTTATATCAGTGATATGCAAAATTTTAAAAAAAAATCTAAATTTATCTTGTACGACTTTATAACAAAAATCAAGTGAAAGTACTATTTCGAGAAACGAGAGTACCACCCACTTAACAAACTATTTTTTTAAATTTATTTTTGGACGATCCAACCGTACGGATGTGAACAACTACTTATATCAGTGATATGCAAAATTTTAAAAAAAAATCTAAATTTATCTTGTACGATTTATAACAAAAATCAAGTGAAAGTACTACTTCGAGAAACGAGAGTACCACCCACTTAACAAACTATTTTTTTAAATTTATTTTTGGACGATCCAACCGTACGGATGTGAACAACTACTTATATCAGTGATATGCAAAATTTTAAAAAAAAAATCTAAATTTATCTTGTACGACTTTATAACAAAAATCAAGTGAAAGTACTACTTCGAGAAACGAGAGTACCACCCACTTAACAAACTATTTTTTTAAATTTATTTTTGGACGATCCAACCGTACGGATGTGAACAACTACTTATATCAGTGATATGCAAAATTTTAAAAAAAAATCTAAATTTATCTTGTACGACTTTATAACAAAAATCAAGTGAAAGTACTACTTCGAGAAACGAGAGTACCACCCACTTAACAAACTATTTTTTTAAATTTATTTTTGGACGATCCAACCGTACGGATGTGAACAACTACTTATATCAGTAATATGCAAAATTTTAAAAAAAAATCTAAATTTATCTTGTACAACTTTATAACAAAAATCAAGTGAAAGTACTACTTCGAGAAACGAGAGTACCACCCACTTAACAAACTATTTTTTTAAATTTATTTTTGGACGATCCAACCGTACGGATGTGAACAACTACTTATATCAGTGATATGCAAAATTTTAAAAAAAAATCTAAATTTATCTTGTACGACTTTATAACAAAAATCAAGTGAAAGTACTATTTCGAGAAACGAGAGTACCACCCACTTAACAAACTATTTTTTTAAATTTATTTTTGGACGATCCAACCGTACGGATGTGAACAACTACTTATATCAGTGATATGCAAAATTTTAAAAAAAAATCTAAATTTATCTTGTACGACTTTATAACAAAAATCAAGTGAAAGTACTACTTCGAGAAACGAGAGTACCACCCACTTAACAAACTATTTTTTTAAATTTATTTTTGGACGATCCAACCGTACGGATGTGAACAACTACTTATATCAGTGATATGCAAAATTTTAAAAAAAAATCTAAATTTATCTTGTACGACTTTATAACAAAAATCAAGTGAAAGTACTACTTCGAGAAACGAGAGTACCACCCACTTAACAAACTATTTTTTTAAATTTATTTTTGGACGATCCAACCGTACGGATGTGAACAACTACTTATATCAGTGATATGCAAAATTTTAAAAAAAAATCTAAATTTATCTTGTACGACTTTATAACAAAAATCAAGTGAAAGTACTACTTCGAGAAACGAGAGTACCACCCACTTAACAAACTATTTTTTTAAATTTATTTTTGGACGATCCAACCGTACGGATGTGAACAACTACTTATATCAGTGATATGCAAAATTTTAAAAAAAAATCTAAATTTATCTTGTACGACTTTATAACAAAAATCAAGTGAAAGTACTACTTCGAGAAACGAGAGTACCACCCACTTAACAAACTATTTTTTTAAATTAATTTTTGGACGATCCAACCGTACGGATGTGAACAACTACTTATATCAGTAATATGCAAAATTTTAAAAAAAAATCTAAATTTATCTTGTACGACTTTATAACAAAAATCAAGTGAAAGTACTACTTCGAGAAACGAGAGTACCACCCACTTAACAAACTATTTTTTTAAATTAATTTTTGGACGATCCAACCGTACGGATGTGAACAACTACTTATATCAGTGATATGCAAAATTTTAAAAAAAAATCTAAATTTATCTTGTACGACTTTATAACAAAAATCAAGTGAAAGTACTACTTCGAGAAACGAGAGTACCACCCACTTAACAAACTATTTTTTTAAATTTATTTTTGGACGATCCAACCGTACGGATGTGAACAACTACTTATATCAGTGATATGCAAAATTTTAAAAAAAAATCTAAATTTATCTTGTACGACTTTATAACAAAAATCAAGTGAAAGTACTACTTCGAGAAACGAGAGTACCACCCACTTAACAAACTATTTTTTTAAATTAATTTTTGGACGATCCAACCGTACGGATGTGAACAACTACTTATATCAGTAATATGCAAAATTTTAAAAAAAAATCTAAATTTATCTTGTACGACTTTATAACAAAAATCAAGTGAAAGTACTACTTCGAGAAACGAGAGTACCACCCACTTAACAAACTATTTTTTTAAATTAATTTTTGGACGATCCAACCGTACGGATGTGAACAACTACTTATATCAGTGATATGCAAAATTTTAAAAAAAAATCTAAATTTATCTTGTACGACTTTATAACAAAAATCAAGTGAAAGTACTACTTCGAGAAACGAGAGTACCACCCACTTAACAAACTATTTTTTTAAATTTATTTTTGGACGATCCAACCGTACGGATGTGAACAACTACTTATATCAGTGATATGCAAAATTTTAAAAAAAAATCTAAATTTATCTTGTACGACTTTATAACAAAAATCAAGTGAAAGTACTACTTCGAGAAACGAGACTACCACCCACTTAACAAACTATTTTTTTAAATTAATTTTTGGAAGATCCAACCGTACGGATGTGAACAACTACTTATATCAGTGATATGCAAAATTTTAAAAAAAAATCTAAATTTATCTTGTACGACTTTATAACAAAAATCAAGTGAAAGTACTACTTCGAGAAACGAGAGTACCACCCACTTAACAAACTATTTTTTTAAATTAATTTTTGGACGATCCAACCGTACGGATGTGAACAACTACTTATATCAGTGATATGCAAAATTTTAAAAAAAAATCTAAATTTATCTTGTACGACTTTATAACAAAAATCAAGTGAAAGTACTACTTCGAGAAACGAGAGTACCACCCACTTAACAAACTATTTTTTGTTACAGGAAACAACACTTTCACTACGTTTTTGTTAAAATTCTGTACAACCCGACCTTTTTATTTTTTTTTTTATTTTTTCCCAACACTAAAATGAGTGTTTATTAACATCTGTACGGTTCGATCGTCGAAGAAATCATTCAAAAAAATTATTCAGTGAATCTGGATCGTGCCTTGTTACAGGAAGCAACACTTTTACTACGCTTTTGTTAAAATCTTGTACAACCCGATCTTTTTATTTTTGAATTATTTTTTTCAAATTTATCTTATATGATATTTTAATAATCATTTTTACAAGTAATTAATTAAAAATAATTAAAAAATTGCAAAATTTTCAAATTTATCTTTTATGAATTTTATCTATTTCAGTTGATTTTTTCATCGACTAGTCACTTCCCTCCTTTAATTCATTTCCCCCTTGTAAATATTTCCCCCCTTTATCAATATTTCATTTCCCCCATTTTCCATCTCTATTTTTCACTAACCCAGCTTAGCCGCCCTCTCTTTTCCATCCCTCTCTTTTCCTCTCAGTTTCAATTGGTTTTCTCTTAGCATTTTCTCTATTTTTTTCAATTTTGTTATATGATTCTTCTCCTTCTTGTATTAAATCCCTCAATTAATCACTTATATTATCAATTGCCTCAAACACCTCACCCAAATTAGGGATTTGCAGAGTTTGGTTGCTACTTCCATTAGCTATTAATTAGTGTTGCTACTTGCTAGACAGACTAGTATAAAGTCTTTTGAAATATTGAATTTCAGGAGTTTGAGCCCTTGATGCACAAGCCTTTCTCTATAGTGTACTTCCATTCAGCAGCATCCCTACAGATGTGAGTACTATTTTCTTTTATAACTACCACATTATTGACTTGTTGTGAGCAACTTCGTCTGGAAAACCTTTTAATGTTTACTGTTTCTTGTTCTTTCTTTACGTTTTGGTCACGCTTACATCTAATTTTTGTTAAGTTATGGAAACAAACTTAGTTACGTTTTTATGGACTTACATAGGCAACCAGATCTGGGATGGATGAGAAAATTACAGCAAATTCTTGGTCGGAAACTCCAACGGAACCTACATGTATTCTGAGCTTAATATATTTTTAGTCAATCATCTGTAATCTGTTCACCTGTTTGTACTGAGTTCTGATATGGTCGCTTGGTTTTGTAGGCTATATATGTGCTTCACCCTACATTCGGACTGAAAGCTGCAATTTTTGCGTTACAGCTATTTGTTGATGGTGTGGTATGTATTACTGTCTTACTAATTACTAGAACTTGCATCTCACTGTCCTCTGAAAGCCAATCAATTCTTGGATAATGATCTTTAGGTGTGGAAAAAAGTGGTATATGTTGATAGGCTTTTGCAGCTATTCAAATACGTCCCACGGGAGCAGCTTACCATTCCAGACTTTGTGTTCCAGTTGAGTCATCTGTTTGATTTTGAATTATATTTTCTTCTTGTAATAGAGTTAAAGATGCAATTAATGTAAATAAAATAAATACAAATGGGGGTTTTTTTTATCAGTGGCTGGCTGTATATACTATATGCCACAATTCCCATATTAATGTCCTGTTATTAACTATGCATGCTAGTCATGGCTTTATGATTGGTTTAAAAAGATCAGTCATTTCTGTGTAGTTCCTGATGAATTTGATATTGCAGGCATGATCTCGAAGTTAATGGTGGAAAGGGTCTTATGGTGGACCCCAGAACGAAGTATGTTTATCAGCGACCATAGTCGGCTTCTTGTTCAAGCGTCTGTAATTCTTTCCATTAGTTTAAACTGTTAATGAGTGAGTGTTCATCTCTGTTTTCTGCAGTGTTGTGAATGGCCAGCTTCTAGTCAGCCTGTCTAATGTATAACAAAATTTTGATTTCTTTTCAGACAGTTTTCAGTGTAACAAATTTTGATTTTGCAGGGGACTGTGAACCAGTTGTGATGATTGCCAACGGCCAAAGTACTTGCCTCTGTTGTACAAGAAGCCTCATTTGTGTATGAGTGTATATTCTTTAACTTATATTTGTTGGATGCAGATGTGCAGGGTACGTGCAAGTATGGAACACGAGTAGATTACATTATGGCATCACAAGACTTGTATTATAAGTTTGTTCCTGAAACATATTCAGTGATTTCATCAAAAGGCACATCTGATCATCATCTAGTGAAGGTTGATATCGTGACAGCAGCTGATAGAAGACCAAAAAAACTAAAACAAAAGGTTTCAAGAATAGCCAGTTCTTGTTCGTGTAATGGAATGTGGAAAATTGACTAGCAATTGATTTTTTTCCTTCAACAATTGAATAAGTTTCCATCGCACATAATTTTTATGTAGAAGAGAATTGATTTATGTATGGCCAAGTGTTGAATTTTAGAATAGCATTGTGTTTCAATTTTGGCATTTTGGTATTGTTACTTATTATGGATCATTTATAATACAAATAAAACCCTGTATAATTTAGTTAAGTGTGTGTGGCTATTACTATCCTTTAGCCACACTATATATTACAAAAATTCTATGAAAATAGGTTTTAGCCAGAACTATAGTTTCTACAATTATTAGTGACTAAAATCAGTTATTTAATAGTGTATATAACATAGAAACGACCACACAAAAATTATATAATGTAGCCATACCAAAGCGTTTTGTCACGATTTACCAATAAATAGTGCGACCAAAACTAAGCCTTTGATGAATGTTGGTATTTAGCCACGTTATTAATTCTCTTTAGCCACTACACATACTGTGGCTGCAAGTTGGTATTTAGTCACACGTTTGAGCTTAAAATGGGAGCTGTCAGACCCAAATGGCGGTATGCTTTAGTCACTCTGTTTTGAGTTACAGCCACACAATCGGGGTGTGTCCGTAGGGGGCATACGATGATCCGACCTTAGGTGACACTTGGCTGAAAAATTAAAGAGTGACGTAAAGTTCATAGCCACACATATTTTATGTGGCGGAAGCCAAAATTTGACGTAGTGCATGGGAATCTGGTTATATCCCGAGTAAGCGTCCATGAAGCTTAGAAGAGCATGCCCAGCTATAGCATCAACCAATTGATCAATGCGTGGGAGTGGAAAGCTGTCTTTAGGGCACGCCTTGTTCAAATCTGTAAAATCCACGCATGTTCGCCATTTTCCATTGGGTTTCTTGACAAGTACCGGGTTTGCCAGCCAATCCGGGTAGAATGAATCTCTTACCAAGCCAGCTTCTAATAACCTGTCAACCTCTTCTTTGAGGGCTAACTCTCTCTCACCGCTTATTGCCCTTCGTTTTTGTCTCACAGCGATCCTCTCGGGATCAATGTTGAGGCGATGACACATCACCCTAGGGTCGATCCCCACCATGTCAGAGTGACACCAAACAAAAACATCTAGGTTACTTTTTAAGAAACGAGTCAATGATTCCCTAGCTTTAGGTTCCAACTGCTTACCAATCTTCAGTTCCTTAGACGGGTCAGTTGCATCCACTAGAATTGACAAAGTGTCACCAGCAGCACCTGTTGTTTCCTTAGCTTCAGGCATCCGGGGATCTAGATCGATTTTCACCTGAACCTCTGTATCAGCTTTCCTAGGCTGTAAAGGAACCTTGGGCGAGCTTTCCACATGGCCATCCTCGAAATCACTATCATTTATTTCTTCAACAATACCTTCGATAAAAGATTCATCAATTTCCAAAACTTTTGGTGGGGGTTCCTCTAGCATTCGTACCTCATTCTGGGTACCTACCCCCGAAGAAAAGACAATATCCGTGAGGTCTTCTTCATCTGGATGTTGGATAATCATAATCATGTTACACGAGTTCTTCACATGTCGTGGAGGTTCATCCTTCCCTGGTGCTTCCAGGTACCTATAGCAATTATCCGTGGTGCCTCCATCAACCAACAACAAGTGCTTTGAAGCTTGCTCAGCAGAGCGCAAGGCCTTACTATAACATTCCCTTGAATCTACTTGACAGCCCTTTAGACATCTAATCCCGTTAGGAGTAGGGAACTTCATGGAGAGATGGTAGATAGAGGTTACTACCCTCATGTCCTTCAAGAGGGGCCTGCCCACAATACAATTGTAGGAAATGTCTTCGTTCACGACCATGAATTCTGCCACCTACGTAGCTCTCAGAGGTTCAGCTCCCAACACAACAGGAAGCTTTACTCTTCCCACGACCTGTATTGGTCTGCCAGTGAATCCATATAAATCATTGTAAGCAGGGGACATCTCTTTGTCCGCCAGTCCCATTTTCTGATAGGTGTCGTAAGCTAGTATGTTGCAAGAGCTTCCGTTATCCACCAGAACCTGATGTACATTGAGCCCTCCAATAGTGACAGTCACCACCAATGCATCATTGTGAGGGTGATGCACATGCCTCGCATCGTCCTCAATGAAGGTGATGTTTGCAGCTTCACCTTTAAAGAGCTTTGGGGGTCTATCGGCCAAATGATAAACATTTGTGAGAGGATTTCATCTAGCCTCACGTGCGTAATTCCTCATTGTATTCCTACTAAAGGCTCCAATATATGGTCCACCAATGATTGTGTGGATACTACCAGCCCTGGTAGCTCGTTCAGGTGGAGACTTGCCTTCATCTCTCTTGGACTTGTCATCTTTGTATTTTTTCGCCTCTTGGGCCACAAATTCCGTGAGAAGCCCTTTTCTAATCAAGTCCTCGATATGATCCTTGAGGTGTCGACAGTCGACAGTTTCATGCCCATTATTATCATGGAATGCACAATACCTAGCCAAATCCTTTCTCTCTGGAGGTCCCGTCCGGGCGGGCTTCCTGAACAACCTCGTCTTATCACCAACTTCAAATATATGCTCAACAGGAACGGCCAAAGGAGTGTATTCTGAGTACCTCCGACTACCTTTCGAAGATGGGTATTTGTATTCCACTGTCCTCTTTGCACTTGTGGTGTTTACTGACAGAGGTGCAGTCTTCACCTCCTTGCTTGCATCCTGGCCATCAGCTGAAGCCGTGTTATAGGTCGCCTGCTTGTTGTAGTTTCTATCCTTTGGGCTATACGACCTATTCCTTTTATTCTTGTTCCAATCCCGTGAAGCATTATCCTTCTTTAAATTCTCCAAGGATTGTTCCACGACCTTATGCCTTTCTGCCTTTGCGTAAAAATCAGCCAAGGTAGTAGGCTCCTTACTTTGAAGCTCTTTCCAGAATTCAGTCCCAGGCTTGACCCCAGCTATCAGGAAGTTCTTGTAAGTTTCATCTGTGGTTTTCCTTACTCTTTGAACCTCAGCATTGAACCTCTTAAAATACTCGTTCAGTGTCTCGTTGTCACGTTGCTTGATGTACGCAAGCGTGTTAGCCGGAGGTGCAAACGTAACTGAAGCTCTAAATTGGGTCACAAACATCTCACCCATCTGCCTCCATGATCTAATTGAATTGGATGGAAGCCTCTTGAACCATTGGTGAGCACTATCCCTCAGAGTCGCAGCCTGCAAGCAACACTTAGTGGGATCCTTAATTTGGTAAACTTCCATCTCCGTGTTAAAACGGCTAAGAAACTCCACAGGGTCAGCAGTCCCGTCGAATTTCAAGTCTCCCACTCCCCTGTAGCTACGGGTTAAGGGTGAATCTCGGACCTTCTTAGTGAAAGGTAAACCTACCGTCAGCCCTGACTGTGGACCTTTTTCCGCCATAATCTTCTCAAGGATTTTTCTAAGGTCCTTTTCCTTATACTTCCCATCACCTTCAGCTGACTTGGAGGTGTCATCAGTATCTTCTCCGTCAGTGGAACCCCCATCAGAGCTATCGTTAACCTTATAGAACGAGCTAGAGTTGTGCTCATCCTCAGATTTACAGTGAGGCTTCTCCTTGGGACTCCTCGACCCTTTGGACTGGGACTTCTCACTTGGAACCTTCTTGTGTATTTTTTGTTTTGTCTCAGAAAGATTATTCCTTAGATCTTCATTTGTGAGTTTCTTCCCCACACGATCAAACACGCTTAAACTCCTCGTAGCTGAAGGTTCAGGGTCCTCCTTTTCTTTGGGTTCAGCTTCAGAGTCCCAGTCTGGATTACTCTGATCAGTTTCCACATTATAAAAAGTCTTTTTGGTCTTCTCCTTCTCAGGTCCTTCTTCGTCACTGCCAAAATTTAGCCGAATTGGGGTAACCTTTGGTGCCTTAGAACGTTTTTCCGAGGACCTCTGCTTTTTTCGCCATTTTTTCATCTTTTCAGACCTTCTCTCTAAGGAATCAACCCTTTCGCCAATTTTCTTTAGGTGATCCAAGATATCCATGTTCGTAACCTCGCCTTGAGGACCCTTTCCATGATCGTCTTCGCCGTTGGTTGGCGTTTGTGTATTACCGGAATCATCCGACATCTTTTCTCTCTCAAGATTTCGATGGAGTTCCCCTCCTTCTAGCGCCACTTATGTTGTGAGAGAAATTTGGTACAACACAATTGAGAGAATCTCGCTGGAATATTCGTAGAATACGTCCTTGGTTATCGGACAGAGCTGTAGGTTCACGGTTTGAAACCTGAAGCTCGTAACAGGTACAGAATAGTAGAAGTAACGTTTCTGGGGGCTGAGTTGACAAAACCACCGGATGAAATGGGCAGAGTAGATCCTACACGGCCAGCCAATTCACCGGAATATATATCACAGAGGGTACACGAGCCTTATGCGTGTAGAGAGTGAAAATCTGAATCATTTAGTCAAGTGTCTACATATCCTATTTATAGGAATCAAGCCCCATGTAGTTCTATTAGGTTTGTACTTCTCTTTTCCTGCAAATTCGGCCACTCTAAGATAATCTATCTTAGAGTTACAGTCGAATTAGGTACCCACAACCGAGCTGGAATTCCAGTGTTCTAGTTCATATCCATCTCTAAGTCCTATAAATCCTCTTATATCTAATGTATATCCGAATTAACCAATATGAGTCCCATACTGATTCTAACCGTTCTCCCCAACACGTTCTATCCAGCCTAGAAGTCCTTTGTCGAGAGTAATTATATGCTCCTAAAGTATAGGAAGTTGAGTCCTTGTCCAACTCTGATTCTGCCCCAGGGAGGTGCAGACCGCCCTGCTCCTGAACCTGTGCCCGCAGTCAAAACACCCTGAACTTGAACCCCGGTCCATATACTCCTAACCCAATACACCCTTGGTGGACCTATAACCAATATGGGCCTTAAATTGAGCCAATGTGAGATTTTGGGCACAACAAAACTCTTAATTATTTATATAGCCATATAGTTGACATCACGTACTTAAACTTGATTTACAAAATAGTTGAGATCTTATGTAAAAAGTTTTAAAACAAAAGGGAAATATGCTATCTGAGATCAAGTTATAAATATTTATCTCTATAAGCCAATAGAAATTGACCAAAAAACGATGAATTATAGTTGATTACAATTTGGAGTAAAAATGTTAATCATCATAATTCATAATCCAGGATCGATCAATTACAATCGACAGCATCATATCATCCTTGTCTGCAATTGGTAGATCAGTACCTTCGTATTCTGGTTTTGCTGATTGAACACACGGCACACTATTACTAACAGATCTCGATTCCGATAGAGGTTGCGAGTCAAGAACAATATTCAAGTTATTTGCTTCCATGCAGGCCTTTGTCAGACGCCCCGTTTTTAAAGCAAATTCTAATACAAATAAACCCATAACAAACAACACAAACGCAAGGCATATGAACTCCAACACTTTCTTTTCAACATATAGATAGTATAGTACGACTATACACACGACGCAGTATAAGCAAATAAAACACACAGTCGCAAACCACATGAAAGCTAGCCTTATTTTACTAGGTGTCTCTCCAGATTTGAGAATTCCATTTGCCACTTTGATTTCCTCGGTGTTGGTGTTGGTTCTGATCGTTCCATCTACCCAACTTTCTCCAGCCATAAGAATGTGTGTGAGTAATCTCTTCCGTTTGTCGACAAAGTAGTTCGAGTATCGTGTTTCGGTAGGTTGGGATGCATATGTATATTTATAATATTGAACGTTACCTATTCCGATAAGAACTCGAACTCTTGTTATTATATTCCAAATCCTGTACTGTCTGTGGACTAAATAATTAAATCCAAAATTTTGGTCATGTACAGTCAAATCAATAGAAACCGTTGATTTTAAAATAAATGAATGAGAACCGTTAAATATAATATTAAAAAAATTATTTTAATAATATAAATCAAATTTAAGTAGATTCTCAATCTAAAATTCATAACTTCAAATTCTAAGTTAAGTAGGTGTATTTGATTCTAGGTCTATACTTTAATTCTAAGTTGAGTTGATTTTATTTATTTTAATTCTATTCCTAAGTTGAAGAGAATTAATGAAAAAATTCTTTATTTTATTCTTTCTTCAGTTTCAGGGTAGTTTTAATTGAAATTTTTTTTGTTAAACTATCACTAAATTAAAGATTATTTTATGAGTTTTATGTGGGATACTAATTTGTTTTTAAATCTGATTTTTAGAACTCAAGATACAACATAAATAATGTATTTAGCATATAAAACGTAATTAATAAAATCTAAAACTTAATAACATAAAATTATTATAATTATAAATATTAGAAAAAGAGCGGTGCATTGCACGGATTTTGAACTAGTATATATAATATGAAATTTCAAGTGTAGACATCTTTCTTATAATACATCTTTTTCAAGTTTCGTATTTCAACAAATGATAAACTGAAAAATACAAAGGAATAAGCGTTAAAGTGATTTTATCAAAAATTAGTTGAAAAAACAGCGTTTCACAGTGGCGTAATAATTTTTAAAAAAAACTCTATCAATTAAATTACGAAAATTATTTGGTTCTCGCTAATAAGTCGTCCTCTGATAAGTGGATTTCATATCCACTTGGATCGTCCTAAATCGGCTTAAATTGATTGTTTGTACTCAAGTGCGTGGTATTTTTAATGTGTTTTGAGTTAGTATGTGCAGAGATGCTTTGTCAGCAAATTTGTGGAGTTCCTGTAGTTGTGTGAGGTATTTGAGTATAATGGTGAAGGTCAAGTGGTTGCGGAGCTGGAGAATGTGGAGAATTGCCAAAGAAATGCAAGTTGAAGAAATTTGTCAGAAAGCAGGCGCCCCTGCGCTTGAAGAGGCACGCCCGCGCCCTAGAAGAATCAATTGAAGCGCGCCCGCACCCTTATAGGCGCGCCCTCCCCTGAAAAATGCTGAAGAAAGGCAACTTCGATTCTGAAAAGGAAACCTGCAGCAACAAGTCAGCAGAAAGGCCTATTTAAGCACTTAGTGGACGATTTCTGAGATATACATCCATATACATTGACATACAATCATACATATCCATCCACCATCAAGGAGAACAAGAAGACGGCTGATTACGAAGATCTAGTTTTCAACTTATCTTTGTATTCTTCTAATTAGGCAATACTTTGGATTCTCGTTTGTTTCTTCATAAACCCTAGTACTTTTATTTAGTATTCCAGACATATTTATTATCATGTTTTCATCAGAACCCACGATGATGAACGGTTCGATTATGAACTAATCGTTGTCGTGGGATTCTAACGGATTTATTTATGGATTTTAGTAGTTAACTGTTTTAAAGATGTGTGTGTGATGACTATTTGATAACCTAGTTTGGTTGTGCTTATTCTTCTTGGATGCGTAGCTAACATCTAAGTCGTTTGTTAATCTCTATTGATTGCGAAAGTGGATATAGAGATTTAGAACTTGTGATGTTAGCATAGGTTTATGTATGTTTGTCATGCATGATTCGTAGGTAATTTTAACCATCTTACCTGCCCTATGTAATCTGAATGGATAACTTGCTCATTAAACCGTTATTTTTTCAAATCTTATAGACATATAGGGTCTAAGCATAATTGGTGTCTGCTCAACTTCTATCTCTTTTGTGGATGTTTGGGTGGTTTGGTATACATATACTGAAAGGTAGCGTGTACTGATTTCGTGTTATCCGATTAGTTGTCATAACCGTCACATGCATTGATTAAAGACAAAAGACTCTAGATGAAGTATTTAATGAAGTTAGGATCCCATGTTTTATTCTCATAAGTAATTCAACAGCAACTCCTTAGTTAATTATAGTCTTGATAATCTGTTTAGTTAATTTAGATAATCAAAACACAACCTTGATATTTATCTTAGCATTGAACAATAGCCATACATTGTTGCATAAGTGCATAACTGTGGTAAACCAGTCTCTGTGGGAACGAACTCTACTTATTCATATATTACTTGTGACCGCGTACGCTTGCGTGATTTTGTGCGAACATCCTCCCTTGAAACACGCTTTTCTTTTTAATATCAAAATCTCAAATTTAATATATTGAATATATATACTTGTCTTATATATTAATTTTTATGTTACCATATTCCTTTCTAATGAGTTACTCTTTCGTTGAAAAACATCTATATAAGTTCATATTCTACTTCAAATAAAACTTTTAGTTATGTATTACAAACGTTTATTCTACTACCGATAGAACTTTTAATTGCAACTATTCTCCTCTATAAATTGAAACAACTATTCTACTTCAAATAGAACTTTGCAAGTAATTTTATATTCGAACTCTTCCCCTCTACAAATTCAAACACATATTCTACTTCAAATAAAACTTTTAATTACATGTATTCGCTATAAATTCGAACTCTTCTCCTCAATAAATTCGAACACCTATTCTACTTCTAATATGTTAAAGGATATTTTTTTTTGATTTATTAGTATCTAAAATTCAAAAATTCTAGAAAAATAGATTGAGACAATTTTAGGCGACACCTAACCTCCAGCGTATCCTCCTTTATTTATATATATATTGATGATCGATGATTGATGATTTTATCGACAATTTTGGTAGCTGGACCAAATTTATAAAAATTGTTAGATCTTAATGAGAATCAGAAGATCTAACATTAAAAAGTATATTTGATTGTAATTGATCCTGGATTATGAATTATGATATTAGGGGGCACATTTTTCTCAAAATAAATCAAATCATCTATTGTTAAATATTTACTTAACATATAATTTGATTTATATATAGGTTATAAAAGTGAGTAATTAGATAATTTATATAATACACTCAAATTGTTTATTACTAAATCCGGAGTCGGGATCTTTATTATCATATTCATTATTTATCAACAAAAATTTAATTTTCGAATCACTCCAAAAAAAACATATTAATATTAGCTATTTCAAACATTAAGAAAGAATTTAAATCTTGAATCATATAAATTTAAATAAATATACATAAAATATATGTATTTTGCATAACGTAAATTAGAGATGCACAAAAAGTCCTTCGGGCCGGGCTTTATCCGGGCTTTAAAAAGCCCGGGCTTTTTAACGATCGGGCCGGGCCGGGCTTTTGCAAAAATCGGGTCGGGTCGGGCTTCCTCTAAAATATGAGGCCCGTTTTAGGCCCTCGGGCCGGGCTTTTATCCGGGCTTTTTTTTAATATGCGTTATTGAACTTAACCTGATCGTGAACCATAAATATCCTCGTACATGACCATTTTAATAAGCACATACACTACACTCAATAAATCTTCTGAACAAAAAGGTTTGTTACTATTAATCTTCTAACTTATAATCACTGAGTCGGTTGAGTTGAGTACTTAGTAGTTAGTACTACTTAGTACATACGAGCACTCGTTTATAGGGTATGATCTTATCTGAATCGTATCAATTCGATCAAAAGTCAAATTTTACATAACTGGATCAATATTCAATCAAATTATAAGTATTCAGAGTTAAATATCATGGTTTAGGGTTTTGGGTTGGTTTAAGGTTAGGGTTAAACCCTAAACCCTAAATTATCAAGTACATCATGTTAATTGTTAAATTGTCAAATTTTACATAACTGGATCAATATTCAATCAAATTGTAAGTATTCGGAGTTAAATATCATGGTTTAGGGTTTAGGGTTGGTTTAGGGTTAGGGTTAAACCGGGCTTTATCCGGGCTTTATCCGGGCCGGATAAAAGCCCGGGCTTTTCGGCTTCGGGCCGGGACAGGCTTGATGAAAAAAACTAGGCCCGTTTAGGGCCCTCGGGCCAGGCTTTTCGGGCTTTTTTTCGGGCCGGATTTCGGGCTTCAGGCTTTTTGTGCATCTCTAACGTAAATGCAGCACGGAGCAATTTATTCAAAAATATACTCCCTCCGTCCCTAATTACATGTTCATTTTGACTTTTGACCAGTCAAATTGACTAAACTTTGACATAATTTTACATGTATTAGATAATTAAAAAAAAAATCAAAAAAAAATTATATCTTTAAAAAGTGCATTTGGTCTATTTTCACATGTAACTTTCAGTTTTTAAAAATAATAAATAGATTATTTGTAATATTTGGTCAAAAATTAGTCAATTTGATTTCTAGAAAAACAAAATGTACATGTAATTAGGGACGGAGGTAGTATCTTGAAATATTTTATCCATAATTATGGTGTAAAATATCATAAAATAAAATCGTTAAACTTTAAAATAAATAGATGATAATCCTGAGGTGTTCGAACTCCATAACAATGTATCAAATATAAGGGACGATAGTACAATAAAAAACTAAGCTATTTTGATAAATTTTTGTAAGGTTAAAAGATAAGACTAATCAATTTTGTTACAACGTAAACAAGTAACTATACTAACGGATAAGTGCGGACAAGTGCCAAATAAGTGAATGAAAAACAAGAATTGGGTTCAGCGAACACCATTAGTAAATTGAAGACCCGGAGATCAATTCTACAGCATCGATTCATCTCAAATCTAAAGGTCCATATTATACAAATTAAATTCGAGAAATCTTATTCAAAACTTTGGTTATGTATCGCAAAATTAATAATAATCGTTAATCTTAAAATAGGTAAATTAAAATCGTTAGATTTAATTTAAAAAGATTTATTTTAATAATATAAATCAAATATTAGTACATTTTCTAAGTTAACTAGAATTCTCAATTTAAAAATTCGTAATCTCAAATTTTAAGTTTAGTAGGTTTATTTGATTTTTGGTATATACTTTAATTCTAAGTTGGGTTGGTTTTCTTTATTTTAATTTTATTCCTAAATTGAATAGAAGTATTGTAAAAATTCGTTATTTATTTGTAAAAAAATTATATATAAGGATTTAATTAGTTATTTTATTCTTTCTTCAGTTTCAGGTTAGTTTTAATTGAAAAATAATATGTTAAACTATCACTAAATTAAAGTTTATTTTGTGAGTTTTATGGGGCATGTAAATTTATTTTTAAATCTGATTTTTAAAACTCATGATTCAACATAAATAATGTATAAGGCGTATAAGACATATAAAACGTAATAAATAAAATTTAAAAACTAATAACAAAAAATTTATATAATTATAAATATTAAAAAAAGAATCGTTCATTGGGTTATAAACTATTAAATAATAAGAGTAATATGAATAATAAACAAGTATTATTATAGATCTAGAGTCCGATTCTCATAAAACACGTACATTTAAATTTTTTATTAGATATTTTAATCCATATTATCATAAACTGTTGCGTATCTGGTTTTTATTTAACATTTCAACATTAATGCGTAACTTCGGCCATGAGCAGACACATGTTTCTTAGGTGGACGTGCCAAAATTCAACTTTTTTTGGATTTTCAATTAATTTTTAGACCCAATTTTGTTACCGTAAGACTATTTCTAACCCATAACACTAAAATATTGTCACTATAACATTATTTAGGTGTCAAAAAAACATCATTTATAAAATATATTCTAACTCATTGACCCTATAATTTGACACTAAAAGGAATCTTTTATATTAAAATTGGAATATTCTAACTTTTTCTTTTATTTTTATATTGTCAATAAAATTTAAAGTTGAAAAGTACAAAAGAATAAGTTCAATAGGACAAGAAAAAACATGTTTTATTAACAAAAATAAGGGTATAGTGAAAATTATGAAAGTCACCAAATTTGGTGTCAAAAGATTATCACCAAATTTGGTGACCCAAAACTCATTTGGTGTTCTTGGATCACTGTTTTAGTGTTGCATTGGAGTTGTTTTGACAGTATATTCGTCATTATTATGGTGATTTAGTGTTCAGTATTTGCTGAAGCGTCAGTATCAGGATTATCATTAGGATATGTATTAGGACTGGGATCAGGATTGATCATCAGGATTCCTACTTAGAGTTATATTTGGAGTCTAGTTAAATAAGAAAGATTATTTTGTCGGTTCTTTATTTATAGTTATGAAGCTATCGATTTAGGATAGGTTTCAATCTTTGTAATTGATTAGGACTTATCATGTAATTGATAGAGAAGCTGTGTAGTATATAAACACAGTTTAGGTTTCGATTTATATCAATCACATACACGAGTATTTTGTAACCTTGAAGTTCTTAAGAACTCAGAATTTCTTGAGAGAGTTTTGTAACAGTTTTACAACAGATTTAATAAAACTGTTATTATTATTCATACTAGCTTATAGCCCGTGCGATGCACGGTTACTTAAATTTTATTTATAATAATTTTGTTTATAATTATAATTTTATTACTCATGCAACACACGATTGTTTTTTTAATATTTATAATTATATTTATTTATGAATATTTTAATATTTAAAAGTTATTAGTTTACATGATTAAATTATTATTAAAAAAGATTTAGCCAAAAAAATTATGGTTAAAAAATTGATATTTATTATATTTTACACGCTCAATTTAATATTTGTTTATATTGAGTTATAAAAATTAGATTTTGGCAATTTTATAGTCCACATGAAATTCACAAAATAATCTTTAATTTAGTTGTGGTTTAATAGTTCTTTTTCAATTAAAAACTATTCTAAAACTAAAAAGAGAATAAAGTGACGAAATTTAATGTTGAGAATTCTATTCGATTTAGGAAATCTACTTATATGTAGTTTAGATTATTAGAATACGCTTTATTAATCAAATATAGTTTTTAATGTTAAATCTAACGGTTTTCACCTATCTATTTAACATTAAACGATTTTTATTATTCTGGTATTAAATGAGTTTCCTTATTTAATTACAACTATTTTTATGTTTTGACTTTTTAGAAAATCCAATCATAATATAATATCTTTTAACTTATATCATTTTTAGATAATAACTTCTTTTTATATGATATAATCTTGATCATGTATTTTTAAAAGTATTGGATCTAACGGTTGAGAATGTTTTGGCGGTATTTAGGACCAAACTACCATGATAACATCATTAATTTTTCTTAGTATTTATAATATTTATAATATATAATTTTTTTAAATATTTATTGCTAAAATATAATATACTCTTTTTTGTAATATGTTAAAGATGCGGGAACTTTGAACTTTTGAGAAAATAAATTATCAATTAAAATATAATTTTTTTTGTAATAGTTCTTCTTTTAAAGTAGTACACCGTGATCAAAATTCTTATAAATTTCATTTTTTTATAGTATATCCCGTAAATATCTATGTTATTATATTAAAGACTAATTAATGAAAGCTTCCTTATAAGTTTGGTCGCTTTGTTTGATCACTCAATCCATAATCGTTGAATCTTTCAAATTAAATTGTTGAAAAACGTTAGATATAACAGTAAAATTATCATGTAGAATGATCTAATATTTGAATCTATCAACAACATATTAAAATTTATAGGGTTTTTTGAAAAATAAGAATTTTTTCATTTTTTCTTGCACACATATGTTATTTGATAATATTTTTTGTAAAGTACTATTTTTCAGAAAAGTACTATACTAATTGATTAACAAACTTTTAAAGTTTCGAATTTAATAATTTACAATGTATATAGGTTTAAAAAGTTTGGCCTAGCTGAGTCTAAAATTTCAAAATAAGGTTTTTTTAATATGAATATAGTTTTTATAAAACAAAATCACCATTTACGTATAATTTATTATTTAATAATAAATAATATTTGATTAGTTATGATATAAAACTTAATAAAATAGGATTAAAAATATGCACAATTTTATAAAATTTTATCCTCGTATTATTATATTCTTTGTTGATTTGAATTTTTCTTAGATTGATTTTAATTTTTGAACATAGATTTCTAAATTTAAAATAGTTAGAAAAAATTAATTAAATTGGTGTTAAAATAATGATGACATAATAATTATTATTAGAATTTAAATATTCACTTTATTAATTTGGGATTTATTTTGTGCTTTAAAAATCAGATTTTGACGATTTTACACCCCACATGAAGATAACTAAATTATCTTTAATTAAAAGATGGTTTAACAATTTTTATCTAGGTGAAATTGTCTATGGAAGATAAAGAAAGTCACGAATTTTTTACTTGGAGAATTCTATTCAATATAGAAAACTTATTTATATTTGGTTTAAATTATCAAAATATACCTTTTAGAATTTAAATATAATCCTATTATTAATAAAATAAACTTTTTTAATATTTGATCTAACGATTTTCATTTATCTATTTAAGATCTAATGGTCCACCAAAATTTGGGATAAGATCCATATTATGATTATTATATATAAGGATTTAATATAATAAGGATATCAAATATATACTGATATAAGTATCTTACTAACTGCTTTTATACTTTTAATGTTTCGGTTTTATTTACGGTGTAAATAAAATTTTAAAATACATTATTACTTAAAAAATTTTAAATAGAATAAAAATTATGTTAAGATTATATAAAAATTTATTCTCATATTATTATATTCTTTATCGATTTGAATTTGTTCTTAATTAATTTTGATACTTTATTGAAAGAAACATAAAATTTCTATATTTAAAAGAATTAGTGGATAAATAAATAAATTGATGCTAAAATAATAAAAAAAATATTTATTAAAATTTAGATACTCACTTTAATATTTGGGGTTCTATCTTGAGTTTTAGAAATTGAATTTTGATAATTTTACAACTCATGCGAAACTAACGAAATTATCTTTAATTTAATGATGGTTTAATATTTATTATCTAACTTGACCAGTTGACCTACCCATAAAAATAAAATAAACTGAAAAGAAAAGATGGTTAAGAAGTTGTTGTGGATTAAAAAACGTACTTATATATTAATTGCTAGGATTAATGAGCTTTCGAGCTTTAATGGCTGCACTCGTGTTTCCGGACTAAATTGGTCCTCACAAGATGCCTACGTATCTCAATTCGTTATTGAGAATCAAGCCAAGACGTAGTTCTGATTGTAGGATCAGGGACCTTATATAGGCGTCTAGAGCCTAGTATTTATGGTATGTTTGGGAGACTTAACGGATAAGTCTTCTTTTTGATATTGGATAAGTATTGTATTTCTTGCTGAAGAATTCGTTTCCTTGTTGATAAAGGTTATGACTCATTGATTGCCTTTAATTGGGATTCCATATCCTTCTTTGACTAATTTTCCATAATCAAAGCTCTTTTCATGAGCTGTATATTTTCCCTACTCATTAATTACGAAATTAATGAATAATTAGGGTGTCGGGCCTTAAATATCGACCTTTTGTTTGACCAGTCAATTATATTTCTATAATTACTTTTCTGACCATATCATTTGCCCCCCAACTTCTGGGAAAATATCCTTGGGGTTTTCGTAGAAGTTACAGCGTGTTTTTCCCAAAATTTTCCATTTTTTAGGTCATTTTCGACCAGGAATTCGACCAGGAATTCAGTGTAAAATCGACCAGGATTTCGACCAGGAATTCGAGCTCAAACAGGTGTGAGGTCGAAGCTCTCGACCTGGATTTCTAGGTCTTTTTCGACCTCACCTGCTCGACCTCGACTCAGTATTTTTTCGAACAGGAACAGCTGTGAGGTCGAAGTTCTCGACCTGGATTTCCAAGTCATTTTCGACCTCAAGTTTTCGACCAGGAAGCCAGTGTAACTTCGACCTGGAATTGTTGATTTCAATTCCTAGGCTATTATCGACCTCATTTGACGACCTCGTCTCTAATATACCTTCGACCTCGATTGGTTGCGAGGTCGAGGCTCACGACCTGTATTCAAAGGCTATTTTCGACCTCGATTGGTCGACCAGGAATTACGTGTGTTTTCGACCAGGAATTCCAGAATTAATTTCTGGGCCATTCTCGACCTCGTTTCAGTATGAGATCGAGTGATACGAACTCGATTAATAGTATATTTTCGATCTCATTCGTTCGATCTCGACCCAGGGTCTTTTCGACCTCATTTTGCCAATTTTTTGACTTGTTTTTGGTGCGAAGTCGATGGACACGACCTCAGTTTCGTGTGTATTTTCGACTAGGGTCATACGACCTCGATTTAGGGTCTTTTCGACCTCAAAACCTTTAATTGTTTCGTTTTATTTGGAAGTGGGGTCGTTTGATACGACCTCGTTTTCTCGTATACTTTCGACCAGGGCCGTGCGATCTCGAATTAGAGTCTTTTCGACCTTGGTTTTTTTTATTTTTTGCCTTGGTTTCCAGGCTTTATTATTTTTTGGGCTTTTAAATAGTCCAATTTTAATTTTGGGACTTAATTCTTTCCAGCCTTGGGCCTTAATGGGCCTTTTTGACTTGGGCTTCGATTTTGCCTGAGACTCAATTTACTTGGGCCTTTGCCTTTGTAATCCAAAAATGGATTTATGGGCCATACTGGCTATAGACGGTTGCCATCCCTCAACCGGTTGATCTTCCAGTCATTCTCACTATAAGAGAGTGAGATTTCTCATTTCACTCTCACTTCTCACTTTTCACTTTCCAAAATTTCTCTCTAGTTTTCTCTCAGTTTTTATTCCGTGGTAAGGTGATTCCCGGCGAGCTTTTTACGGTGGTGTTCTTGTTTTTCTGGGATTGATCTTCATCCCTTGAAGATTTCTGGGCTTTAATCTTCATCATTTGAAGATTTCTGGGTTTTAACCTTCCTCATTCGAAGATTTCTGGGTTCCCTTGAAGTTTTTCTGGAAATTTCCTTTGAAGATTTGAAGATTTGAAGATGTCTGACAAGGCTGCCCAACGACTTCAAAGAATGAACAAAGCTTCAAAGAATGCCCAGGGGACCGTTCTTGCCATTGGCGTCCTGATGCACTTTGCATATATAAGGATGCCATTGTTGCAGGACTTAGGTTTCCCATGCATGAGTTCATTCCCAGGCTTTTGGCTGATGTGGGGATTAACCCTTGCCAACTTCCTCCAAACGCCTGGAGAATAATTATGTGTTTCATTGTTCTTTGTTTGAAGAACAAATTTCCTTTATCTGTAGCCTTGTTTAGGAAGATCTTTCAATTTAAGAATAGTTCAGCCATTACCTTGGGTTGGGTTTATATCAACCACCGTCCTTCCACTCCCCCCATATTTCACCCCAAATCCATTCCGGATAATAACCCAAAATGGAAAGAGGAATTTATGTATTTAGTTTGGGAAGGAGGGGATTGGGGCACCCTTTTTCGTAGTTCTTTTAGTAGAGTTTCGGATGGTAGCCCTAGTGATATTATCCTGTGTGATGAGGAAGCCCATGCATATGCTGAACTTACAAAGGATAACTATGCCACCATGGCTTGGGTGCTCCTGGACGAGTTCCAGCTTAAGTCCTTGGGACTTTCCAACGTTTCTGATAAGGGTAATTCTCACCTCATATCTTTCTTTATTTATTTAAGATTGACTTATACCAACTGTTTCTTTCCTTGTATCTTTTGCAGTTGCGACCTTTATCAACAAGTCCAACGAGCCTGAAGACGGGGAAACAGCCCGGATGAAGAGGGCACGTTTAGGGGGGAAGGACCCTCGTGCTTCTAATGTTCCAGCTTTCATAAGGCCACATGTGGACCTTACTGAGGATGCTGAAGGCCCTCCCTCGGGCAAGAGTGCAGTTTGGCGCCCCAACTGGGGTCTTAGGAAGAAGGACACTGTGGTAGGAGTGTCCAAACATGCTGTGGAGTGGTCTTATCACTCTCTGACTCCTTGTGACTACAAGGATTTTGTTTCTAACTCTACCATCGAGGGGGTGGAGCATGCTGGATCCCAGGCTATGGCTGCTGTAAGTATTTCTCTCCTTCTTTTCTTTGTAGTCTTTGATTTATTTCAAGTTTAAGTATTTAACCTATAACTTGCTTGCAGATGAATGCCAACTACCAAGGGGCTCTCTTTCAAGCTAAGTCTTGGCGCTCATCTTCTGAGGCCAACCAAGGCAAGTTTGAGAAGTCCCAGGAGGAAATGGCTTCAGTGAAGGCCACCCTGGCTAGGAAGGAGAAGGAGTTGGCTGACTCCCAGGCTGAACTGGTATCTTTGAGGAAGGCCAAGGATGATTTTATTGATGAGTACCTTGACTCTGAGGAGTACGGGGACTTGATTGATAAGCATGATGGGCTCCTCTTCCCTGTTCAGTACACTAAGGGATGGGATGACGCTCTTGCTGCTGTTTTGGAGAGGATGCCTGGATCCCTCTCTATCTCCGATTTTCCAAGCCCTCACCTTCCTACTTCTTTGGAGATGGCTTTGGCTGGAGAGGACGAGATGGAGGAGGATGATAGGATCTTAGACCTGGATCACACTTCCCCACCTGGTCAGACTGCTGGAGCTGATGATGCTGTCTTTTCCTCTAGAGAGGAAGAGGAGGAGGACGTAGACAAGGAAGATTAGGTGTATTTTCACTTTTGGCCATCATGGCTTGTACTTTTGTTTATGTACTTTCGGCCTACGGGCTTAACTTAACTCTTGTTTAAGTTTTTATTTATGCATGGTGGCCATTCATGGCTTGTGTTGCTTTTCTTGCTTTTTGAATGTTTATGAAGACTCATTATAGATAAGCTTTAAAACATGAAAATGCTGAATTCATGTATAATTTGAAGATGGGATCAACCCTTACATAATATCCCAGTTTAAAACTTGGGTTGGTTTCATCGAACCTTATTTATAGTAGTGAGTCCACTTGGGAGACACTTTAAACATAATAGACTTTCAAATTTGAGGCATGCCAAGTCCTTGGCACCTCATGCCCTTCGAGGGTTTCTAGCTTATATGAGCCTCGACCAAATACGTTCTTGACGCGATATGGTCCTTCCCAATTTGGGGCCAACTTCCCTTTTTGTCCAACTCCGGATGCTTCAATCTTTCTGAGAACCAAGTCTCCTTGACGAAAGAACCTTTCTTTAACCCTTAGGTTGTAGTAGAAGGATGCTTTCTTTTGATGTTCAACTATCTTGGCGTTTGCTTCATCTCTAACTTCATCAATTAGATCCAAAGCTAGCCTCAAGCCTTCTTCATTTTCTTCTGGTTCATAAGCCTCAACTCTTGGGGAGGTGTGAGTAATCTCCACCGGGACCACTGCCTCTGCTCCATAAGCCAATAGAAATGGAGTTGCTCCAGTGGTGACCTTGCAAGTAGTACGATATGCCCAAAGTATAGGGAGTAATTCGTCTACCCAAGTGTTTCTGGAGCGTTCAACTCTTTTCTTTAGTCCATCAAGGATGATTCGATTTGCAACCTCAGCTTGCCCATTTGCTTGAGGATGGGCGACAGAAGTGAAGCGCAACTTGATATCGTTTTCATCACAATACTTCTTGAACTCATCGTTGTTAAACTGAGTTCCATTGTCCGTGACCAGGACTCGTGGAATTCCATATCTGCATATCACATTTTCCCAGAAGAATTGCATCACTTGCTTGGTGGTTATCTTGGCCAATGGCTTAGCCTCAATCCACTTGGTGAAATAATCAATTGCTACTATCAAGAACTTTCTTTGAGCACTTGCCATAGGAAATGGCCCGAGTATATCCATTCCCCACATAGCAAAGGGGATAGGTGAGTTAATGGATGTCATCATCTCTGGTGGTTGCCTAACCACTGGTGCATGTTTCTGGCACCGTTCACATTTCTTGACGTAGCTTTTAGCATCAGCAAGTATGCTTGGCCAATAGAAACCTAGACGAGTGACTTTATGAGCAAGGGCTCTGCCCCCCAAATGTTGTCCACAAATCCCTTTATGCACTTCCTTTAGGGCCAATTCTGCCTCTTGAGGTCTCAAGCACTTTAAGTATGGAATAACAAAAGATTTCTTGTATAGGATTCCCTCAATTAGGGCATACCTTAGTGCTCTGACGTATAACTTTCGTGCTTCTGAAGTGTCATTGGGCAGCCACCCAGTTTCCAGATGAGCTTTGATGGGATCAATCCAACAACTGGTGATACCAATGGGGGCTACCAACTTTCCATTGATGCTTGGGGTCTTCAAGACTTGGAAGTATACACTCCCGGCATAGTTTTCAATTTCAGAAGAGGCAAACTTAGACAAGGCATCAGCCTTCACATTTTCCTCCCTTGGAATGTGCTCCACATAGCATTCATCGAATTGAGTCATAATGGCCTTGACAAGTTTTAAGTACTTGGCCATGACTTCATCTCTGGCCTCAAACTCCCCATTTACTTGGGAAACCACTAGCCTCGAGTCTCCACATACTTTCAGAGTTTTGACTCTCAAGGCTCCAGCCAGCCCTAAGCCAGCTATCAGAGCTTCATACTCAGCCTCATTGTTTGTCGTCGGAAAGTCAAGCTTTAGTGCATACTCTATTAGGAATCCATCAGGACTTTGTAGCACTAAACCAGCTCCACTTGATTTTGTTTTTGATGCTCCATCAAAGTAGAGCACCCAACATTCTTTGAAGTCCATTTCTTGATCCTTCTTATCTTCCACTATTACTTCCTGCCCCCCGACTTCTTGGTTGTCAATGGTACATTCAACCATGAAGTCAGCGAGTGCTTGAGCTTTTATGGTCGTTCGAGGCTTATACTTGATGTCGAATTCGCCCAATTCAATGGCCCATTTGATCAATCTTCCACTAACTTGAGGGCTATGCAAGATGTTTCTTAGAGGTTGATCAGTCAAAACCTCTATCTTGTGAGCCTGGAAGTACGGGCGTAGCTTTCTTGAGGCCATTATCAAGGCTAAGGCAAACTTCTCAATCGTTGAGTAGTTTATTTCTGCCCCATGAAGAATCTTACTCACATAGTAGACGGGCTTCTGCACTTTCAATTCTTCCTTTATCAGTACAGCTCCAAGGGCTGTGTTAGAAACTGCCAAGTATAAGTAGAGAGTTTCCCCTGGCTTGGGTTTTGCCAATAGTGGTGCTTCAACCATGTATTTCTTCAGGGCCTCAAAGGCCTCTTGGCTTTCAGTTGTCCATTCAAAAATTTTCACTTTTTTGAGTGCTTTGAAGAAGGGTAAACACTTCTCTCCTGACTTGGAGATGAATCTCCCCAATGCTGCCACTCTTCCCATTAATTTCTGGACATCTTTGACAGTCCTTGGTTGTTCCATGTCTAGGATCGCTTTGATTTTGTCGGGATTAGCCTCGATTCCTCTCTTGGAAACCATCAGGCCTAAAAACTTTCCCGAGCCTACACCAAAGGCACACTTAGCTGGATTCAGCCTCATTTTGTGGTGTCTTAGCACCTTAAAAGCCTCTCGGAGGTGCTCAATGTGATCGGCCTTATCAAGGCTCTTGACTAACATGTCATCTACGTAGACCTCCATGGTTTTTCCAATCAGGTGCTCAAAGATTTTGTTCACCAATCTTTGATAGGTTGCTCCAGCATTCTTAAGCCCAAAAGCCATGACTAAGAAACAGAAGACACCAAAGTCAGTGATGAACGACACTTTGGCGATGTCATCTTTGTGCATCTTGATTTGATTATATCCGCTGAAGCCATCCATGAAACTTAGCATCTCGTGCCCAGCAGTGGCATCTATCAGAGCATCAATCCTTGGTAAGGGAAAACAATCCTTAGGACATGCATCATTCAAGTCGGTGAAGTCGACGCACATTCTCCACTTCCCGTTAGCTTTCTTGACCATCACAGGGTTAGCTAACCATTCCGGGAATTGGATTTCTTCAATAAACCCAGCTTCTAAAAGCTTATTCACTTCTTGCTTAATGGCTTCAAGCCTCTCTGGAGCAAAGCTTCTTTTCTTTTGTTTCACTGCCTTCCTTTCTGGATCCACATTCAATCTGTGAGATATTAGTTGGGGATCAATCCCTGGCATGTCAGCCGCTGTCCAAGCAAAAAACGTCATTGTTTTCTTGAAGAAAAGATGCGAGTTTGCCTTTCAATGGCTCGGGTAGTAGTGCCCCAACATAAGTCACCTTCTCTGGTTCATCCGGGACTAAGGGAATTGGGATCAAATCCTCAGCTGGTTTCCCTCTTCGGTCCTCATTATCTCTAGTGTCCATGTCTTCAATGGGGAGAACCTGCCCCCCAATTCCATCAGGCCTCAACGCGGCTACATAACAACTTCTAGCCATCTTTTGGTCTCCTCGTTCTTCACCAATCCCATTCCGAGTGGGGAATTTGAGTTTCAGGTGGTAAGATGAGGCAACAGCCTTAAACGCGTGAAGACCCGTCCTTCCAAGGATCGCATTGTAGGTTGAGGTTGCCTTTATAACTATGAAGTTCAGCATCTGAGTGGATGTATTTGTTCCTTGCCCCATGGTCATTGGGAGTTGGATAGTGCCTTCCACCTTTGATTCCACTCCGTTGAACCCATATATGGGCATATTAGAGGGTGTTAACTGAGAATCAGTGTAACCCATCTTGATAAAGGCATCGTGGAACAAGATGTCCACTGAGGCTCCATTGTCGACTAGGACTCTCTTTGTTTCGGAGTTGCCTATCACAGGTACTATGACAAGAGGATCATCGTGGGGGAACTTCACCCCTTCCAAGTCTGAATCATCAAAACCTATTGACACTTCTGTTCGTGCACGCTTCGGTGCTTCTCCAATGACGGTCAGTACCTCTCGGGCATAAGCTTTTCTTGAGTTTCGGGAGGACCCAGCAGCAGTTGGCCCTCCGAATATCATGTTGATCACTGGCCCTCGGGGCTTGGGATTCCGATCTTGATCGTTGTCCCTTCTATCATAATCCTTTCTTTCATAGTTCCCCCTTTGGCTACCTTGGCTTCCATCCTTAGTGAACTTGCTGAGTTTTCCTCTTCGTATCAGAAACTCAATCTCATCTTTCAATTGCCTACAATCGTCGGTGTCATGACCGACTTCTTTGTGGAACCGACAAAACTGATTTTGGTTCCGTTTGGACAAATCAGCCCTCATTGGCTTTGGCCATTTGATATCTTCTTCCTTGGCTATCTCCATCAGAATTTGACTTCTGGGAGTATTCAATCTTGCATACTCCGTGAACTTTGGCCCAAAGTTATTTCTCTTGGGTGGAGAGTCAGAATTCTTTGATGTCCGGGGAAACTTTTCCTTGACGTCGTACTCCTGAGTTTCTTTTCTTTTCTTTGAGCTTCCACCGTCGCCAGCGGTGGGTTCATACTTTCTCATGCTTTCCTCAGCCTTGATGTACTTTCCGGCTCTATCTTGGAGCTTCAACATGCTCTCTGGTGGATGTTTAGCCAACGACCTCCTGAAGTGGTCATCAGTGGTTCCTTGTTGCAGGGCTATCATAGCCACTTTGTCGTCTAAATCCGGGACTTTCAAAGCCTCTCGTGTGAATCGATTAATGTAGTCCCTTAGGGCTTCATTCTTTCCTTGACGTATTGCCATGAGTGATGCAGAACTTTTCTCATGCACCCTTCCACTAATGAACTGGTTGATGAAAGCCTTGCTTAGCTCCTTAAAGGACCCAATAGAGTTGGGAGGTAGACGGCTGTACCAACGTTGAGCCATACCCGCAAGAGTTTGGGGAAACGCCCTACACTTGACCGCATCGTTGGCTGGCTGCAACAGTAGTGCATTGGAGAATGTCCTTACATGATTTGCGGGATCTCCCGTTCCATCATAGGCTTTGATCGAAGGCATCTTAAACTTTCTGGATATAGCCGTTTTCATGATGTCTTGAGTAAACGGTGGTGTAGGATCATCAGGATCTCCTAGGGGCAACAGATTACTAGGATCACCCCTTGGGGCTTCAGCCCTCTTGGTCCTTCTTGGTGGATCCAAGTTGATTATCGGGATTCCTTCAGTTGTTCGGCCCCGAGTTTGAGCGGCCTCTTCTTCAGCAAGGAGTTTTTTGAGCCTTGCAGTCTCTGCCTCATGGGCTGCAAGCTTCTCCCTAGTAGTTTGGGGTGGCTCCCGATTTGTCTGTGAAGAACGTCTCCTCCTTGGGGCAACATCCTCCCCAGTTGTATAACCCTCATCCTCAGTGTATGGGCCAGAGTAATCTTGAATGAGAGGGGTCTGACGAGTCTGTTGATTTTGGGGTCCCAGACCTTGAATATAAGGGGGCACATACGCCTCATGGTAGATTGGATTAGTTCCACTACCGCCTGCCATGGGTCGAGGGGGCATGCCATAGCTTGGCATCCCCAAAGTCTGATTCGCGTATTGAGGGAGATCAGTAGTGTGGAGTTGAAGACTGCGAGGTGCGTTTATAAGCAGCGCAGAGGTTGTAATTGGTTGCTGGTGAACGGTTTCTTGTGGATTAGATCCATGAATAACCATTTGTAGGGGATTCGTCCCTTCAGTAGTAATCGGGACTTCTTGTCCTTGAGTGTTGGTGGGGATACTCGCCCCTTGAGTGCCAGTAGTTGGCGGTGGTTGGCTCCCATGAGTATCAGCCCCGGAGGTGATAGGGAGGCCTTCAGAAGTATCAGAATCTCTGGTTGTTCTTCGCGTGTTTGCCATGGTTGATGTTGTCTTCCCACAGACGGCGCCAAATGTTGTGGATTAAAAAACGTACTTATATATTAATTGCTAGGATTAATGAGCTTTCGAGCTTTAATGGCTGCACTCGTGTTTCCGGACTAAATTGGTCCTCACAAGATGCCTACGTATCTCAATTCGTTATTGAGAATCAAGCCAAGACGTAGTTCTGATTGTAGGATCAGGGACCTTATATAGGCGTCTAGAGCCTAGTATTTATGGTATGTTTGGGAGACTTAACGGATAAGTCTTCTTTTTGATATTGGATAAGTATTGTATTTCTTGCTGAAGAATTCGTTTCCTTGTTGATAAAGGTTATGACTCATTGATTGCCTTTAATTGGGATTCCATATCCTTCTTTGACTAATTTTCCATAATCAAAGCTCTTTTCATGAGCTGTATATTTTCCCTACTCATTAATTACGAAATTAATGAATAATTAGGGTGTCGGGCCTTAAATATCGACCTTTTGTTTGACCAGTCAATTATATTTCTATAATTACTTTTCTGACCATATCAGAAGTTTTACACAAAGAATTCAATTCAATATAGAAAACTAATTTATAATTGGTTTAAATTATCAAAGCACACGTCTTAGTATTTAAATATAATCCTACATTTAATCAAATACACATTTTAATATAAGTATTATATTCAAAATTATCGTTTATGAATATGAAACCCTCAACATTTTAATGATATTTTGATATTATCCTTTTATGTTTGTTATATGTAAAATAATGTAATTATAATTTGGATTAATCAAATTGTTACGTTCCTTCAAAAAAAAAGTGTTTAAAGAGTTCTCGTAAGTCTCTTATAATTTAGGGTATCATTGTAATCGATATGAATTGTTATCTTGATATTTGGTTTAACAATTATTATCTAACTGGAACTATACATAAATTCAAGAAAAAAGATATTTAAGAATTTTTACATAGAAAAATTTTAAATTATCAAAATACACTTTTTAGTATTTAAATATAATTCTATTATTAATCAGAACACTTTTTAATATTAGATCTAACAATTCTCATCGATCTATTTAAGATCTAACTATAATTATTAATTTGGTCGTATACTGATCGTACACAGACCAGATCGATTTTAATTTTTTCTTAAATTGATTTTAATATTTTATTGAAATAAATATATAATTTTATAAATTTAAAAAAATTAGGAAAAAAAATTAAATTGGTGCTACAATAATAAAAAAATATTTATTAAAATTTAGATAATAACTTTACTGTTTGGGCTCTATCTTGAGTTTTAGACAAAAGATTTTACAGCCCACGCGAAGATTACAAAATTATCTTTAATTTAATGATGGTTTAATAATTATTATGTAACTGGAACTATCCCTAAAATAAAGAGAAAAGATAATTACGAATTTTTACATAATGATTTATATTCAATATAGAAAACTCATTTATAATAGGTTTAAATTATCAAAATACACCTTTTAGTATTTAAATACTATCCTATTATTAATCAAATACAATTTTTAATATTATATCTGACGGTCCTCATCGATTTGAATATTTATAGTTTTATAATCCAACGGATCGTATACTTTTGGTAGTACAGTGACCGACCAAAGTTTTGGATAAGATCTCCCTTACACTTATTATATATAAGGTGTTAATTTGTGTTTATTAAAGTCGAGAATCTTATACAATTGTATTCAACTCCCCTTCTACAATTGTTATTTATTGGGCAACAAGAACTTTGGTGTCCGGTAATTTGGTCCTTAACACTGTCAAAACGATCTCAACCGTTTAATATAATATTTTTAGAAATACATTATCAAAAAAATATTATATAAAAGAAAAAAAATTATTATCCAAAAAAGATATAGGTTGAAAGAGGTTATATTAGAACTAGGTTACTGAGCCGCGCTTCGCAGCGGCATTATAATATATTTGTTAAGAAAAAGAATATTAGAATAAAAATTGTGAAATTAATATCTATAAAATTATTTAAATTATCAAATAAAATATATTCTATAATTAAAACACTTTTTTCTAACAAATTCTACTCATCTTTAAAAAATATCACGGGCAATTACCTTTAAATTAAAGCATCCCGTGATATTTTTAGAAAAAGAGTAGATTTTGTTAAAAAAAAGTGTTTTAATGATAAAAGGTAATAAGCTAGTTAATATTTTTATATTATTTATTATTAATGGTAATATGTTTTAAATTAAAGGTAATTGTCCGTGATATTTTTGAAAAAATGAGTAGATTTTGTTATAAAAAAGTGTTTTAAAGATAAAAGGCAATCATCTAATTACTATTTTTATATTATTTTATTAGTTATTTTCATCCTATTAATAAACTTTTTTTCCTCAGGTGACATTATGGGGAGGGAGTCTCCACTGATTTGAAATTTAGTAGAGAGGTGAACAAATCTCCCAGGGATGACACATACGATGTATCCAGATTTGTATAAATTTTACTATTTTTTGTGGTAGAAAAGCTAATTGTATCTGCATATAAGAGTAAATAAATAGTTAAAAAACTAATATAAGAATTAAATCAATAATATCAATGAAACAAATATTTGTATAATATCTAATGATATTCGTTCAATCGAGATAAGATAGATTTATATATGTGCAATTTCTAAAACTATATATTATAAAAAACATTAATAAAGATAATTACTTTTAAATTTTTTAATCTGGGTAGATGTGACAATTATTATATAGGGTCCACCATCCTCCTTGTATAAATTTGTATCAACCATCTCAGCCAACTTTTCCCACAAAGTTATGGTACTAGTGATGGAGCTGTTGAAGAAAAAAATTAGAACAAATTAAATAAGTAAAATAAATAAATTGGGGTAACCAAAAAAGTAATATAAAATTACAAGAACAATAAAAAATAATTAACATTTATATTAAAATTAATATAATGCATAACTTACTAATTTGTGACAATTTTGAGATCTTTTTTTTTTCCAACCGCCTTTGACAACTTCAATGTCACCCAAGTATGTCAAACAGCCCACAACATCTAAATCAGTGATATGTTGACGATGCCTTCTTCCAATCTCTTAGGCAACGTTATGCGTATGAAGAGCAATTTAGACCCATGTGATAGTGGTCTATATTTCCTTGTACTTAAAACAACTTTCAGATTTTTGATGCTGTACACGGAGCCTTCTTCTAAAAGATTTTTGAACCGAGAGACCAGAATCTTCGGGATCGTAGCATGGATCAAATTTTCCCGTCATACAACATATATTAGAAAAGTTAATAACATCATACAATTTAACAAACTAATAAGTTATAAGTATATTGATTTATTAACATTTTCATCGATCAAAATCATATCAAGACTGATCAGTTATTCAGTATTTGGATTGACAGATTCCCACATTCTACACACTCGTACTCTTATCATCCAGGTATAGCTGCTGTCGTTCAAAACATCCAACATGGTGTAGGCCATAGTTGTATTGATCGTAATATGATTGTAAAAATTTGAAACTATGTAAAAAAGTTTCGGTGTAGATTTTTTGTTATGAAGGGCCTTTAATTTATAGGTGTTTGTAAGGTGAATAACATGGAAATCCATTATGTTTAAAAGTCAAGAAATATTATAAAAGAAAAGTTCTATAAAGTTTGAAAATAATAAAAGAAAGTTCTATCAAGTTTGAAAATAATAAAAGAAAGTTTTATCAAGTTTGAAAATAATAAAAGAAAGTTCTATCAAGATTGAAAATAATAAAAGAGAAAATTGCAATTATTAACGTAAGAGCCTACAAATTCGAAAATAATAAGGAAAGTTGTAATTTTCTAAATCAAAGAAAGTTCTATCAAGTTCTACAAATTCGAAAATAATAAGGAAGTTGTAATTTTCTAAATCAAAGAAAGTTCTATCAAGTTTGAAAATAATAAAAGAAAGTTCTATCAAACCTACAAATTCGAAAATAATAAGGAAGTTTTAATTTTCTAAATCAAAGAAAGTTCTATCAAGTTTGAAAATAATAAAAGAAAGTTCTATCAAGCCTACAAATTCGAAAATAATAAGGAAGTTACAATTTTCTAAATCAAAGAAAGTTCTATCAAGTTCTACAAATTCGAAAATAATAAGGAAGTTGTAATTTTCTAAATCAAAGAAAGTTATATCAAGTCCTACAAATTCGAAAATAATAAGAAAGTTGTAATTTTCTAAATCAAAGAAAGTTCTATAAAGTTTGAAAATAATAAAAGAAAGTTCTATCAAGTCTACAAATTCGAAAATAATAAGGAAGTTGTAATTTTCTAAATTAAAGAAAGTTCTATCAAGTCCTACAAATTCGAAAATAATAAGGAAGTTGTAATTTTCTAAATCAAAGAAAGTTTTATCAACTTTGAAAATAATAAAAGAAAGTTCTATCAAGTTTGAAAATAATAAAAGTGTAATTTTCAATTTCCTTCCTACAAAATCAAAAATAATAAAGGAAGTTATAATTATTAAAATTAAAAATTGTGAAAAATTGAGAAAATTAGAAAAATAGAACGGAGCGATTCTAGAGGCACCACCTCACCGCCCCCGTCTTCTCCTTTATATAAGTATATTGATTGGATTTTTCAAAAGTTTTAAAAAGAGTAGTTATGACTTAATAAGAAAACCAATTTAATTAATGGGTTTTTCAGAAATACTCAAGTCCATATTTTTCTTTGCAAAAATACTATTTTTTTTAAAATAACTTGTGAATTTTTTTTTTCAAAATATTTATAAAAAATACGGTCTGTAACTTTTGCAACTAACATCAATCAAAATCAATATTTAATAATTTGAATAATCTTTGATTGCATAATAGGTTACTTAATAAGTTACACCGGTTAAATCAAATGCGATCTCAAATATAATCAGGTTGCATTTGGTTAGAGATGGTATTTTTTCTAATATTGAAGATGGTAAAATCGCAAAAATTTAGAAAAAATAGTATTTTTTGTAATTTCACTTTAATTAACATGTAAGTTATATTTAATATCTATTGCATACCAAAAAAATTAAGATCATTATATCCTAAAATAGATATATGAGAATCGTTAAATTTAATGTTAAAAAGTGTATTCAATTGTTAGTAAAGTAGATATAAATACCTATCAATACTATTATATAAAGGAGAAGACGGAGGCGGTTAGGTGGCGCCTCTCAAATCGCTTTAATCTATTTTTCTAATTTTCTCAAATTTTTGAATTATTAATATTACAATCAATCAATCATCAATACTATTATATAAAGGAGAAGACGGAGGCGGTTAGGTGGCGCCTCTCAAATCGCTTTAATCTATTTTTCTAATTTTCTCAAATTTTTGAATTATTAATATTACAAATTCGAAATTATCTCACTTGCCCTTAAAATCTTTACTAATGGAGGAAAGTAAATATACAATTTTAATATTTTCCTATACTTTCTCCTCAAGTCAAAAACTATTAGTCTTATCCAATTCTTTTTCCATCTATATAAAGAAAAACTATTATAGGAAAAGACGGAGGCGGTTAGGTGGCGCTTCTCAAATCGCTTCGATCTATTTTTCTAATTTTCTCAAAATTTTGAATTAGTAATATTACAAATTCAAAATTATCCCACTTACCCTTAAAATATTTACGAAACTAAATATACAATTTTGATATTCTCCTATACTTTCTCCTCAAATCAAAAATTATTAGTCTTATCCAAATCTTTTTCCCATCTATATAAAGAAAAATATCACCTCTAACTCTCTCGCCAAAATCTTCTATCGATATCAATTGTGATCAGTAGTTTTCATAATCATAATACAGTGCTTGTAGATTATATTTACGTTAATTATTTTAGAGATTCATAGTTGTTTCTTGTGTCGATAATAATTGTTTTCAAGGAGGAGCTGATGCTATCACTCTATGTGTATCATGTGTAGGTTTTAATTTGACTCATCAACTCTATTGCAAACGATGAGGCACTCTATTCAGGTACTTACAAATCTTTGTATGCTAATTTTTATTTTTATTGTACATACTTTGATTTAAATGACTGAAACGTGCCTTTTTTTTTCTATGTATGTAAGGATTGTTTTAGTTTTTTCGACCTGTTCTACGTTGGTAGTATAATATTAGAATTTGTAACCCGTTAAATATTGATCTAACTTTCTCACCCAGTTTTATGTACAAGGTTTAATTTATTCAGTGCATGGCTTCTGCAACTTTAAGCGAGGATGCAACTTTAAGGGAGGAGTGGACAACAGAGACTAGCGAGTCGTAAAGCTAGATGACTTTAAATGTCAGATTTTGTGTTCTTTTCATGATATGGATATGGATAATATTGTTAAATATGTGCTCTAAATTACGTATAATGTGCAATTATACTCAAGTATTAGTTTTATTTTAACAGGAAAAGGAACGCTCAAATATCAACTTATATATTGCAACACGCAAGTTATCAACTTATGAATAAATATTATAAATTGAAAAAATTATTAATTATCTTACACTCACTTAAACCTTTTTTTTCTTAAATCGAATTATTATCGTAAAATTATTCTAAAGTTTCTTTTCAATTAAATCATGGTAACCATCTTATAATTTGTCTATTTTATTTTCAAGTCAAAATTACCTGAATAATATTCTAAACTACGTATTCAAGAATTTCTTTTCAAATCGTCATAAGCTATATTAGTTTGATTTGCTCAACATTTTGAACTCAATTAATATTAAAAATTAAAATAAAAAATCTTAATTATCTTATATTCAACTAAACTTACTTCTCAAATCTAATTACAATCATAAAATTTCCTGAGATTTCTCTTTGAGTTAAAATGACTATCTTAATATTTTTCTAAATTTGCTCTTAAAAGTCAAAGTTAATATTTTAAAATAATTCTAAACTTTCTTTTAAACAATTCAAAAGAAAAAACTTTCTACAAAAGTAAATTTTCAAGATAAAAAAATCTTAATCACTCCTTCCGGGCCATTAAAATTATATAATATTACCTTTTTAATTTGTCTCAAGGTAATTATCTATATTTAGATAATATGATAAATTATGTGTTAATTATGTTAATTTTTAAAATAGAAACAAAACAATTATATATTTGGTAACTGTCAATTTATTTAATACAACTGAATAAAAAGTGAATATTTGATCGTGGTCAATATAAGTTGGATGAAGAGAGTATCTTCTAATAAATGTTGAATTTTGAGGAAATTAAATAATGGTCATAATTAAACATTTGCTCTTTTTATATTTATTCAGAAATTCAATAAATAAAAAATAATATTTATTTCATTTAAACCACATCTAGCAGCGTAGGTAATTTTTTTCTCGATAAGTAGGATAAAGAAATTTGAGTACAATAAACTTTTTTCTCGATAGCAACAAAGAGAGTTTCCACCTGCCAAATGCTCGTAACACTATCCATAAACTTTTTCTGAAATATTTTTCTATTAATTTGAAAAGAAATCTATAATTTAATAATCAATTTATAAAATAAAATTTTTAAAATATCTCAATTGCCTTTAAAATTTTTACTAATTGAGGAAACTAAATATGCAATTTTAATATTTGTGTCTTTAGAACCTTCAATAATGCAACTAAATATACATTTTTAACATTCTCCTAAATTTATTATTAGAGAATATTTCATTTGCGTTTTAAATATGACTAATTGAGAAAATTAAATATACAATTTTAAAATTCTCCTAAACTTTTTATTTAAATTTATTATTAGATAATATTTCATTTGCGTTTTAAATATGACTAATGGAAAAAATTAAATATACAACTTTAAAATTCTACTAAACTTTTTATTAGAAAATATCTCAATTGTCTTTTAAATCTGTACTAATAGAGTAAACTAAGGATACAATTTTAATGTTTCTGGCATTAAAATATTTACTAATTGAGAAAAATAAATATATAATTTTAATATTCTTCTAAATAAACATTATATTTTTGTGAATTTTCTTCTTAAGTCAAATTGTTATCTTAATATTCTACTAAAATTTATCTTCAATCCAAATTAACATGTTGATATTCTCTTAATTTTCTCTTAAACTCAAAGTTACCATCTTAACATTCTCATATATTTTTCTTAAAATTCTTAAATTTATTTTGAAATCAGATTATCATCTCAATATTCTACCAACAAAACTATTAAAAATTGCGTTCTCATGTTTGTTTTGTAAAAACTTCACTTTTAATTTATCTATATGTTTTACATATATATTAAAAATAATATTTTTAAGTTTTACCTTCCAATTTATATAGAAGATAATATTTAAAGAAAATGCAAGTTTTTAGAAGTCTTAATTTTTTATTTATTGTCTTAGGTACCTATATTTTAAATTATAAAAATTAAAAATATTTAAATTAAATTTTATGATATAATAAAATTGATTAGTAGATGATGCGATTTATTTAGTAAAATAGTTTATTATCTGTTTAGTAATGAAAATCATAATTACCTTATATTTTTCTAAACTTTTTTTTAACCATGTACATTAAATTTTATGATATAATAAAATTGATTAATAGATGACGTAATTTATTTCGTAAGTTAATTTATTATCTGTTTAGATTCGTTAAAATTACGAGAAAGCGGGAGCAAACATGTTTAACAATAGAGCAATCCTTTAGAAGAAGCATAATATATGGTAGAATTTAATGTTGATACTATATTATGTATGTATTTTAAAATAAATGTTTGAATATGAATTTTGAGGAAACTAAAAATGGTTTGAATATACTAATATTTGATATAATTTTGAAACAATGAAAAATATTAAATAATTGCACTTTTCTATATATATTCGAAATTTCGGTAAATAATCGATCGAGAAGAAACATAGAATTCAATAGAAATCTTAATTTTCTTTTACAAATATCAGTTTATCTAAATATTTTTTAAAAAAATTAGAGAAATTATCACAAAGCCGCTGTGAAGCGCGGCTTAATAAACTAGTTTATCTAGAAAGAGAATAATAAAGCAATCAGCCCTGGCATATGTGTTTGTATAAAAGAGAGATGACCTGGAATCCTCCGCCTTTAACACTGGAGTTTAACACTGTGCTCCAGAGTTTTAAAAATGAGAGAAGAGAAGAGAAATGGAAGAAGATTTTCAAAATTTTAAAACTCTGAAGCACATCGTAAGAGGGAGTAGTCTTCTCTCGCCAGTTTCGGTCAATTACATAGACCCCCTCCTCTTCTTCAGAGAGCAACAAATCACTAACAAAGAAGAAATAAATAGTTCTAGAGCAGAAACTTATTTTACAAATATAGAACATAAGCAATAGGCTTTTAAATTAAAAGTTTATATAGCTGTGTATAATACCACTCCCAATTTTGTATCAAGGAAAAAATTCCCGCAATGCATCAACGGCTCAATATGAGAAAAATCAAGAAATATACACTCTAGTAGTATATTCAAAATTCAGGAGACAGAAATGCAATGCATATATAAAAAAAGAAAAAAGACCAACTATGATATCAGCAGCTACAGTACTAGCAAAAGATTTAGCAGCACAGTCAGTTACATGGTTCTACAAAGCAGGCTAGGGGAAAACTTTCAACCTCACTTCATTCTCTCCTTAAAAATCTTCAAACTAGCATATCCGAAAAAAAAGGGATATAGAAGCTCCCCATGTGTGTCCTAATAATTTAATATCCTTCAAGACTCTGAAATTGTTTCCCGCAATGTCAAGAAATTTACCTTCCCATCATCAGAACAGCTGCTTTGGGGATTAGTTCCCCGTGATACACTGAAGATAGAACCATTAACAACCCTGAGTGCACCAACTCCACTCACTCAACCACCTTGCCAGTGACACATCCTCTGTGGTAATGCCAGATGGCACTCACAGTACGTCGACAAAACTATCCCATTAGTATATCATCTGACTGATCATGAGGTAATGCTGGGCCGACAATCTAAAATCCGACCACCATACTACTCCTGGAATCTGAAATCTACCATTGAGCTGCTTCTAAGAATCTTGTGTGCGCCATTAACACACTTCTCCACATCTTCAGGATTACTAAAGTAATTGAACCTCACAATCAGGCTTGCTCTCGCCTCTGTGGATGCAAAGCGAAGGGAGTAGAGAGTGGCCCTATAATCTTCTCCATAAGTGTGGCCACAGTAATTTGGAGTGGAGAAGCCGGAGTCCTTTATGAAAACGAAGCGAGCAGGGGAAGGGAATGGAATAACATTTGTGGCAGCTTCAAGGTAAGGCCCAGAGTTGGTAATACCAACAACTTGAATTGGTGAGTGCTCTGAAGGCATGGGTGGGACAATTGAAATACCATTTCTTGGATCATCATACAAGTACTGTCCAGCATAATGACAACGATGGACCACCGTAATTCCCCGTAACTTGTCTTTAAAATTACATCAATCTAGTGATCCTTATTATCAGTAACAAGTTTTCTCCCAGATGATGCTGTAACATCATCACCTAGTGTTGTACTGAAATCTGTAAAGTAAACATCTGTGCTAAAGCCATATTGCTCTAGTATTTGTTGCAACTTAAAAGCTGCAGTTTCAACAGGATTCCGAGCCCGATCTTTCTTATATCCAAAAGTAAGTGCCTGGTAAGTAACATCATTTGGAATGATTCCCTGCCTGACCATCATATTAACCAACCGGCATGCATCATCCATATTTCCAGAATAACAAAAACTACGAATAAGCATGTTATACAGTATCACATCCGGAACCAGACCTATGTCAAGCATCTTTAGAAAAAGAGAATTAGCCTCTTCCATGAGATGAACCCTACAATACCCATAGAGAAGAGCACTGCACATCACAACATCAGGCTTCATACGGAGGTCGCTCAGGTGAAACCACATAAGGTAAGCTTCCTTAAAGTTTCCTTTGCTTGAATATCCGGTGATGAGGTTGGTAAATGTTACAACATCGGGAGAAAAACCTCTACATATGAGCTCATCTAGTATATCTCTAGCTTCATTTACAAATCCTTGAAGGATAAGACCATGAATGATGGCGTTATATGAAACAATATCGGGCGATATGCCAGCAGATTTCATCATATCTAAAATACCGAATGCCTTGTATAAGCCGCCCTTTCTTCCATACCCATTTATTAGGGTATTGTATGCAGCCATGTCAGGAACCAGTCCCTCTTTAATCATAGCCAGGAATATATACTCTGCTGTATCCACATCTCCAGACTTGCAGGAACAATCAATTAGTGTGGTGTAAGTAGCAACAGACGCTTTAACTCCACTCTTCAATATCTTCCCCCAAAATATGAGAGCACCATTAAAATCCCCCAGTTTGCAGTATCCTCCAAGTATCGTAGTATAACTATGACAGTCTGGTAGAAAGCCCAACTCTATCATCTCCTGGAAAATTTTAAATGCTAGAGCCATGTTACCATCTCTACACAATTTCGCAATGAAACTATTGTAGATATAGATATTGGGTGGCAACCTAAATATCTTCAAAATTTTAATTGCTTCATCAAAACCACCTGTTTTGCAGATACCATCAATCACAGAACTAACACATATTGAATCCGGGGTGATACCCATGTAGGCCATTTTAAATAACAAAGAGGTGGCCTCCCTTATAAGGCATGCTTTACAGAGGGCATTAATTAATATAGTATATACAACTACATCGGGAGTGATCCCATAGTTTTTCATTTCCGACAGTAGCTTCCAAGCACATTTAAGATTGCCTTTTCTACAGTAACTCTGAATAAATAAGCTCATAATTGAAGCATCAGCAACCAGCCCCTGAATTTGAATCTCTTCCAAGTAATCCCATGCTAGCTCTATTTGTTCAGACTTTATTAATCCTCTGATAAGTGAATTAATAACCCCTTTAGATGGAAAGAGATCATAACACTTCATTTGACGGCTTAACTCCAGAGCAATATGCATCATATTTTCCTTAATAAAGCAGTCTACAAGCATGCTGTATGCAGTTCCCAAGCCCTTTGTATCGATGTGGGTTTCATGAAGGACTTTCATCAGCAAATGCCATTGATCTTCTCCATTATTTTCCCGTGCAAGATAACAGAGTAGATCAATTGATCTGTGGTTCATATTCCCAGAAATTAAAATGTGTATCATTCTGCATATTGTAGGTAAACTGTGCGTTGAATCTCCGCAAAATTGAGACCACTGGTAAAAGAAAAAAGCAAGAGAAGCATCCCTGCTTTCCTCATAAAGACTATTCAAAATTCGTATAACGTTATGCTGATCTATCACAATATCTCTATAACTGTATTTACTAAAGCAGAAGTTCCAACCATAATTAGCAAGAATTGATTTGATTCTTTTAAAGCGATCAATGTCTTCCGGTCGTTGATGAAACCAATACACCGAATCATTCTCATCATTTACAGACTTAAACATGTCATTCCCCTGAAAACTAGGACAAACCCTATAATTTGCGGTACTGGATTCACCTGAAATGCATGCACATGTGGCATGAACATTTTGACTAAACCCGTCATTATTTTCACCAATGCAATTATCCGCAGACAGCACTCGATTCTCCTCGAAAGACGAGGACTCAAATGTTAGCAAAGAGGCCGAAGCCGAGGACAAGGAGAAGAGTCTAAACGGTTCAATTTTTTGATGAAATGTAAATTTGGATCTAGCAGAACAGGCTCTAATAACCGAAACCAATGCCTTCATAAAAAGTAATCAAGACATTCACAAAAACAGAAGCTGCAAAGCAAAAAAAAAAAAAAAACCCAACTAATGTTAAAGACGAAAATACGAAAAACCAACAAGTAAAACAAACATTTACAGACCATAGCAATCCAATGTACATACATACAAGAAAAACTTAAGAGAAACAAAAATCGCCAGAAATACTATCCAAGTAGTTGCTAGAAGCATCAAACAGCAAAGAAATTAAAAATCTATTTCGTTTCCGCTAATTTAATTCAAATTTACAGGTCAACAAACTCTACTAACTAAGCAACCAAATGCACAAATATATATGAATCGAAAAACATAAAAATAAAAGTGTAATTAGACAGTGGTGTGTACCTCAAAAACGGCATAGTAGTGAGTTGAATTAGCTAAACGCCATAGTCAAAAAGGGGGAGGCATAAACAGAGACAAGAGTAATGTAATTGCAGGTGTTTCAAAATTAGGGCTTTTCAATCCCTGGGTTTTATACTTGTGTCTTGCTATAATTAATCATAACAATTGTAATTTTTAAATTAATTTTTAAAAAATTTCTTGTTTTCACAAGCCTAAAAATTATAATTTTACATATTATTTTTCTTTTTCTCTTCGGTATTAAATTTCAAACATCATACTACGGTAGAAGAGAAAAAATTCGAAAAAATAAAATACATAATTATGTTATTTGAAAGTTCGAAAAATGACAAAAAAAAAACACAATTCTCATAAAAGCTTATCATGATAAGCATTTTTATGGACGTAAAAGTTATATATTTTTTCATTTTTTGTTCCGATATTAAAATTTGAACGTCCTATCTTGGTACCAGCCAAAAATTGTGAAAAGATAAAATACTGAAAAAATGTTATTTTAAGTTTAAAAAATGACTAAAAATCACAATTTTCTTGAAAACTTGTTTTCATAGGCATTTTCACGGGAATAAAAATTGCAAACACTACAATATAAACATTACATTGACAATAAGCATACCTAGTACACATACTTCTATTCAAACTTTACATTGAAGAATTTTTTTTCCCTAAATGTGTAAAAGTGTACAAACATCCATAATTTAAGTGTAAAAAATACTATAATTATGTAACGTTATAAAGAGAGTGAAAATTATTTCATTGCCCCTAATTGAATATTCTGATATATAACTTCAATTGATTTGAACGAAAAAAGGGTTGAGATGTACATCGGGTTAATAATCAAGTGAGTCACTAAAGTGGGCTCAATGTATCAAGTTGGTCACTGAACTGAAAACGGTATCAATAAGGTCATTAAAGTGGCTTACGAGTACTTTTGATTAATTCTGCTAAATTTTTGTTAACGGTAAATGATGATGTGTTTAGTATAATCTGATGCAGGAATTCAGAACACTTTATCGGATGCTTGCAACATCAGATTATACTAAACACATCAGATTATACTAAACATATCATCATTTACCGTTAACAGAAATGTAGCAGAATTAATCAAATGTACCCGTAACCCACTTTAATGACCTTATTGATACCGTTTTCAGTTCAGTGACCAACTTGATACATTGAGCCCACTTTAGTGACTCACTTGATCATTAACCCGATGTACATCTAACATACTTAAGTGACACGGAGGTACTTTTTTTTCTTTGAGGATTTATGTGTTCGTAATGTAAAATTTCGAGGATTAATGTCTAAATAATCCGATCTTTTTCTGAATTTTAGATTAATTTAATTATTAATTAATTTCTAGTTTCTATCCTAATTTATTTCCTATTTAATCAATTGCCTATATATATTCAAATTGAATAATTAGATTATTGAATTCTTTATTTAATAAATAATTTGTTGATCCATAGCTAAAAGATGAAATAACTTTTGGTAAGCGATGAAAAGGATGAAAAATAAGACATGAGAGGCAAAGTTGCTAAAAAATTCAAAGTTGGGAAAGATGTTGCTACTCCTCGCTATTAAAAGAGAAAATGCCTTAAATAACTATTATTCATGTATAGTTTGCCCAAATTAATAAATGTCGGGGCCTTTTTAACCACTCGGTCTCGCATTCAAGAGATGCGAGTACACTATTGAATACTTTAATGATATTGGACTTTCTCCTCTTATTGGATACATCAAAAGCACGCATTTTTCTCTCTCATCTCTTATTATACACACATACATACTTTCTTCTTCATCCACCTTCTTTAAACCCAAAAATCTATAACACTATAACCCCGATAATACATGTGATCATAAATCTAACTTACCCATTAATTTCTTTTCAAATGAGTAGTGTCTTGCCCAACTTTGGTTCGAGAAATTTTGAATTTTGAATTTTTGGATTTGTGTTGTTTCTTCTTAAAGACAATAATTAGAGTTGTTTATAATTGTTATATTTGTATGTATGTAACCGTATGACAGTGATGCTATTTTTTGTATGTTATTCTACGGTATGAAATTAGTGCTTTGAGAACTTGTAGTTAGTGTTGGATTATTGGGTTTGTAAGAGCATCTCCAAGTAGCTAAATTGATTAGCTAAAATAATGTATAATAATTGTTAGCTAAAATGTGCTGAACCTGTAAGGGGTTGTACTCCAATGTGGTTAGCTATAATTCAAAGATTGTAATTCATCATTATTTTCAAATTCAAACGACTATATTTCAACGGCTCTATTTCCAACCACTATTTTTCCAACGACTATATTACCAACAACTATATTTTTAACGGTCATATTTCAGATGTTATATATAAATAGCAAAACTGAGAGCTGAACAAACCACAAACTCCAGACAATCTTAAATTCTCTCGTACTTCTAAACTATTCATTTGTAATGGACAATACCACACGAATGATTCTTGATATTATGCAGGCGGAAGAAGAAGAAGAGCATGAAGCAAGAATGAGAATAAGTGCTGCTTACCTTCATCATCGGCGACAAAGCGTGAATTATATCTCTTATCATGGTGGTTCCGTAATGAATAATCGCGTTATTGATCGCGATAGAGAAGAAGGTCATGATAGACTATATCGTGATTATTTTTCTGATACACCTACATACACAGAAACACAGTTTCATCAAATATTTCGGATGCGTAGATCATTGTTTTTACGAATTAAAGAAGCAGTTACAATTCATGACAATTATTTTACTCAACGAATTGATGTTGTGGGAGTTCGTGGATTATCATCACTTCAGAAAGTGATAGTTGCACTTAGGATGCTTGCATACGGAACGGCGGCCGATGTTGTTGATGATTACGTTCGAATTGGTGAGAGCACCGCAATAGAGAGTCTAAAAAGATTTGTTAAATCAATCGTTGAAGTTTTTGGAGCTGAATATTTGAGAAGACCAAATGATGAAGATGTGTCTAGATTATTAACAGAAAACGAACGACGAGGCTTTCCTGGAATGTTGGGTAGTATCGACTGTATGCACTGGAAGTGGAAAAATTGTCCAACTGCTTGGCAAGGTATGTACACCGGTCATGTTCATGAACCAACTATTATATTAGAAGCAATAGCTTCAAAAGATTTATGGATTTGGCATTCTTTTTTTGGATTACCGGGATCGCTAAATGATATTAATGTATTAGATCGATCTCATCTATTTGAAGATTTGGCAGAAGGTCGTGGACCAGAAGTGAGGTATACCATCAACGGGCATGAATATAACATGGGATATTATCTTGTTGATGGTATATATCCTTCTTGGCCAACATTTGTCAAAACTATTTCAAAACCTCAAGGTATCAAAAAAAAAGTATTTTACAAATGCACAAGAATCTGTAAGAAAAGATGTTGAACGAGCATTTGGAGTTTTGCAATCTCGGTTTGCAATGATTCGTGGACCATCACGATTTTGGGATGTGGACACAATGAAATATATAATGATAGCTTGCATAATTTTGCACAACATGATCATCGAAGATGAAAGGGAATTACATATGGAAGAAGAACATTTTGATACAAATGTTGAAATACCAATTGTTACTCCAATTCATAATCATCCAAATACGCTTAGGGAATTCATACAAGTGCACCAATGAATTCGAGACAAACAAGCTCATTTTCAGTTGCAAAATGATCTCGTGGAGCATCTTTGGCAGCTTCATGGTGGTGACATGAATTAAATGTTTGTTTTTATGTAATAATCTTTCATATTTGCTAGGTAATTTCTTTTCGTATGTATGATGTAATTTTTTATGTAATTTTCACTCAATTTGTTATGTAATTTTCATTCATATTTGTTATGTAATGTTTACGGTTTGTTATTTAATTTGCATTCATAATTGTTATGTAATTTACTTTAAAACGATAAGAAGCAAATTCATAATTGTTATGTAATTCACAATATAGCAAACTAAAAGTCTTATACATAATAGTTACAAATTAGAGTCGAGTACACATAAGAAATTATAACATGTTTTGCATGATCCTAGCTTTGAGAACATCATAATATTTCGCTTGATCCGGTAGCATCTTACTAGTGTCCATTGCCATGATAGAAGTTTCGTAAACCTGCCTTTCCCGCTCCTCCTTATGCCTTTCCGTCTCCTCCTTTGCTAAGCGAAGCTACAACTCCTCTTTTTGTAACTGCATCATTTCCTTTTGCAATTGCAAGTTCATGTTAACTGATTCACTTCTTGAGGAAGCAATAGCCAATGCATCTTTCTGCATTGCTTTAAGAAGTTCCAGGCTTTCCTCATTCGTTGCTTCATTTCCTGCTCTTTTTAACTTCTTTGCAGCTTTCCTTCCAATTGGATGTTCCATCCGTTCATCAGATTCTAGGCTGGTTGGAATTTGATTTTCAACAGATTGTGAAGAAGCATCTTTGTCCTTAGCTGCCTTGGTTTTCTTGTCCAAACCAGCTTGAAACTTTGGTGCAAATCGCAATGCATTCCAGTGACGCATGAACAAAAATTTCTCGTTCATCACACTCTCGTACAGCTCTAATGCTTCATCAATCTGCAATGTTGACAGATTTGAAATAAGCCAGGGGTCTGCTACTTACAAATTAACCCCTCTGCCAAGGAACCACAAACAGTTTAACTACAAACAACATGATATAGAATTGACAAGTGAAAGGCCAGGGAAATTCAGAGAGAAGGATTATCAAATTTACAAATATATTAAAAATAGTTTTGCAGTATATATAGAACTAATCCGAATAACTACAAACAAGTTTCACAGTGACGAAAGCTAGAACACAGAAGTGAAGCATATAATTTAGCCTATAATCCTATGATGTTTAAAATAAAGATACAAAAGTTTGAAGGTGCCAGCTTTTCTTATGCTAGTAGTTCTTCTAAAGCAGTTTATTTCGAATGAAAGATTATAGCATTCGGTGACATGTCTGTAAGGTGAAGCAATACTTCTCCTTCTACCTGTAGAAAACTTAAATCTGGCGACCTAGTTTTTTTTTAAGGAAAAACAAAGAAGAACGAAGAAGAGATTAAAAGTAGACTTAAATCTTATGGATTTTGAGGTTCTCAAGAAGAATCTGAGCAACATATCTTTATGACAGTGAAAGAGCACAAAGGGAAAAGCCTTATATCTCAAAAGCTGAGAGAAGAAAGCAGAATAAAGGCTAGAAAAAGAAAAATGACAGTGTAAATGGGTCTGTTGATCATGGAAAAAAAGAGGATGCCAAATGTAATTGCAATATGAAAAGTGAGTCTGACAAATACAATCAATTTTCAAGGTCAGGTGATGGTGGAAAATTGAGTAGGGGGCAGAAGGGTAAATCTAAGAAGATGAAGGAAAAGTATGTTAATCAAGATGAGGACTGAGGAGGAAAGGAGAATTCAAGTGGCTTTACTTGCTTCTGCTGGAAAACTACAAAATAACATAATTGAGCTTAAGACTCAAGCAGCAGCAGCAAAAATATGTTACAAATGTAAGAAGGCAGGCCATCTGTTGCAATTGCCAAGAGCTTCCAGATGTGCAAGGTCGTGCGTGTACCAGACCTCAAAACAATTAATGTTGCCTCCTACTTAAGTAGAGTGATTTACTTGCTCTACCGTCTTCCCAGCTTGTAAAACTTATATTTGGTTTCAATGTGTTACCTAAACTGTTGTTCAGTTTATCAGACTGTCAAATGCTGCTTGTATCAAATTCTCAGACTCCACATCAAGAGCACTTTGCACCAGACGACTACTAGACATTATAAAACTGCATAATCAATGGCTATATTATGTTTTTGAGCACCAGACCCTTTCATAGATAGGTCAAGGTCATCAGAAACCATATCCGACAGGACCAACACGAAAGATACCACACTTAGAAAAACAATCTCGAAGCAGTCTATATATTCTATCGTTTAGCCTGATCATCAAACTATACACCATTTACCTTTTTTTTATCTAGTATCTAATTAACAAAAAAATTAAATTACACATGACAACCCCAAAATAGAAGTACCAATCCCAAAAATATAACAAAATCAGACAAGAACTACCAATTCGCAATCACATTTGAGTTAAACTCCGCATAAAACAAAGTATCTAATATGTTCCAAATTAAAGTAAAGCATAAACTAAATTAAACAACTAGTACCTTATTTTACTTGGTTAATCCACTTTGATTTTTTGAAAAAACTTGATTGCAGAAACCAATAAATTTTGCCACGTTTTCGTTGATTGTGCACCGGCGGTTACACAACGAATTAGCCGTTCGATCACTTGCAAGACCTCCTTTATTTTCATTAAAAGATTTCCATATCATATCCCAATAACACGTATGTGTTTGATTTTTACCTTGTATCAGATCCATGCTAATATTTAACCAAGCAGAAATTAACAACATATCTTCTTCAATTAAGAAATTCTTCGATCTCTTTCCCTTTTTCAATTTTGCAGCTTCTTGTTGGGGTTGTGTTTGTTCTTGTTGGGGTTGGGTTTGGGACTGAGGGAGTGGTTGTGAAAATACCAATTCTTCGAATCCAAACGAACCATCATTGAGTAAAGATGTATATGAGCCTTCCATTTTTTGTAAAAAGAACACAAGATGTTGAGAATTGAAAAATTGCAATAAAATTCCCCCAATTTCTAATAACCAAATACCTAATTATATATATATATAATGTTATACTAGTGATACAAGATTTTGAAACAAACAATTAATAGCGCTAGTTGAATACATAAGAATTCAATAATCCCAATTGAAGAAACAATTAAATGATTAGATGAAACATACCTTTTGCACGAGAGAAAATGAAATAGCGGGAAAAAAAGAAGAACCAGCGGGAGATGAGAATTAAGCGGGAGATGAGGTGGATGGATTTAGAGGATGGATATAGAATCAACATATATAGAGGATCAATCTCATATAGCTATATTTTTGGCTAACAGGAGAGCAGCGTTGGAGCGGATAAAAATTTTAGAGGATAGCCAAATTGATAACTGTTCATGCCAGGTGGGCTAATATAGCTAACAGTTGGACCGGGTTGAAGATGCTCTAATGAATGTAAAATGGAGAATTTGCTTGGAAGGGTGGTGGCTATGATGTCTAATGAGGAATGGATTGTTGGTGGGTGGGTTAGATTTAGTTCCTGTGTGCGTCGATATGTTTTGTTGGTATATTCATGTATCTGTGTTTTCAAAAGCCGGCAACGTTTTAGAAGTTGAAATCACCAAAGAAGTACACGCATTTATATAATGCGCATACGTTGGACACGCATTTATGCAATGCACAACCTGCAAGAACATATAGAACTGAGTCTGAGCTTCGCATACATGCAATGCGTATACATGAAAATAAGTAGAGGCTCCGCATCTCCTAAATGCGTATGTGGTATACGCATTTTCAACATGCGCGTACAAAGAGATCTTTTGGGCACTAAAGGCGCAGACTGGTATTTTGGGCAAAAGTACACGAGAAAGTGATATTGAGGGCTTTCACCCCTATTAAAGATGATCTTGGCTAAAGAGATTCCCATGTCTATCAGAACTCACCCCGAACGAATGACGATGTATACTTATGGCTCGATCTTTGCTCCATTATGATTTGTTTGTGAGCCTAAACACTAAGCAGTTTAGCACAATTTAAGTTGTTTTTTCTGGTGTATTGAGTTTTGGTACGATGTATGGAATGCAATCCACAATACATTGGGTATTGTTCCTTAATGACACAAATTTAAAAAATAATGCCCCAAATGGCACAAACTGAAAAAATGGTCTCAAATATCATAAAGAAATGGTCTCAAATATCATAAAGAAACGCAACTTAATCATGTGTTTCTAAGAAACACAAAGGCGTGTTGCGTTTTTCAGCAATGTAAAACGTCACTTTAACTCACGTTTTTAGAAAACACAATGGTGTCTTGCGTTTTTATTGTTTTTTAAAATAATAAAAACACATAAACGGAACATCATTCTGCGTTTACGGTCCATGCTAGTTGATGTTGCGTTGGTGTTCCCACCCGTACTCACTAAGACAGCTCTGCTTTAGCGATTTAAAAATGAAAGGTTGTCTTGTGGGATCCACCTCTGTAACTTCACCCCTTTTCCCTGTATTCAGTAAATTGTGTATTTTGTTACAAAAAATCACGTGATTGTCGTCTTCTTTATTCAATATTATATATTTCTATTCAATGGTAGCAAAAAAAGCATGCCAGCATGATGTGCACAGAAACGCAACTTCGGTTGTCGTTTATTAGTGCCATTTGGGATCATTAATTTCAACTGTGCCATTTAGGGTCATTTGATTTTTTTTTGTGCTATCTAGGGACTTTTCTCCTATGTCCTATATTTCAAAAAAAAAATACTGCAACCAAAATTTAAACAACTCGAGAAAGAAATTTGGAGAACGACTAAAGCCAATTACAGATTACTAGTGTAGTTCTTCTAGCTACTAGAGACAACAACAGACAGTGAATAACAAGAGATCCGATGTCATAGATCAAATAGTTTTCTGGTAATAAACACTACTGAAAGAAAAACAACAAACATTATTAATCAATCCGTTAATATAATCTTTCAAGAACGGAGTTTTCCGCTCCATATCTATTTGAGACTATCCTGTTGGTTTGCATGTCAAATTAAATCCTCGCGCAAGGAGGTAGAGAATAAACGCAACATATCCTGCAGTTACAACGGACACCATACAAGTAAGTGCAACTCCTTTTACTTTAGATGAAAAAAAGTCCTGTATGAGATACCCATTCATTGCTATTACTAGCGCAGCCACGAGCCATGACACCACCTACAAGAGGGGAACAATTTATGAACCTGCATACCAAACAATATAAATTTAACACAGGAATGGGGAAGAAAAGATACCTTGAGAGTCAGACCAATTTTGTAAACACCCATAAGGTTTCCTTTGGACACCAAAAAGAGGAGGGGAATAACTGCAAAAGGTATCTGCACTGACTGAAGCACATTAAGCCATTCACTAAGAACATCTAATGCATCCTGCGATGTATCAAAAATAAGTGCAACAGCCAATGTTGGGATGATAGCACAACTCCTCGTGATCAAAGCCCTTATCCATTTTTTCATGCGCAGATTCAGGAAACCTCCCATGATAAACTGCCCAGCATAAGTTCCAGTGATTGTGCTACTTTGGCCTGCTACTAACAATCCAATAGCCCATGCGTATAGAATTGATGATCGTCCACCGCCATATTTATCTTGAAGATATTGACCTGCATTTCTTAGGCCAATATCATCAGCTATTTTGGTACCATAAAATGCCTTTGCAAACACTGCTGTGACAAATAAATTGATCATAAAAGAGATTGCCAACGCAACAGCGGACTCTATTGAGAAATAGTTGAGAGCTTCTCGAACTATCCCTACTTTGCGGCGATCAACTTCTCTGGACTGTACAAGAGCAGAATGCAAAAATACATTGTGAGGCATAATAATGCAACCAACCACTCCCACAGCCTGCTGTATTGTTTTTGAGCTGAGTTTTGGAACAAAAACACCTACAATGACCAATGCTTTTACCATTTTAGGAACACAGTATTGACTACTACCAAAAAACAAAAACAAAATAGAAAAAAATGCTAAAAACTTAATAAAGTCATGGATCATATAACAAAAAGAGTAGATTACCTATAGCAAGTTCTGAGCCATTAGGTTTTGTTTTCCCAAACATCCATGCAAATGAAATTGTCATAGTTGCAATAAGGATTGCAAAAAGTGCTTCCAGCTTTCTCACCCCATAGTTCTCAAGAAAAAGGAATATGAAGCTGTAGGACGATAACTTTCAAACTCAAGTAAAAAAATGAATTCCCTCTACTGTATGTTACAAGATTTCCAAAAGTAGCTCACATAACCGAAAGTCCCAGTAGTAAGGTGGCCCTTTCCATCAACAAGGTAATGTGGAAACAAGAACAATATGGTAAAAGGTAACCTTGTATCTTGTCAATATGGTAATTTCTCATCAACAAGGAACGTCAACCTAAATGATTCTCTTTAAAATTCTCTATTGAAAGACTGGAAAGTACAAAGTAGGACAAAAATAAAATTAAAATGAAATGAGAAATAGGACTTAAAATTCAAGAACTATATAACACTTTCAATTCTTCAGAGAGGCCGGCTTCAAGCTGGCTGTGTAATATCACAAGTAGACCCCGCAATCGTTTTGTATTTTCATGTACCTTCATCACTTCATGTCGTGTTTTCGTGTGGTTTACAAACTTGTTGGGTCTAATCACAAGACAAGTGCTTGTTTAATGTTTATGGAAAAAACTTGTACATATTTTCTCCAGATAAGCATGAATTTCTAAATAAAATCTTAGCCCAGAAGGCGGAAGACTCATAATTTATAACCAAATTAATCTTGTTGGCCTAAGCAGCTAATATTCATTGACCATCTAAGCAAAGTCCATATGTTGCTCCTTTCGGGGCAGCAAGCTAGTCCTACAAAATTCCAGTCCAATATGCCACTGGCATTTTAACTTTGATTATTTACTAATCCTTTTTTTCCTGTACAGGGTCTAAATCAGACTCGGTATAGTTGTGAAAGAAGCAAACTCAAAAGACAAAACACAAGACTCGAATTTAAGGCATAATATGCGAAATGCGATTCAATGCACACTTGAAATTAAATGCAGTTGAAGCAATTTTAAAAACTCAAATACATATAAACAAAACCTGTGAGAACCTCATCAAGCTCATATAAATGAATATACCTTGACAAAAATTGCACAAGGATAAACACAAGAGCCGGCTTGGATTTTGGGATTTTAATGCTAATGGACTAAAAATCTCACTCGCATTCCAGTTACTCGAATTGAACCCAAGATCCAAATGGCCTAAAGACTGGTTAAAAGCAAATATCTTTAGAAAAAAGAAGAAGGATTACCAATCAGCTGCAGTTATAACAACACCAGCCCAAAGAGGCAAAACTCCATTACTAAGAATCTTGATAGCAATAGCACTTCCCACAACCTCTTGTATATCAGCCCCGATAAGTGCCAGCTCAATCATAAGCCACAGCAACCTCCCAGCCCAAGTCGGATACTCTTCTCTGCAAAGCTCAGCTAAATGACGTCCAGTTGCCACCCCAACTCGAGCAGAAAGTAACTGAACCAAAAGGCCCATAACAGTTGCCCACAGAAGCAACCACAAGAGTGAGTAGCCTGCGATCGCACCCGCTTGAAGATTGCCTTCAACATTACCAGGATCCAAAAATGCAATGCTCATGAGTAAACCAGGTCCTGTAAATAGCCAGAGTTTGCGCCAAGAAAATGGTGGAGTGATGTTGTTGTCCACTTCTTCTTGGCCCATTCGGACGCTGATGTGGACCTTCTGGCTTGGCTCGTACACTGCTTCTTTTCGTGGTTCTTCAGGCTGCACCATCTTGAATCCACAGAGAGGAAAGTGGACGAATGCAGTTTGCCTAGATAACTCTGCACTCCCTTGTATTTGTTTTCTTTACAGTACTTGGTATCATTTATGGAAAATGCTAGAAAATTTTCCAACCGTTGATGTGTCAATATATTATTGGTAATCTTCTTAACAATAATACGGGATCCCTAGCACTACTCATCATTTATTTCCCATGATCTAGTGTATTCTTTTATAGATATGCATTCAATTCAAGTTTATCAGGATTTAGGAACTTTGATAGATTACAGTTCTAAGTTTAGAAAGAGTTCTTGTCAGTATTAAGCATTTTCTCCGCTCTGTAATCTGTATAGATTTAGGTAGAGGTTACGCAAAATCTTCAAGTCAGCACCTTGACTTAAAAAGGAAAAAACAAAAAAACTATCTCAGCAGTCAGAACCAGATATGTTCAAAAAAATCTGAAACCCGAAATCGGTCCGATCCGATTCACCAAAAAACCCGAAAAACTCGGCCCGAAAAAAGTCTGGCCCGGTTCGGCCCGGCCCAAGAATTTTAAATGGGCCTACTATTTTTCATCAAGTCTGGCCGGTCGAAACTCGAAAAGCCCGGTTAAAACCCTGGGCTTTTGAAAAGTCCGGATAAAAGCCCGGTTCGACCCAGATAAAAACCCGGGCTTTTTGAGAGATCCGGATTAAAACTCAATTTTTTATAGATAAAATCTCAAATTTTATAATATTTTAAATAAATTTCAACAATATTAACTTAGCAATCGAGGGAATGTGAAGAATCATGTGTCTAAGAATAATCAACAATATGTAGGACAAACCTTTCTTTCCTGAAGATTTACGGAGTGTAGTATAGGTGCTTCTTGAAATGGTCATGTACGAGAAAATTATACGGCTCAAGGTCAGGTTAAGTTTAATAACGCACGTTATGAGTAAAGTTCTTGAGTTATACTGATAGCAATGATAGCAACACAGAAGATTACACAAGATTACTATAAAAGCTTTAGATTTTGCATTAGGAAAACAGCAATTTTTGAAGAAACCAAAATGTACTTGTTCTACTCAGATGTGCATACATTGATGTGAGCTTAAGAAATACATACACTCAGGCTAAAGTTTTCTCAAATTTTGGATGCATTTTAAGATTCAGGCTTAATTTAAAATTTCTCGGCAACATTTTATTTACCTACAGGGGGTTATAACCGCGTAAAAAATAAATAGGCATAAAACTAGCAGTAACACTCACATATATAAAAAAAAACCATTTATTGTATGTATTGCCAAACACAACCAATTCGCAAGCATGTCACCTCTTGCTCGACTACTGACATGTGACAATACAAATTTACAAGTACTCACGATTGTCCATAATACACGACACTACTTGTTTCTCTCGGTGAAATGCACCCATCCTAAAAGCTGAGGGTACTCACCATATGTTGAGCTGAAAAAGAATTGAATTAGTCCCCCTTCATTGCGTTGCGTAGCCTGATCTGCTCAACGTATAGCACCTGAATTGCTTTTTGTTGCGCTGTTTATACATGAATGGCAATATTTTGTATAATTCACACACACACACACAAAATTATAACCAACAGTTTCTAACAACAATGGAAGAAAACTGCGTATAATTAGAGAAAGAACCAAAAGCAAACACACGGTATGAGTGTAGTTCTTCTAGTGATTACAAAATTGTTTTTTGATTAAAATAACTGTTAAAAGAAAATTGAAAAGCGATAATTAGTAATCAATCAGTTAATAAAATCTTTCAAGAAGGGACTTTTCCGTTCCATGACAGCATTTTTTTGCCAATTCTCCACAGCTCTCTTAACTGTAGCATTTGCCTTTTCTATCTCTTCAGCAGAAAACTTGTGCTCTGTGATTCCTAAAGGGCCTGGTTTCAGTACCTTAACTACAGTCTCTATTTGCTGCTCTAGCTGCCTACGGGAGATCCATATAAACAAACAGTCAATTCAAATACAATTGCAACCAACACAAAAATGAAAAGTATCAATATATCAACAATCACACATTGCTCTTAAACTCAACCATACATATGAATTATTATCTTTGCTTCCAGGACCAATAAGAAACGTATTCAGAATAAGAAACAGGTAATTCTTTTTTCTTTTCTTTTTTTGACAGGAAGAAACAGTTACTTCAAAAAGCTCTCTAGGTTACTAAGTCTGAAGAGGGTTTTGATTCACGGAGAAAAATCATAGTTAAGAAACAAAAACAATAGTGACAAGTACAGCAACGAGAAGTAATTACTACTATTAGAAAATTTGTAGTGCAAGATCATATTAAGATGAGAATACATCGTTGCATAGCAAAGAAAACACACAAAGTCTCTAGGTCATTGATAGAAAAATCATGACCAAATAATTCGAAAGGCCACAGAAGAATCATTCATACATCTTGCTATACCTCAATATGATGATACAACAGCTCTCTCTCTCTCAAAAAAGAAAATAAGAAATTGAAAGATTTCGTTGAAATTGTTCGTTTGAAAATTTCCCGAAAAACTAATCACGGGTTCTTCTCTCCATCGGAACAAGAGGGCCGTTATGCTCATTACTAAACTTGTTGAAGAGATGAAATATAACGAAGGTATATCTTTTTGATCAGAGGTTGAATCGATCATCAGAAGAAGAATTAGGCCAAAAATTAGGATACATTCTGGGAAAATCAAACTTCCATCGAAGAGAAGCAAATGAAAGGCTTTCTGAAAGAAGTAATGAAAGGGAATCCCCGGGTCAAGCCGCGTTCGTTGTTGCCTGTATCGCTTTCTAGAGCAGAGTTAGAACCCTTCCCCTCTCTCTCTCTCTCTCTCTCTATCAGTCAGAACTCAATTACTTGTACAAAGAAAATCCAACAGAATACTAATGCCTTCATCTTGCCACATTTATTTTCCCTTCACTACCAAAAATTTTTATAATCACACTTTAAAAAATATCAAGAATTATCCCCAACCCAACTTAAGCTACAACTTGATATAAACTCATAATAATTTAATTTAATCCTCTTATAATTTATTTTCAGGGATTTTATTATTATCTACTCACAAGATGCTACATACAGAATTGCAATTCATAATAAGTGTGATTAATATCAAGAATCAGTAAAAATTGGATAAATAAACAAGAGAGAGAGAGAGAGAGAGAGAGAGAGAGAGAGAGAGAGGGTTACCTGAAAACGCCAGAAAAAGGCAAAGAACGAGCCAGATTGATGAAAGAGATGGGCATTGTAACGAATTAGGGCTACAAATTGGAAACGCGAGTCGGGTTTGTAGTGTATTTATTCGGGGAATCAGGTTTGTACAATCTCTCTCACCAAGCTTTTTCCAAATTTGGTTGGTAAAATATCAAGACACGTTCATGTATTTATATTTCAGATTTTTTTTTATTCTAAAATCGTCTGTCAAAGAAATACTAAAGTAATTATTTTTTGAATTGAACAAAAACAATTACAGGAATTATCACAAATATTTATTTTTTTTATTTTATTTATGATGTGTTTGCATGGTTGTAGATTTCGGAAATCGGAACAAATCGGTTGAGGTATGATATAGCGATTTATCGGCAAATCGGGGATTTATCGGAATGATAAATCGGAACAAAAATCGGATAAATTGTAATATTTTAAATATATTTAATATATTAGCCTTATATATAATATAATAAACTATTTAAAAATAATTCATAGCGATATATCGGATTTCAAAAATCGAATCGATCAAATATTTTTAAACGATAAATCGGCGATTTATCTGCTATTTTTGAAAAATCGGACGATTTTTAGAACACTTTGTGGATAAAAGCAATCAAATGCAACTGTTTTTTTATACTGTGTGCAATTAAAATCAATACAATGCAATTTTTTATTTTTGTTTTTTATAAAAAAAATGACAAGATTGATTTTGTTTGCATTTAATTGTAAAGTTGTATTTCACGAAAAATAATAACTTAAACTCTTGAAAATTCATTGAAATCTTCAATTTATTCAACAAAGATTTTTGAAAGATTTTAAAATCTGATTGTCTTCAGACTTAGGGGTGTATTCAATTTAGATTTTAATGGATTGATAAAAATCTGTAGATTTTAACAGATTGTTGTTGATTTTAATTTTACGTAGATTTTGGCAGAGTTTGTGTAAAATCTCGTAGAGTCTTGCTGATTTAAAGTGGAGTTTCCGACAAATCCTTCAAAATGTCATGGATTTTAACCAGATTTCAATACATGCAAAATACACTATCAAATACTTGAAAATCCACAACTTTATCAAATAAAAAAAAGTCCATGAACTTTTGAATATCACAAGATTTTAATGTATTCTTTAAAATTCATATTGAATACCACTAGATTTTAAATGACTTTTTAAAATCTAAATTGAATACACCCGGATTTTAAAAGATTTTTTGAAATTTTTATTGAATACCACAAAATTTTAAAGTATTTTTTAAAATATAGAAGGAATACACCAAGATTGCAGAAATTCATAAAAATTCTTTAAAATCCCAATTGAATACACTAGTTTTAGATTTTAGAACATTTCTTTCATATTCTAGAAGTGTTTAATATATAATAATAATTTTAAAAAAAAATCTTTTGTAATATTTTAAAAATTATTAATTGTATAATTTTATATTCTTGTACTTTAATGATCTCACTTAAATGAGATAGGATTTGGATGAACTCTTCTAAATTTGTGACCATGCGAATGTCTGTGTAAGAAAACCTGCACAACGTTGCAAATCTTTATGACATGTCACGATCCGCATCTAGCTCTACTTTCCTGTGGATCCATGTGTTATCTTGGATTGTCCGCTGATGTTTTATTTTACAAAAAAATCTGCAGATTGTAACAAACACCCAAATATATGCATGCTGCAACATTAGTTCTAAGCAACAACTAACGAAAATCCGGTTAACTGCAGGCAGATTATTAAAAGGTAACTAACTCAGTTGTAAGATCTATATGACAAGAGAAACATTGATCCTTTCAACCAAATAACTAAAGTGGCAGCAGTGTAGTACTATATTATGTTCTTATCATTATTTTAGCTCAGTAGATGATCATGAAACATGGTAGTAGTAGTGTAGTATGATATTATGTGCTTGTCTCCGTAAAAAGATGGTCATGAAACAGAGTAACGCCTTCTCCTTTGAAAGAAAAAACGACTTTCTGAATTGGCCCTTCCACTCAAGTTCTTCATCTCTTTCATTCGGAACAAGAAATTGAGCTTGCTTAGTTTCCTGGTAAATGATCTCAGTAGCCTACTTGCTGCGTGTGGCTTTACAAGTTCCTGCTTCATTGAGACATGGTCTTTTTCCAAGTCAGTTAGGCGCATTCGCATTCTAGCTACTTCAAGCTTTAGTTCTCTATTTTCTCTTCTTACTGATGCATAGTTGTCTCTTGGTGAAATGCACCCACTTCCTGCACCACTCCCTGAACGTTGAGGAAACTGACCGTTCGTTGAGCTGAAAAAAAATTGATTGTGTCCCCCAGTCATTGCATTGCGTAGCCTGATCTGCTCAAAGTACAGCACTTGGACTGCTGTTTGTACAGGTAACCGTTCATTTTGAGCTGCATGGCTGCAGGCTTCTTGAGATAATTTTTGGCAGTTTATGGTTTTGCAGAGTCGATAACGCTCAGATTCCTTGATGTTTTGATGAACCTGTTCCAGAAAACACAACTGCTCAGAAGCCCTTATAAACTGATGGAAGATGAGCTTGTTGACAAATAATTTTGTGCCATAAGATAGTCCAAATTACTTTTTTTAGGGGATACTCTAGGAGTTTTTACCTTCAGAAAGACATCCACTGCTCTGTATAATCCGTCATTTGCTAGACGAGCATGGTCCGGAAGTAATTCTGCCAAAGCAATGAACTTCAATGGAGTCAAGTTTGAATCTAGGGCAACTTCTGCAAGATAGTTGTCTAGTAATTTTGACACCTTAAAAATCGAGCTTTGTTTTGGAGATCTAGGACTGTCAAAGTCACAAATCATCTCACTTTCATCTCCCATAAAATTGTCCTCATCATCATCCTCGTCCAAATTCAGGAAGATGGAGAAGATCCTCAGAATTGCTTCTGTGTCATAAATTGGGATGTGATGGTTTCCATGTGAGTTGGTCGGAATCAGAATATCTTCAAGAATCGCTTGGTCAAGTTGCAATCCTATTCTTCTCTCCAGATCAGATCTACAAGAACTAATTGTTGATGACGTTATAGCAGATTTTAACAAACTCGAAAGAAATGCCATTGGAACTGTGCTCTTCCTTGATGGCGTTGGCAATAAACTAACTATTGTTTCAACAATGAGCCTTTGTTTCTTCTGAAACTCTACGTCAGATAAACTTCCTCTGACCAATTGCAAATCCCTTGCAACAAGGCCTTGGAGTGAATTTTGGGTATAGTTTATCAAAATTCTGCTAATCAAATCTTGGTTTAGACCCTTGGTTTTGACTGCAGTAAGAACCCTGTGAAAGAAATCAAGACTTAGCACTGTCAATGATTTTCCCCACCAGTCTGAAGTATTTTCTGTTTCCATGATAGGTATAGATTTTGTAGAGAATTTGTGATCTAGTTTAGACAAGCCAGACGTCAGCTGCTCTTTACATACATTATTTGCTATTGCGCTGATAAGTCTCCCACCCAGGTTGATTTCTTCTGACAATGGTCGGAGTGTTTCACAACGATGAAGAACAGATATCGAGTTTGATATGCTTGGGAGTACCATTTCCTTCAAGTATCCTTCTGTACGGGGTATTAGGTTCTTGTCCGAAAATTCTTCAGTCATTTCCAAAAAATGAGCAGCACAACGTAGCATAGCAATATTTGATAGAGTTATATCAATGTTTACTCCATAACAAAACTTGGCAGCCAGCTCAAATGCCTCTGCTCCCCCAGGAACACCTGTCACGTTTATTCTGCAGACCTTTGCATCCTTTGCTTCCTGTAAAAGCTTTTGGATTCTTCCACTTCGAGAAATCAAAGGGAACTGTAAAGGAGTCATGGTCATACTATGTTCAAATTCTCGACTAAAAGGCTTAGTTAATTTTATTCTTCACTATTTTATACTTTCTACAGAATTGTTTCATTCAGAAACAAAATGATTTTTCTTCACAAGTCTACATCATTAATAGAATTATAAATGTTTTTAACTAATATTTGCATGTATTCGTGGTTTGATCTAAACTAAACAAGCTTAAATAATTCAGTCTGATTATAAAATGTAAACTAAAAAATCAGTATTGAAACATAGATAATATTTATCTGCTTACTCTGTGAAGAGAAAAACTTGCCGTTCCTACTTCAACTGTAAGATCACTGGAAACATCGGTCATCGGCCTGCAGTCGAAACAATGATAGAATTATTTCCACAATATACATATTTTTCCAAAAACAAATATACAAAAGAAAACATACATCCCAAAAAATAGTACTTGAGGAGCTTCTTCTTTCAAGTTTGCACCAAATGGTGTAGAAACAAAAATTTATAAACTACTAACCATGTAGAGAACAAGTCACACCTATAGATAATGTAATCCATTTTGTCACTACTTCGAAATAAATAAAAGGCCCATGCCCCTAACGAAGTATCATGCAATTACAGAATGTGGGACTACCCTCGAAGAGTTGCTGGTGAAAGGGCTACAGTTCTTGAGGGTGACACTCTCGATAAGATTGTTCCTCCAATGTGATATATTCAAAACTGGTGTTCGTAAACAAGCAATCACAGTACGATGTTTATCATTTATTGATTGAGAGTCTTTCTATGGTGAGTTCTAGAATTATTGAAAATAGACAATGGACTATTGGCAAAATACAACTTGTGTGGCTCAAGTTGAAGCAAGGACATTAGCCTTGTGACACTGTCTTCTGGGTTCTAGTTTGTTTAGAAGTCAGTGTCACAATTTATGCAATGCAGTACCCTTAGACAAGAACTTTATGAGTTTAGAGATAACAATTTTGGAATTTTCTGTGACTTGTTAAGAACCTATTAAATTCCATGTATGTAGTTGTATTACTTTATAGTTTGGTTTAATTTCTTTGCCTGATAAATTATACATCTGAAACTTTGATAAGAAGACATCATTTTCGAAAACTATTCCAGGTATAGAATTTATTAAAGTACTCTTCTAAGTTGATTGTTCTAAGCTCAATTTTAATTCTTGAAATGGAATCATATGAGCGCCAAAGTTTAGTAGGCTTCAATCATATGAAATTCAAATTAAGTAGTCTCAGTCTTAATTTTAAAGCTTGAAATTGGGTTCGAAAACATAACAGTAATTTGCAAGAAGAACTATACCATTGGACAAAATTTTGTGTGCTTGCACTTGGACGAAGAGTCCTTCTCCCTGAGATGCTTGGCTTCAATTCCGCAAGTGTAGCAACTCCCATACTTGCTTGGAACAACAAAACTGACAAAGGTTAAACTTTGAAAACTGAAACCGTCATATCGTAAAGATATGCCAAGGTTGATTCTTTATCCAACTGTGCAAGCATCCCACTTTTGTGTGTGTGCAGTGGGATTGAAAGTAGGATGAAGAAGAGTTAGTAGAAAGTGACATGATCCCATGCAAGATTAGAGGATAGTGATTAAACTTGAAGTGAGTGGTGCAATTAATTAGGTTAATTAAACACACATTTAGTAAAAAATAATAGTAGCTAGTAATTTGTAGGGGGGCCTTGTGTTGCTTTTCGGTGAAAGGTGGGGAGTGAGATCAAGGGTTTTGATATTGTTCTCTAGAAATAGCATGATTACAGATGGGTTGCAGTGCTTTTGGGGTCTGCAAATCATTCATTAAAGTTAAGATGAGGCACTTTTGTCCATCTACTAAACTTTGGCTATCGTAATTCACTTGCATTATCGATCTAGTAAATTGTTTTTCACCAGCTTACCTTATATACAGTTCGTGGTTGGTTGGTGGGGGTGTAGATACTTCAAAATATTTGTCTTCACTCTTCATAGCCCATCAAGTGGAGGAGCAAATGATAGTTTTGGCCGATACAAGGGCCCTTTGCCAGGCCACGCTGATTATATATTTACTTACTTGAGCACATAAATTGCAAAAATTTACAACTTAACTATTTCAGATTCAACTCATCTTTATATACACCAACCGAGCTTCGAATATAAAACTGCAAATCGATATAAAACGATTTGGTAACATTGCAGGTCTTTCCTACAACTATAGTTTCTACCCTAGGGTCCGTACAGTAAAGTAAATGTCGAGATCAATCATATTCAATTAATGCGAAGCACTGTACACCGAGGTAGCAGAAAGGAGAAACTCTAATGATAGTTCAAGAAGACGAATACAAGGTACAAAGATACTTGTGCATACCATGAACCAGGATATACTTGTGCAGAGAACTTAGGATAGCTTTGCTTCCCCTGCTTGATTTTTTTAGTATTTAGGGAAGAGCTGGCACTTCTTTTATAACCTAAGCTGAAGAAGCACTTACACCAAAGAGACGTCACTTAATAAAATTTGGCACACAAAGTAAATCACAACTGCATAGAATCTGAAGCTAACTCCCAAATTATAAACAGCTTAAAGAAACATAAGTTACTCCCATTTCTATACCCCCAATCCCAAAATCGTCAAGGATAAAAATTTCAAATATTTCGAAGATAAGATTATGAATGAGATTCATCTTACAAGTATAAGTTCACCTTCTGGATCATTTCAAAAGAGCGTAGACGGATAATCCTCCATATACTCAGAAAAAGATCTCCTTTTTACACGTAAATCACAGTAAGATTTGTTAAAACAAAATTGCATACTGTGGGCAGAAAATCCAAATATGAGCAATTAGACCCACGCCAAAACAAGGTAACTATCTCTTCTCTTCGAGGGAGACTCAAATATCAAAATTTCATAAAACCTTCTGTTGACCATATGCAACACTTTACAAACTTCTCAAGTCTAGCAGCTGGACAAAATAATCTTAATAACTACACACAAAAATATCAAGAACGAAATATTAGAAAAAGGTATGAGCCAAGTCATTCAGGATCATCGCTCTCCCTTGTACGTTAACTTTTAAACATTGAACATATTTTATAAAGGACAGTCTAAATCGCACAGTAAAATTTCTGGAAATGTAACTTTCGGTCAAAATCTTCTTCCAAGAGAAACTCATACATATCGGATAGCATATACCTCTGAAATGCTAATTGAACCTAGAGCTATGACCAGCTTACCGTCTTATCAACTTCCACTTTATGTTCCGATGAAAATAACACACTTTCAAAAGGCTTCAGCACATTATATCTGTAAACAGTATTATATTGATTTGAAAAAACTGTGTACTTCTGGAGGACTGCAACCATAATTCAGTAACCTGGAACATCTGCTATTCTGCTGATACATGTCAAGACTGCCAACGCATAATTTCCAGTCATGATCTTATCTTCAACAATACTCTTTTCCAAATACATAAGATGACTTAGGAGCCTGATGATACAGAATATCTGAAATAATCTCCATGTACACATTCTCACAGAGTAAGAAGAATCAACCAAAATAAGTGACTGCTTCAGAAACTAACACACATGTTGATGCAACATAGTGTCTTCTCTGAAACTAAAATAGGGCATACTATGTTGAAGATGACTGTTTTAGGACGACATCTGTTTTAGCCATAGAGATAGATTTAGAGCCCATCTTAATCGCAAGGAACTTCATCATATTCGTGGTTTCCTTCTCAGATATAGACATAATTATGCAAAGCAACAACATTAAAGACCAGCCCCACCTCTTATATAGTAGAACTAAGACTAGCCCTAAGTATAACTTGAATAATTCACTGTAATGTTCATATATCAAATTCAGATGCAGAATTTACTAGGTGGGCTCAAAAAAAATACTAACTGGTTAATCAAACATCAATGGAACAACCTTCTACCCTAGTTTCTAGACTAGTCAATATCAGAGCCCCACACAACGTGGTATATTTTTTGAGTACTTTCAGTAAGAACTCCGTTTCTCCGGGTACAGTTACATGTCCAACACTGAGGTTTATACTGGAAACAGTCCTATGGAAGGCACATAGAAATACTAACCATTGACATTTCAGATTGGAGCAGGCCTTAAAAAGAGTTGTAGCTGGAACCAACTCATTATCCAACTTACGTTTTAACTCCAACATCAAAGGTTAAATATATAAAAGAAATCATCTAAATACCAATAATGGTTATACTGTTGAGGAGATGAACAGCAGTATTTGTTTAGTTGTGGCACTTCGGCAAATGCCAACTCAAATCCCAACAACCTAAGACTCCTTTGCCACCAATTACTTTTCCTACTTCAATTTTCTATCTTGCGTCTCCATTTATCCTACCTTATAAAATTGCAGCTAATTTTTTTTTTTTTGCTATAATAGCACTCCCCTGATACACTCATCTAGAGCAAATGGAACAAGAGAGTAGAGCCCAAAAATTGTAATGATTTATTTAAATGATGAATGTGTTCAGAGAAAGCATTACCTTAAGACAAATTTTTGGAGGTTCACCTTGTTACTTTACATGTTGTAGTTAGTCCTAGTACTGGTTTGTTCGGCCTAAGACCTTGGTTTGATGTTCATTAAGGTTTTTGCCCTGACAGAGTCTGTAATTTGTTTATCATTACTCTACATGTTATAATTACTCCTAGTACTGGTTTGTTCGGCCTAAGACCTTGGTTTAATGTTCATCAAGGTTTTTGCCCTGACAGTGTCTGTAATTTGTTTATCCAACTAATGCAAGATTCTGATCAACCAAAAGAAAACCAAAACCACCAATTGCACACAAAATTAACAGCCAACTTCACAGCCAAACAAAAAGGCAAGAAAAAAAAAACTAACAGCATAGGAGTTGAGACTTGGGTAGACATATTATTAATAATCTTAACAAACATCAAGTAGCATCATATCTGGTGTCCACCTAATGAATCTACTTTTTCTACTGCAGTTTTTAGGAACACAAATTCTAATCCAAGTTACTTTCTCATTCATGCCGCCATGACAATATCAATATTCCTTGCAGCACTGTTGCATGCATATATTTCAATTGTCTTTCTATGTTTGTTATGTTCTTCCCTCGGGTTCTTACATGCACAATTTAACTCGTTTTGGATGTTTGGATACAATATACAAGATACTTGTACACTGACACAGACTTTGAACCCAACCCTAGTGGTAGCTAAATGGCCTACATTATACGTCAGCAAAACATGTCTGCTTGTCCAAAACAGAGCTTGAAGAAACCCGTACCATGGTAACATGATCGCAGGCTTCGGAACTTTATTTCATAACATGCTCTTATCACACAACATTAGCATATTATACATCACTGCTACATTAGTTTTACCTACCGGCTATTACTTAGGCTTCAACTTGCATAGCGAAACTGAAGCTCACTAACTTCCTTTTTTCATATTCGCATCCACCATGACAGAGCACCATTAGATTATCTATGCAACACGCACCGGTTTCTCTATGAGCAGTGCTTCAAGATCAGAAGGACTAGTGACTGGAGAGCTGCATGTGAAGTTTTGACAGACAAGAGCTACCACCTTCTCAGATGAAGAGTTGTTCTTCCCCATAAGGGCAATGTCAGCATTATTTGCTTCCCAGAAGTCCGTCTCTTCCACGTCCACAGGATCTATGTGAATGACCTAGAATAAAAGGCATAACAGAAACATAAGCAAACATCTGCTTCGACTAGAAACTGAATGCTACAAAAAAAACATGATTTACTTACAGTCTTGTTCGGTTCAAATGATGCATGAGCAGCTGCAAGCATGTTTTCAAACTCTGGAAATAACTTTGAACCAACTAAGACAACTTGCTTGCGCGAAGGAACACATAACATATCAGCAGCACAGCACATCAAAGGTACAGCAACTGCAGCATCCTTCAGCCTCTTCTCGAAGACTGCCTGCAGATGTATCATTTCAAACCAAATGTAACATTAAGTGGCTGTCCATAGAACACCTAGGGGAAAACCAATTGCACTAAAACTAACCAAGAGATGCTCAGCATTTTGCTTGTATTGATCAGACCTATCGCCAGTAACCATAGAAGCCAACCTGACAAGATTAATAACCGAGACAGAATTCCCAGAGGGCTCAGCACCATCATGGTCTTCTTTCACGCGGAGAAGAACAGACGGATCATCACCAGCGGTATTATAGTAACCGCCACCTTCTTTGTCAAGGAACAATTCATCCTATTAAACAAGAATTATAAACAATATTAGAGAGTACAGTTCAGAAAGTAATGGCCAAAAGTTAGGATTCATGGCTTTGCCTGTGTATCTTGGAGTTCAATTGCCCAGGCGAGCCACGAGACTTCACCACCATATTCATAAATATCCAGAAGCCCTTGTATCAGAAATGCGTAATCATCCAAGAATCCAGGCGCTTTAGATGGACCATTCCTGTAACTGTGTTCTAATCTGCGCTTTTGACCATTGTAAAGCTTCCTCCTGATAAAAGACGCCGCTTTCCTTGCAACTCCCATGTAGTCACTTGGCTGATTTTGAACAGAAGAACAAGGAAAGAGTCAACTGGTCATAGTTTTACAGGAACAAAAATAATAATGCTAAAGACGGCATTCTCCAACATATACTTGTCTCTTAAATCTACTACAACAAACACTACTAGAATAGAACTTGTATTTACAGCAACTAAGAACTAGCGATAGACCACACACATCTCTTCTACTACAAAATCATAACACCAGAAAAATTTAACTGGAACTTCGTCAATGGTATTCATCAACAAAGCACTGTCAGCAAACAACACTAAAAACAAAAAGCATACAGCACGCTGCACGCTGCACTCTAACAACAAGATGGTGCATGACATCTATATCAACAAAAAAAGGTAGCAAAATCTGTCTTACATTGGCACCGTCAACTGGGAAGTAAAATTTTGTTCCATTAGGTTCACCTTTAAGAATCTTAGAGGCTCTAGCAAATGCCGAAATTGTGAGCCCATTCCATGATACAATGACCTAAAACGTAAAACCTTTTAACATCTGTGGCAACAGCGTTTTAAACATTTAGATTCGGAACTTCTTGAAGTGAAATAAGAAAAGAAATACCTTATCGTCCAAGTGTGGCCTGGGCCGCTTTGATCTTACATCAAAGAGTTTCCGCCTGCATTCACCAAGAATTTCAAGATACTTCTCTGGAGGAATTCCAAGCTTTGATGTCAAAGCAGAAGTACTATTTCTTTCAATGAGCACATTTTTTGAACTAAATTCGTTATGTGGATCACTACTAGAAGATAGGTCACAGTTTCCTGATGACTTTATATAATAATGTTCCTTCAGCAGATCAGCATGCTTGTCCACTATGTCCTCAACCTATAAAGCAAAGAATAGATACATAAGAGAACTGACAACACATCAATATATTATAAACCTTACACAGGTAGATAAGCAGAGCAGGTATGAAAACATGAAAGATCACCACCAGAAAAGTAAATAAGGAAATGATTTACCAGCTATGCACTGTACAAAGTAATGGATACACTGCTATTTAAACTAGTGGTGTAAGATTCGACATCTCCACCGTAATTATTTTTTAATTGAGACTTCTGAATTGGACTATTGGAGTGGAAATATTATTCAAAATACTGATATAACAGATTTTGGATTCAGTCCTTGAATAAAACCTCGGCTTGTTATACATCCACTGCAAGCATGTCCAATCGTACGGAACCTATTGGGAAGAAATGAAGTTTCAAGCTGATATCAGAAGGATGGTGGATATACCTCACTACTGGTCCAGACATAGAATGCACCTTCCTTCTTCCCTAGAGCATTTTCAGTCTCAGCACTGTCAGCATCCTCTGCTGAATAGATTTCCCCATTTGGACCTATCATATCTCTTCGTACATAATCAAGAATATCTCGAGCCATGCACGAATAGAAGACATCTTTTGTAATAGAAAAGACATCTAGGTAAGCATTAGCCAGTTGTCCTTGATCATACAACATTTTCTCAAAATGTGGAACTGCAAGGAATTAAGACCTTAATAAGATAAGTACATCTCCATTAACAATAAAGAAGCTTACCAGCTACTCAATTAAGCAATCTACACCAAACCCAATACAGACTTTCCTTCACTTTTTTTTTTGCCAAGTTAACTTTCCTTCCCTTTGTCCACTCCCTAAAACCCCAAAAACCTAATCTTAGTTGAGAACTTGAGATTTTAATGAAAATGAACCCACCATGCCAGCATTCATCCACACTATATCTGTGAAAACCACCGCCAACATGATCATGGATTCCTCCCCTTGCCATACATTGCAAAGTAAAAAGCACCATATCTAGAAACTCCTTCGCCTCGCCAGATTTTCCAGCATCCTCCAACCTCTTGAACTGGTAAAGCATTAGTTGAACCTCAACTGGTCGAGGAAATTTAGGAGAGGTGCCAAAGCCGCCATACTGTGAATCATAGCTTGCAGCAAACTACAAACGGAAACAAAATATTGATCTCCAAATAATATAAAGCGAGAAGTGTTGAGAGATGACAGAGCTAACAGAAAATAGACTTGAGAGTTGCCTAGATTTTGGGGACCGCTCATCTACAAGAACACTCAAGGGCCAGAGACAATCAGATTCCAGATCCAGTAATTGCTCAACAAAGACAAAGTAGGTTTTAACAACAGTGACAATTTCATATGTTCACTAGACTCTAGTGCTGCGCCTGCATTAATTAGTTCAAGGTTCTTATACTGAATTTGCATCTGATATGGATTACCTTTTTAGATTACATTTAAAAAAGGAAGGAGATGTCTCAACGCGAGATCTACAACATATCTTTCCGTGGCACTAGTATTAAGTACTCTATTGATAGAGATTAATCTTTTTTACCGCAGATGCACTGACATTTTTTATTCTAGTTATGGATACAGTACCGAATAATGAAGATCACTATGGACATATCAACTAGGATTAACAAAAACTATAGATCAGTTGGGCAAACCCCACAGTAGACTAGTTCACAAAATCAGAGGTATGTAGATTAATGCTGAAGAGTACAATGCACTCAACAAATACATTTCCACCGGCTAGAGAATAAACATATAAATAGCTATATGCTGGTAACACACTTACCTGCTTTGCACACTTTCGTAACGCACTCTGAGTTATTCCCTCTGATAGTTTATAGGACTCTGCCTTCACAGACATGGCTTCTGACAGTTGTTCGATGGCAAAAGCACCACTTTGAATTAGCACGTCCCTCTTACTATCCCAAGCATCTTTTACCTTTCTGCAACAACATTAGTATGAGAACAGGGAAACATCATATAAATACAAAATCTTGTAAATTTTATATACTGCAATTCCATCGTTATAGCTTCTTTTACCCAAGTATAGTTTTGAACCCAGGCCTTCCAAACTTGTCTTCTGGAGGGAAGTAAGTCCCACCCATCAAAGGCTTAAGATCAGGTGAAAGGAATGCACTTAGAGGCCATCCTCCACGCCCATACAATGCCTGCACATATGTCATGTATACCTGCATGGGAAAAAGAACTCAGCAGGAGAACTACATCTTCAAATACTCCAAACACAAAAGATAAGAACTTAAAACTATGATCTGACATATTTTTATCTTCTATTAGTTTCTAAACCCCTCTAGAGTGCTATATAATGCGACTGGCTTAGATTTTATGATCTCCCTGACATATACGTGGATGAACATACATTTATAGCACGCCATCTAAGTATTTGTATGGCCATCTTTTAAAAGTATACACATGTGTGTCAGGACTGCCATATATTAGCATTAGTACTTGTATTTTCCAGTAGTAGTTTGGGGATATTAAGTAATAAGTAGTGAGTATTAAGGCAGGGGCGTTTATGTCTTTTAAGTAGTTAGAAGTTAGTAGAGTCTATAAATAGTTCTACCATTTGTATTTTTAGTCATGAATGAATGAATATATGAAAAGGCATTTGCCACCAAACCTCTTTCTCTCTCTATAACAGAATCCCTCTCTCTCTAGGGTTTCATTCTCTCTCTCTTCTAAACTCTGATTCTGATCTGATTTCTCATCTATTTCTTCTGATTCTCATCTCATTCTCTGTTAAATCATTATCCTTTACTGTTAATTGTCATTCCTAAACAGAAAATACCAAAAATAGTTGTAAAACATGTCAAGAACTCACCAGTTCCTGACAAATTGGTATCAGAGCTGTTCTAATCGATCAGCCATTGCTTCGACTGAGTTGTGCACTTGAATCCGAGCAGAGCGAAGTTGGAATCACAGTAATCGCAGTTGTATTCTGGAAGTTAGGGTTTCTGCACACCAGGTGTTTGATTTTCTGTCTCAGTTAGTAAGATCTGTTGTTTGTTGCAGTTTTCTTGTTAATTCTATCTCATTTGCATAGAACGAGTTGATTTCAGTTGATATTGTTGGAGAAAATCACAAAAGTAGCAAGAGAAGTACTGTTTTAGTGATTTGAAGGAGAAATGTGTTGTTTCTGGTGTTTTACTGTTGTGCTTGTGTTGTGAGTTGAATATCTGAGGCTAGCTGTTTGATTCTGTGTTTGTGAGCTGTGTAGTAGTACTAAGGTGATTGAGGAAGTGTACTGGTGGTTAAGTGAATTAATTGTGGTTGTGTATTGGTGTTATTGTTGAGGTGTTATTTGTGTGTTTGTTGAAGTTGTGGAGTGTTGCTGAAGTAATTGAAGAATAGTGCATACAACTGTTGACTATTGTCTATGGAATGAGTTACTACAGAGATGAAGGAAGTCTGTAGACACTAAAGGAGTGAAGTAATGCTTAGAATTGATTAGTATAAGTGCTGGAATATTTCTGAGGTATTCTGCACAAAAGGTGTTTGATTAATTGACTCTGAGAAAAATATGTTATGAAATTGTTGACTTCTGGTCAGGTTTCTGTGAATTGTTAGACTTGAGGTGAGGATAGTCTATTGTGGAGGTTAAAAACACTGGAACCAGACACTGTGTTAGTTTCAGCAGTGGCTATGGCATTTAGGAACACAGTTAGCCATGCTGAGGTGTTGACTCAGGAAACTTCCCAGGAATCTCCTCATTACGAGTTCAATACTCCAAAGTTTGATGAAATTCCAGGTGAAGATAAAGAGGATTGGCAGTATGAGGAAATCATTTGTATAGCTTTGGGAATGGAGGACTTCTTTCAGCCCAAGAAGAATTTTGAAGAAAGAAATTCTGGTGGTGCTAAGGAGCTTGAATGCACATCTGATTTTAAGATAACAGCAAGGAAGATAAAATCTGATGACAAAGAAGATCTAGATGAGACAACAAAGTCAGGGCTAGAGTTTCAAATGCCAAAAGACTTGATAGCATGTAAAAAATTGGAAGAGTTGAGGTTGCAGCCTGCACCTTGCTTTACTTCAAAATGTCAAGAGTTGATGAAGAGTGAATCTCTTCGAGTTGAACCTCTGGATGCTTATGCGTTCTGTAAAGACTTTCAGCAAGCTGATCCAAGTTCAGAAAAAGGGGCACATTTCAGAGCATTGGTCAAGAAGGAAGAATGGAATGTCATGGACATATTTTCATCATTGGACATCTCCAGAAAAGATACTAAGGAGCCTCATCTTGAAAACCACTTCAGAGACAACTTTGAGAAGAATGAATATGCACCACTCTTAGACAAGATAAAGCTAATAGAGACTGGAGTTAGTATCTCTTCTTCAACCAAAGAAGTGGAAGCTGCAAATGATCTGAATCCAGTAATTATGGATGAAAATCCACGCATTTGGGAGCCTACTAATTTCAGCGGGCCATTAATTTGTCCTTTTGAAGCTGATCAAGTTGAGAGGATACATGTTAGTTGCATATACATATATGGCATGAAGTCGTGGCCCTCTCAAGTTATACAAGAACAGGGTGACAAGTCAACTGTTGTGGATTGCAAAGGTGAAAAGAAGCAACCTGATGAGGAGAAAATAACTTCAATGATCCTTTCGAACATGAGATACATTGATGAGCCTTTCCTTTACAAGACACTTACTGATGGTACCTTAATAGCTGCAGTTTCTTACATATTTTGTAAGATGTCTAGCAACTTTGGTAAGAATGAAGTGCTTATCTTTGATCCTGGTGGTTATGTTCAAAATGAAGAGTCAAATTGTGTTACCAAGAAGTTAAATGAGGCTGTTTTAATAATCTCAATTGATGGTAAACTCGGGCATCTAAAAGATAATCATTTGAAGTTTCTGGAAATGAATAAGGATCATTCTCAGTTGAGGAGGAAGATGTCTGTGATTCTGATTGTGAATTCCGATGACACACAAGACCAGGATGTTCAAAAAGTTAGTGAAGAGACTGATAAAATTGTTAGTGAGATGAATCGACAATATATTGATTATGAAAGACTTGGGCTGAATAGGATACCCTACCAGGATAATTACATTGTGTTCATACAATGTCACTCTGCAATTAACAATGCAATTAACAAGGCGATGAGACTAAATAACCAGGAGATCTCGGGGAAAAGTGGTGTAATAACCATTTTTGATCCAGGAGGATATTCAAGTTGTTTCTATGATGCTTAAGTCGTCGGTGGTTCTGATGGAATTCTAAATATTCAGCAATTGTTGCACGTTGTTTTTAGTCGACAAGAGTTGTTTCTAAAAGGAAAGCAAGCATGGCAGTAACGGCATTATCAGAGGTGTATGTATGTGATCCAGTTGAAAAGAAGAGTGGAGGAAGTGCAAGACCCACCATGAGGACATGGTTATATCTCAAGGAGGGGGGAATGTCGAGGGGGGAATGTCAGGACTGCCATATATTAGCATTAGTACTTGTATTTTCCAGTAGTAGTTTGGGGATATTAAGTAATAAGTAGTGAGTATTAAGGCAGGGGCGTTTATGTCTTTTAAGTAGTTAGAAGTTAGTAGAGTCTATAAATAGTTCTACCATTTGTATTTTTAGTCATGAATGAATGAATATATGAAAAGGCATTTGCCACCAAACCTCTTTCTCTCTCTATAACAGAATCCCTCTCTCTCTAGGGTTTCATTCTCTCTCTCTTCTAAACTCTGATTCTGATCTGATTTCTCATCTATTTCTTCTGATTCTCATCTCATTCTCTGTTAAATCACTATCCTTTACTGTTAATTGTCATTCCTAAACAGAAAATACCAAAAATAGTTGTAAAACATGTCAAGAACTCACCAGTTCCTGACAATGTGCCATATGGTTGAAATTTAAAAACAAGAATATGAGATGCCATCTTGCTTTGAAGATACAGAAAGACATGGTTCATAGCTCAGCAAACACAACAATATTGGGGACAGTGCAGTTAACAATATCAGCTTAAGCTACTAGGAGTCTAGGACTAATAATGATGCTGACTGTATATTCTAACCAAAATTAGAGTCGTGGTCAAGAGAAGTTATACCAGGTATGAGGTAACTCCTAGATGTAAATATTTAAGTGGTACACTTACCTTATCAACATCCGGGCGTTCTTCTCGATCAACCTGTTAGGAAAAAATGTTTGAAAGAACAGTATAAGATGGTTGAAAGAATTTGTCAGAGATCTTGGCACAGATCTATTAATGGCCGGACCTGAACATATAATCGAACTTGAAAGAAGAAAGTGTTTGTTACTTGGTTAACATAATAATCAAATGCACATATAACCAGACTTTGGAAATACTTGGAAGCTCCAAATTGTCTGACTTATTATATTTGATTATCATTTACCACACTATCTTATAGCAGAAAGTAAGTTATAAAACATTATTCACCCAATTTTTGAAAGTAAAGTTTTATCCCACTAAGTCACTATTCATCACTAAACACAAACTGCTTTCTTAGAAACTATTACAGATGATGTCACTAATTATTATTGTTAATTTTACGAGATCCTAAACCTGACGTAACTATCATTTGTATAATGCTACATGCAGTAAACAATCTCAGAATACGAGTAATACCAAAATGTGTTGTCCCAACCTTAATACTGACAAACCAATCATTAAGCAATTTGGCAATATCTTCATCCTCGAAAGATTCCACCTCCATCACATGACACCTATCATGTCGTCAACAACAAATTAATAATTTCATGCCAATAATTGGCAGCCTTAATATATCCTCTCTCGTAAGTCAGAGAAACTCACCAATGGCAGGTGCTGTATCCAACTTCGGGAGCATAAAAATTTCAGAGGCAGAAACCATGGGCAAATAAGAAACATGACATCAGATAGTACGAAATTAAGTAATAAAATCACGACAGACACAAGTCATACAGTAGTCTCCACTATAAACAAGACTATACTTGATAAGAAGATCGGCACATCTCTCTTTCGAGCTTCTTCAAATGCCTCTTCACCCCATGGATACCAATTCACCTTCAAAATTCCAAATTTTAGAATTTCATAAACTGAGGGTTTACACAGACACAAACACAAAAGTTGCAATCACTCATTAGTCAATCAACCATTTTCCAACATTGGAGCTAGATTAAATTGATTAAACTAGTTCAGACAATCAATTTACACTCACTCACCAATCCAATCAAAAGAACTTTGCAATAAGATTCAATCAATACTTAACTTCGAAACCAAAAAACATCAATTAACAACCTCTAATTAAACCAAAATATATTCATAGAGAGAGAGAGATGTTGTAGAACATACTGGATTATGGGCATGTTGAAGAAGATAAGGACTATGCTCCAACGCCAAACGATTAGTATACTTATGAGCCTGTGAAGAACCAGAAGCTGATTCTTGATTTGCCATTGAAATCTCACTAAAACCCCTTGTAAAAGATTGAATGTTTGGCTGAATTAAGGGTGAAAAAAGTGGAAATCTTGAAGTTTGATTAAGTGGGTGTGCTAAAGTTGTAATCTTTTTATGATTCTGAACAAGAAAATGGCGGATTGAAGGAGCAGAGTTGAGTTTTCTGAGCATAGAATGATGGAGTTTAGTGGTATTTAAGAAAGAATTAATAAAGATATAATTGGTTTTGTAGTTGTGGAGTTTAGGATAGAGAAAAGAATGAAGAGTTGGTGCCATTTGTAAGATGAGGAAGTGAGTTAGGTGTTTCTGGTGACAGTATAATTTATTCCACGTGTTGGTATAAAATACACTTTCATATGCATAGCTGTCCAGTAATCAACACATTTTTGTTTGCATTCCAGAAAGTACTTAATTCAATTTATTCATGTATAATGATTTACAAATTTCAATGGAAGATTTAAAATATATTCCCTCCGTCCCATCCAATTGTATACATCAGGAGACGGAGACTCGACACACATTTTAAAGCTCTCATAAAGTATGATTTTATAAAAAAATTAATTTTTTTTTCTTTTGAATTAAAATTTAACGTTTGAATTTTTACTAAGAGAAAAAAATAATTTAAAAATAAGTTATAGAAGTATATTTTATATACACCGTAAAATGCGTGTCAAGAAATGAGAAAAAACTGTATAGATATGAGTGGGACGGAAGGAGTACCATTCTTGAAAATAATACTGAAGATGATATATAAGAAAATACAATACTTTTGGAGTTTGAAAAGAAGTGCTCAATACATCAAAAATGCTTAATAACTTTTTGATGCAATACAAAAACTTCACATCTAAGTTTGTGTATGCAATAAGGAAGGTTATGGATGAGTTTAATGTATATTTGAATTTCAAAAAAAAGACTAGAATCATATTTTGTAAAAGTGTAATAAATTTATTTTAATGAATATAAGTTAACTATTAATTTATAATAATATTGGAAACATATTTATGTAGGGGTTTTCAAATAAATTATTATCTTATTATCTTATCGAAATAGGTCATTTTTTGAACTGGCCCAAGTCGTGATCGGGAAAAAATATTAACTTAGAGAGATTATTAATTTATCGAGTATTAATTTAAAGAGATTTTACTATAAATGATTTTAATATTACTGGCCTTCGTCCCTTCACCCAAGAATAATAAAGATGTTGAAGGTGCAAGAGTAACTGCAATCAATGTTCTGAAAAGCGTTTTAGATATAAATTAGAATCATAGTATAAATTAGAGCTTGAAAAATGTTTTGTAATTTATGATTCGAAAAGTAACTCGTGTAATAAATGTAGGGCTATAAATAAATTGAACAGAAGACGAATGATATTTATTGAACTTGAGCATTTTTTTATCGAACTGAATAATGTTCAATAATATTATGAAAATGGTTTCTTTTTTCGAATCTGAGTTTGATTATATTTCAAACCGAGGTCATTGAGTTTGAAGCAAGTTGAACTCGAAAAATAATCCAACCATTCAATATTTCTTCAATTTTATTGATAAATAATCTATTTTTCTAATCGAATTCGTGCCAAACTCGAGTTTGATAACATATCGTGCCAAACTCGAGTTTGATTAGGGGTGTAATTCGAGCCGAGCCGGGCGAGTTCGGGTATTAATTCGAGCCGAGCTTTTTTTCACGAGCCGAGCCGGCTCGTTTAATTAAACGAGCCTAATCTTCTGCCCGAACTCGGCTCGTTTAATTTCACGAGTCGAGCCGAGCCGGCTCGTTTAGTTAAACGAGCCTAATTAAACGAGTCGGGCGAGCCGGCTCGTGTAAAATTACACTTAAACGAGCCTAATCTTCTACCCGAACTCGGCTCGTTTAATTTCACGAGTCGAGTCGAGTCGACTCGTTTAGTTAAACGAGGCCGGTCTTATGTTCGAGCTCGGCTCGTTAACGAGTTCGAGTCGAGCCGAGCCTTAATAAACGAGCCGAGTCGGGTCGGGCTCGCGAGCCGCCCGACCCGAATTATAGCACTAAGTTTGATAACATATCAAACCGAACTTATTGAGTTTGTACCTAGTCAGACTCGAACGAATTTATCAAATAATTCAATTTGTGTACAACTCCAATTTTTTTCCTATACGCTTAATTATATTATAAACTTGATTTGGTTCCAAATTGGAAAGCTAGAACAAAGCAAATAAAAGTACATAACATGAGCTCCCAACCAGAATACATGCATAGAAACCTACTAAGGGTACAAGACACCGGTGAAAGAAAGCAAACAAAACAACACAGCCAAAACTATAGTGTAAGAGAACAGCACCACATGCACTTATAATGATACATATAATTATGCTGAACTACTACAACTTGCATAACCTCGACTAACAAGCCAGCAAACCTGATACTACAACTATCTTACTAACTGCTGAGAGAAAACTAGAACCCAACTTAGTCAATATCACCTAGTGGAGGGTCCCCAGCGAAGAGGAAAATCTCATTATGCTGAGTTGCACCACCTTGAACCATTTCTTCTTGTTCACCGACCTCTTCCTGATGATCACCATTCATTTCCCTTTGATTAGTTTGAAATCCTCATATAATCAATATTTATCCCAAATTATTGATATAATCTATGTAATTCTTGTAATTATCTCGTCCAGGGCATTTTACCACATCTAGAAGCCCTCCATTTGATGATAATTCTGTTCTCCTAAAGAATAGGAGATAGAGTCCATATCCAACTACTATTCTGTCCACGAGAGGTTCAGACCACCCTGAACCCCGGGCCACCCTAAACCTGAACCTCGGGCCACCCTGAACCTGAACCTCGACACTATGAACCTGCACCTTAGGCCACAAGATCCTTACCAAATGTAACCAAATTGGGCTTATATCGTATGTGGACCTTAAATAGATCCCATGTGAGATTTTGGGCACAACAAATGGCGATGAGAAGAATTGGCAACTCCACTGTACCAAATTATTTTTTGAACATTTATCGGGGATTCTCCACAACGACGTCGTCCTTAATGAAACTAAAATCTTGGTCAAAACTAGTAAAGGAAGCAGCACTATGTCTATGAATTTATTTACAGCTATAAATCAAACCTTTGACATTGCTTTAGATTCTGATCCTCGGTTTGTTTTCTTATGCCCTTCTCAATTATTATTTTTTGGTTGGGTTTTCTTTAGTTTTGTTATTTGATTCGTAATGGTGAGCTTCTTATTTATTCAGTTATATTATCAACAATCTTCATCGAAATGAATTTTTTCCCGACCACTTGTTTGTACTTTCCTCTATTTACATATTTGAGTAAAATATGTACAATCATACATTGTAGTGGAACCGAGAAATAGCAGAGATTCAGTTCACAAATTATATATATATCTTGCTTTTAATCAGGTACATGCCCTCTTTTTATAAATTTTCTCACATCGTGTGCACTGTTAACCAAGGAATTTGGTGAAAACAAATTCGGGGAGGGTTGCTGGAATTGTGGTGGTAGTTAACGACGGTGTGTAGAGTAGGTTGAGAGGGTTAGAGTTTGTGATTTGGGGATGGCTGAGATTTTATGGAGATATTTGGTTGCAATTAAGATCGAACGAGGAGTTCTCTCTTTTTCGCAAGGATCGCGTTGTGCCATACAATGTGCCTATGTACCCTTATTTATAGGAATCAAGCCAAACGTAGTTCTTGGGGAGGAAGTTACCTAGATGGGCTAGGTTTCCTTCTTTAGAGAGCCCATAGGACCAGGACCACCGCCTCTAGTGTAATCGTCTTGGGCCTTTAGAGCCCGGCTACTTTCTCGGAGCGTGGCAGCCAAGTCATTGAACCGAGATTATCGGAGTCAATGCCTACCTTGAACCACAGAGTAAAGATAGCTAATCAGAGGGCCGACCTTGAGATCACTAGGGGCGACGCCCTTCGACCCCCCCCCCCCCCCCCCCCCGCCCCTAGCAGGGCGATGCCTACTAGCCTGGATGGGGCCTAATCCTCTTCCATAGCTGCTTTGGGGAGATTCCCCAACTTCAATGCCCAAACATTCGAGGCTGGTCTCGGAGGGCGAGGTTCCCTATCTTGCAAAGTGCTTTTGCGGGGGGCGATGCCCCTCCTGTGGGCGAGGTTACACATTTCTTCTTTGATAATTGTAGCTATCTCCTTGGTAAATAGTCAGTAGGCGAGGCTTCCCACAATTATGAGAGGCTACTTCCAAAAGGTAAGGTCTTTCTAGAGATGAGAGGCCTTTCTAAGCTGATAACCTAGGCTTCCTATCCTGCATAATGCTTTACATAAGGCGACACTCTTGATAGGTGGGCGATGTTGTCCTTGTATACGTCCTGAGTTATACATTTCTTCCCTGATAGTAACAGTTGTCTCCTTGCTAGTTAGTTCGTGGGCGACACATCAGGGAGAGGCGACGCTTCCCATGTACGTGGGCTAGGCCCAATAGATTTATCTTCTTGAGCTTTTCCTCTTTATATGTATGATATGGGATTGGCCCTAATAGTCTTCTTCCTTATGCAACATCTAACCTAGGTCGATTTTAACATGTAGCCTAGGTTGACTCTAGTGAGTGACGCCATTGATTTCGGGGGAGGCCGAGAAATGCGGTAGGCAAATTTTGCCGATAACAACTACCCACAGTTTCTTGCAACATGATTTTGTAAAAGAAACTAAGTCTTGATCTTCGGAAGAAAAAAAATCCAAAAGGCGAGGCTTACCCAAGGTGTCACTCCCTGCTATTGATGTATTTCCTTCTTGACCCGAGATTCCCCAAAATGCTAAATCTTAAAGCGACACTTCACATTTTCATTCTTTCTCACTTATATTTCATACTAAACTGTTGTTGGTGTTGCTCTAAAATAAATATTTCGACGAGAATTACAGTTGATATTTAAGCTGTTTCTAGCAGTTCCTTCAACAAATCACCAAGGTAAACATCCTACATGCCTTCTTCGGTAGGAGGCATAGCCCTCTCAGGTAGGCGAGGTCTTCTGTAGAGTTGATAAGTCTACGTGTATGTGATAAGCCTTTTGATATGAATCATCTTTGAGAAGGTAAATGGTAGTCGATGTCTATTTGAACATGTTCTTGAGTTACTCCACATAGGCGTCATCTGCTTTTTCTCCTCATTTTCTTCAGAGTAATTCTGAAACTTAATTTCCAATGCCGAGGTAGGTACAGGTGAGGTCCCTTGAGAGGGCGACGCTGATAGGGATTTTAAACTGATTTAGAGAAGCCTTAAGTAATAGATTGTGCATGTAATGAAGATGAACATATCCTAATAAGGTTGATTCATGTGCTGATATTCTTCATGGCCCTAACCCAAGAAGGCGACGTTGATGTCACCAATGAGAGAAGCCGTTGGAGATATAGTCTAGTCCTAAACAATGATTTTACTAGTGTTGATTGTTTGACCTTGACCTTTGGTGGGAGAGGTTGACGTCGTTGAAGTGAGAGGTATCATTGAGATGCGAGACCCTTGATATCTTCATTTTTTCATTAATAATCTTTTTGTGTGTAGCCTAGTCCTTTTGGGGGACGCCTCTTGGCGAGATCCTAGAGGGTGAGGACACAAATAGAAGGAGAGAAATTTCGTAGTATCTGAGGCTAGTGGCATATGTTGTTGATAGGTGGGGGATGCCTTTGTTGATAAAGAGGCACAAGTCATCATCTTCATTATCTAACTATAGTCTTCAATTAACAATTGTAACACATATTCTGAACATGGCCCTAGGTGGGCGAGGTTGCTTCAGTAGAAGGCGAGGACATCTTCTGAATCCTTCAAATTGAAGTTCGCACATTATCTTTAAAATCTATTCTTCTTCAAAAACTTTGATAATCAGGAGAGGTTGGTGATAATTTGGAGTGCAATCACATTTTCTTGATCTTTTGAATAGTGATAGTCATATCTATTTCTGAGCAAGCTTGGTAGTTGGTATCCCTTCAATTTTGTTCTAATGTAGGATCACTATTGATGGCCTATGTTGAAAGATCACCCTAGATGGGCCTTCCAAGAAAAATCACCCTGAAGGGCCTTCAAAGACAATCACCCCCTAGGGCCTTCTTACTACAAATATTTTCTCCGTAAGCGTCGTCCTCCGGGAAGACGTCGCCTACCTGATACTTAAAAAAATTAAAATTGACAAAACTAACCTTCACGCATTCATATACTTAGGATATGCTCCCACACAAAACAGTGTCGCCTTTCAAAAACTTCTTCTTTCAATTGTAGAGGTGACGCCTCCAGATAAAGCAAGGCATGTTGGGGGTATAATTGTTGAGTTTTATTGCATAAGCGGAAGCATGGATAACAATTATTTATATATGAAACCCATAAAAACGCATACGATTCAGGGATAAAATTAAAGAATCGATTACTAACCTTTAAAAGTGATCCAAAGATGATGAATAGAGACTCTTAGCAGCTGCTCCTCAATATGTGAAATACTCCACCGTTATCCACCAAGAGCTTGAATCAATGGAGGGAGGAAGTGGCTTGAGAGAGAATTAGGGTTGCCTCCTTTCTTCTTTTTCTTATAAAAATTAGGGTTGGAGACAAGAGGGTTTATAATAGTATATTTATAGGCAAATATTTCAGCTGCAAAATTTATCCTATAAAATATTATTATTAACACTATAATTAATTAATCTCATTAATCAATTACTTAATAATTAAAAACTCGTTTAATCATTAATTATTTTTCTAAACTCTTTAGAAAATAATTCTCTCACTTAATTTAATTTCTTAAATTAAATTCTTAATTAATAATATTAAGAACACTTCTTAATTATTTTATAATTAATTAAATCATATTTAATTGATTATAAATATGCTATCAAATATTTATTTCATAAATAAATAATGACTATCAATTATTAATTAATTCCTTCACTATTAAATCATTCTCTTTTATGGTGTGACCCTGTAGATTCAAAATTAAGTCGGTAGTATAAATAAATAATAATAAAACAATTTTATTATTATTTATATGAATTCTTTTAATTCATTAAATACGATTAATAAAATTAATCATACAATCAACTGCTTCTACCCTGCAATGTTCCGATTAAATATAAGGCATGGATCTCGTGTCAAGCCTATTTAATTTAATCATATGCTTTCCTATTCACTATGCCTAGTTCTGATTAATGCAAATTAGAAACTTCTTTCTAATTTCATTTACTCTGGCCAGAGATTCCTGAACTATCATAAATGGAATAGCATATGACATTCTCTTCCTTCACTGAAAGGGCAGATCCTTTATTGATCTTTCACTATCTTCGTGTACAAATTCTTATACCCAGAAGAACACTTATTATTGTCCCTCGAGACTAAGAGCTAAACCAAAGTATAATTCAGTGTACACAAGATGGCTATATATGATGATCTCAAGTCTAAGGACACTTGTACAACCATCACTATATGAACAACTATTAACACATGAGTGAACTCCATTAGTTGTTCAACTATTCGAGTCATGTTCAATGAACTTATTCTATAATAAGCACCAACATACTAGCTATAGTGTCATCACACAAATGCCTATGAGAACAGACATCCTTCACAATGAAGCAAGCATGGTATGTACCGATCTTTGCGGATTAATTAACTACCAATTAATTATCCTACGACCAGGAACTATTTAAGTTTAGAGTCATCATCTTTAAGATCTCATTATCATGATCTCATCATAATCCATTAAAGCTTTACTCTAAACTATGGATCATCTAATTTAAACACTTTAAATAGATAAAGCCCGTTATAAAACATATTACCATTTTATTAAATTAAACAAACTTGAATCAGATTGAACAAAGTATCTCCTAACTCATCATTCATGATTGGATTTAGGACACACATCTTTCAATAATAACTACCCCCCCCCCCCCCCAGTTCCTTGCAATAATTGTTTATAAAAGGAACTAGAGTTAATGATTCTGAAATCTTCACCTACATAGAACGCCTCACCTAGTTTGAAGCATATATATATATTCCCAGAGTTACTTCTATATGTATGACGTTCCCAGAGTTGGAACACAATTCAACCTGAATGTATGTAAGAGAAATCTCGTCCCCTTCTCTAACCATTCCTACCAGTTCAACAATCCCCACCCTTCCTCCTCCAAGAGCAGATAAACAAGAAAGAAGGAAGAAACGGGATGGGGCGAGGTTCCAAAAGGTCCTCTGAAGAAGAATAAAACTGTGGCAACGGATGGTGAACCCCCTTTACAGCTCGTATATGCCACTTTTGGCTCCCATGCTGCAAGCAATTATTCAGCTGATGATGCGAGGCTGTGGATGAACAGAAATAACGCTGATGCCGAGTTTGCCTTCAAGATGGGCCTGAGCGAGGCTTTTTACCATGGTCTCAATGTTATTTTAGAGAAAAATGCCATTATTATTGACCAGGACAAGACTATTAAAAAGTGGAAAGGCGAGGCTTCCTCCTATAAATCTCAGTTGGTCGAAGTTCAGAAAAAACTTGATAAAGTACAGGCGAGGAAAGACGAGGTTGAGAAAGCACATGCGGACCTTAACAAACTTTCTGTCGAATCCAAGATAATGGGCGAGGCTCTTAAAAGTGAAAACACCAAGCTAGAAAAGGAATTGAACGAGCTTATGACGAGTACTCAGAAGGAGTTGAGTGATGCTTACAACCTCGACTTCCTATGCTACCTTCAAAACTTCCTTGCAGACGATCCTGATTATGACTGGTCAGTACACTTCGCCCCTTCAACTCCTGGCTATATGGTCACATTTAAAGCTGATAATGTCAAAGCCATTGAGGAGGTGAAAGAGGATCTTCGCAAGAAAATTGAGTCTGAATTAGAGAACAACCGATGTGGATGAGGTGAAGAAAGAGTTGGTTGGAGGTATCACGGATGTTGATAGTAGAGAGGCAACCTCGCCCTCCAACACCATTGCTACCTGACTTTATGATCTTTTTATAATTGTGAACACTATTCCCTCCATTAATGGCTTCGCTAGTTGTACATTTAACTTTGATGTTCTAACTTATTAGGATGCGCACCCCTTTTTGATAGTGTTGCCCTTGTGTAATTTACCTTGAATTGTTATTTTATCTGTTTGATGTCGTAATTTTTATCTTGAAGCTGAGCCTCGCCTAAGTATACTGATAACAAGAGGCCATAATCCCGCCCTCGATAATACTTAATACCAATATTTCGAGGTCATAACCTCGCCCCTTAACGATACTTGGAATTATTAAGGCATAAGCTAAAACTAAACACCGATCACTTCGCTAAGAGAACATAAGAATGCAGACCTCGCCTACACAATGTTGGAGTACCATCGCCTTTTATCAAGGCGAGTTTATCTTCGAACCCATAGATGATCTTCATATTAAACCTTTATCATGTACCAATTTCTCAAATATATTTATCGAAGATTCCCTCTTTATGCGTTTAGTGGACCTACGTTTCTTGAGGAAGTCGTATTCCTATGCACCTTCTTCCATGAAAGAAGGACTCCAAGCTTCTCTATGCGTTTATTGGACTTACGCTTCCTGAGGAAGTCATATTCCTACCCATCTTCTTCCATGAAGGAAGGAATCCAAGCTGCTCCATGCGTTTAGTGGACTTACGCTTCCTGAGGAAGTCGTATTCCTACGCACCTTCTTCCATGAAGGAAGGACTCTAAGCTGCTCCATGCATTTAGTGGACTTACGCTTCCTGAGGAAGTCATATTCCTACGCATCTTCTTCCATGAAGGAAGGACTCTAAGCTGCTTCATGCGTTTAGTGGACTTACGCTTCCTGAGAAAGTCGTATTCCTACGCACCTTCCTCAATGAAGGAAGGTCGCCGAGCTGCTCCATGCATTTAGTGGACGTACGCTTCCTGAGGAAGTCGTATTCCTACGCACCTTCTTCCATGAAGGAAGGACTCCAAGCTGCTCCATGCGTTTAGTGGACTTACACTTCCTGAGGAAGTCATATTCCTACGCACCTTCTTCCATTACGGAAGGACTTCAAGCTGCTCCATGCGTTTAGTGGACTTACTGAAAGGCATATGTAAAGTGAAGAGATCTTCCTGCTTGAATGAACTTCTTTATGACCGGCTGAGAGATTCTGCTATGAAGGCCAGCCCTCAAGTTGTACACTTTCCATATGAAGTCAAAATCTACAGAGGTAAAACTTTGGAGACAGTAAGGCTGGATCCTGATTCTTTGAAGTTACAAACTGCTATGCAACTGGTGAAGTTGGAGAATCTTCTTAGAACTTTTGGGTTTACCACTGAAGAAAAGTCTGAGGGTGCTGATATGATTTCAGACTACTGCACTGAAAAAGTTCCAAGGTATTCTCAAATGAAGAACAGATTGAAGAAGATCACTTCTCAACCAGTCAAGCCAAGTGCTTTTGTTTTAGAAAGTGATCGTGTCCTTGATAAAGATCTTCTAGACACCTTGCAAGATGCTGAAGAAGGTGAGATTGGAGATTAAGGCATGATGAAGAGAGCTCAGTTTTTATTGTAATATGTTTAGAGCATAGGTGAATCAAGATAGGAAAATGTAATCATTTGTTCAGTCTAGAGGAACATCTATCTTGTAATTATCTTTATTGTTTGAATCTGGAAATTGTTAAATATAATCCAGAACCTTTTTATTATTTGATTGGCTCTTAAAAGTCTTATCTTTTCTTGTTTTAGTTGAGTTATCCTCTAGAGGTATTTGATTGTTATTGTCTAACAAACAAATAGAGGGAGATTGAAAGGCACATGTAAAGGCCTATTTGTAAACACTGATGATTCTACTCAACATTAAATAAGATGTAATAAGTAAATAATAAAAGTCATATGTCACAGGGATCTCAAAAGGTAATATCTGTCAAGAGAATGAAGGTTAATTTCATCTACAGACTTGAAGTAATTCTACATTGAAAGAAGTTCAATTTATTGATCAAGCCTTAGTGAAGTATTCAATCTCAGTGGATTTATTAAAGTGACAGAGATTTCAAGATGTGACAGCAAATCTGCAGGTTACAGAGTTTAAGGAAAAGGGAAAAGAAAATGGACCACTGTTTAAAGTCAAACAAATGAAGAACATACATTGTCGTTTGTCACTCATGAACCAGACAGTACATTGAGTGTCAACGTTCTACAGTGTTATTTCTTCTTCTAATTTTAGTGGTTCAAGAATTAATTGTGAAGATAAGGAATTGTATTTATTCTCTTCTAAATAATTATTTCTACTAAATAAATTATTTATTAAATTGATTTTGTTAAGAATTAATTTAATACATAAATTACTTAAATGATTATTTGAATTAGAATAGAAAATGAACTAAGAAGACTTAGAAAATAAACTAAGAAGACTGTCAAGGAGAGTTTTCCCGATAGTCTTCCTAGGCATTTCCTAAGTTTTTTTAATTTAAAAGCTTGTCTTCTCGAAAGTCTTCCATAGCCAATGCATTGTCTTCCTGAAAGTCTTCACAAGCCAAATGTGAGTTCTCCCGATTGTCTTCATAGTTCAAATCCAAAGAAAGCTATTGGCGCGTGGGATTCAAGACAGTACATGTATTTAAACACATGTGTGATCAAAGCAAAAAGAGATAGACAGAACATTCAAGACAGAAAAGCAAAGAACATTACATTCTTCATTACTTCTGCCTTTACTTCTCAAACTGTCCGAGCTCTTAAATTTGACAGTGAATTTATTTCTTGATTTGGTTGTAACATTTAATCCATAAGAATTAGTTCACTTGTACTGCTTTGACATTCTAGCGGATCATTATCCCTAGAAATTATATCGAACTACTTTTTAGTATTCGATCCTTTTTATTACAAAAATAGATAAATTCATGTCGAATTTATTCTAGATTTGTTTTATCAAGAACTCTGAAATTTGTACTCAAATTGTAACACCTTTCAAGTTTAATATAAGTTATATTTAACTTGAATATTGTTTCAGTTTATTCCGCAATAATTTGTTCTTAAATTGTTTAATCTTTAAACGGACAAATTCGATTAAACGGTATAGTTTGTATTCAACCCCCTTCTATAAACTTATCAGGACCTAACACTTACGCTTCCTGAGGAAGTCGTATTTCTACGCATCTTCTTGGTGAGCTTCCCGGAAGTACGGATAATCACCCTAGAAGTATGGGTTTACCAAGGTATTTTAAGAGATAGATTCCAAGTTGCATGCATTTAGTGGACTTACGCTTCCTGAGGAAGTTGTATTCCTACGCACCTTCTTCCATGAGGGAAGGACTCCAAGTTGCTCCATGCGTTTAGTGGACTTACACTTCCTGAGGAAGTCATATTCCTACCCATCTTCTTCCATGAAGGAAGGACTCCAAGTTTCTCCATGCGTTTAGTGGACTTACGATTCCTAAGGAAGTCGTAGTCCTATGCATCTTCTGTTGAGGGGTCTTCCAAAGATAGTCTTCTTGATAACCAAATCTCGGGGGAGACAACCACAAAATCTAGGATCACCTTGAAGGGCCTTCACAACAAGATCAATCCTAAAAGCCTAGGTTTTCAGGGCAAAATTACCCCTAAGGGCCTTCAAAGCAAGATTACCCCGAAAGAATTCACAACAAACTAAAGCCTAAGGGAGGTAGACATCTTCCAAAGTAGACTAAGGGAGACCCTCCTAAAAGGAGGACATCCTCTAGAGCAGATACAACGACAAATCTAAGAATGTGCAATGCTACGAATGAATATATGATGCAAATAAATACAAGATCAGATAGAACCTGGACGGAGTATCTCAAACAGAGGCGTCTCACTTAGAAGCAGATGCTGAAGTTGTTGATCTCCCAGCGGGCGATGCTGGTTGCCGACACCAAGCCGAGGCTTCTCTCTGATGGGTAGATGGCGTTCTTCGATCTTCAACCAATCCCTCCAATTTTGACAATGTTCCTTTAACCTCTCCCTCTAAACCGTCTCCACACAAATAGTCATGTTCTGCAGCATGTCTTCAATATAGAAGATCTAGTTCAAAAACCTTGTATTGCTCTTGATTGGGTGATTAGCCTCCGCAAAGCATCCATATTCATGTAATCGAAGCCGGGGAACATAAGAGTTCCACCAACCAGTCATTGTGGCTGAGGTAGAGGTTCATGTTGCGGAGGCGTAGGTGTTAGGTCCAAAGTATCGTAGAAGGGGGGGTTGAATACGATACTCACAAATAATTTAATTTCGTTCGCGGATTAATCTTTCAGTTCTATAACGAAATCAAACACACCAAACCAAATCAAGTTTCGGGGAATATATCTTTTTATAAATATAAACCTCGAGGGGTGCTACAATTTCTAATCCGTAGATTAGCGTCAATGAGTTTAAGGTAACACAAATACACAACAATAATCAAGTTCTGAGCACTATTAATTTCTCTGATAATTTTCTCCGACTCTTCTCTCTCTTAGTTATGTGTCTGTGTTGAATGCCCTTAACTGAAGAAGACACCTTCTTCACTCTGTATTAAATGTAGGCTTTGTTTAGAAAAACCATCGAATTAGAATTGTAGAAACAATCCTGGCCGTTAGATCTTCTTCAACCTGTCAGACAAGTAATTCTTTTCACCTGCTCCATGAATTAAAAACCATCGAATTAATTAAGTTAATTCACCATTCGATAGTTTTTTAATTAAAACTATCGAATACCAAATTAACTTATTTTGGTTTTCAATTAATCACTTTACCTACCATTCGATAGTTTTCTAATAAGAAAAACTATCGAATTCCTTTTCTTGTCTTTTGTTCATTAATGATTCCACTGAGCTCCTGGGTGTTTAAGAAATAAACTGTATCAATTTCTTCGGAGACGATAAAACAACTTGATCTTTTCAATGCCGTCACCTAGTGCAACTGGTCTGGTTCACAGATGAATAACACTTGATCAATTCTTATTTTATGTCTTCAATACATTGCTGCTGATACGTCCCTTGTCGTTCTGGTTGCTTCATCACTGGAATCCCGTGGTACTGAACCCTAAATCATTCACATACTTCTGTCGTCTTCAAAGTCTTGTTTCTATTGCTGTCACTGAGGCTTGAACATTTTCATGAACTTCTTTCCGTGACCTGTTTACGGACTTCAAGAATACATAACGTATTTTGATTTTTTGAGTTTACCTTTTCTTCTCTGATTCTGGATTCCTGTGCTTCTATTAATACTATTGTCTGTCTTGTCCTTTGTTGAGTTGTAGTTATCTCTTTTACATCTTATGTTACATTATGCTTTACAATCTCCCCCTATTTGATTGGATAGAGTTCGACAAGCAAATACTTCGAGGATAACTCAACTAACTAAGGAAACATTAAACTACTTAAAGTAAGACAGCTTAATAATATCAATGCATTCTGGATCAGATATATATACATTTCCAGATTTCATAAATCAAAAAACAATTAAACTTTATACAATGAAGTTGCTCCTCTAGTCTGAGCTGATAGTTCTCTTGTTCTTTGCTTCATCATTCAGTCCATTCCAATCTCACCTTCTTCAATCATTGGATCGGAGTTAGCAGCTTGATAATCAATCACTGATAGATAGTGCAGTGGTTCTCCAGGTTTAAGGATTGCTCCTTGGATGTGTCTTCCAATATATTCAACCTCTTGACCCACTCCAGCCCATAACCATGCAATGTTAACATCTTTCTTGTTCAGCTTTGGCATGTTTGGCAGTCTGGTATGCACTTCTAATCCTCTTTCCACTCTTTTCCTATAGTAAGGAACATTCTCCATTAGAAATCTTCTAAGAGTGTCTGCTGCTTTGTCCTTCTCCGTTGATGAGAATCCAATGGATCTAAGATACTTCTCAACTGAGATTAGATAGTTGCTTGGGTAGTCACTCAGTTTGTCCTCAGCCAAATAGCAGATTCTGAACAAGTCATTCGTCATGAATCTAACCATTGGAGGATCTTCAGTAATCTCTGGACTGACTTTCATCACGATCTCCTTAACATGCTCACGGAGCAGTTCATTTAGCCTTGTGGTTCTTTGGATCTTGATGAGTATAGCCTGCAATTCTGTATATGTCCTCTGTTCTAAAAACTTAGTAGAAATCACAAATGTACCTTTCTCCAGAAAACTGATTAATAAGCTCCAGGCACCATTTGCTTTAACCCCAGCATTCAGACAGATTATAGAGCTTCTCAGTGCTTTAAAGTAAGTCTGATCTTCAAGATTAGCACTTCTGATGTCCTGAATAATGACTTCCACCTCCGCATTGTCGTTGACTTGTAATCCGTCTTCAACTCCACAAAAGGTTTTATAAGCCATTTCCCATTCAGTACCATCTTTCTTTGCCAGATCTATCATCTTCTTCTTCCTCACTTCATTATACACCTTCATTCTCTTTAGCTTTTCACTTCTCAGAATTGCTTGCTGTTTCTCCTTCTCAGCTTGCCTGGCATCTATTGCAGCTCTCTGAGCTCTTATTGCTTCCAAGGCAGCTTCTTCTTCCTGTGATAGAGAATTTGCTTCTTCCATATCATCATCCAAGATAGGATGTTTTATTGGCTCCGGATAATATGGCTCATGCTCCTCTTGAATAGGTTGCTCATGCATGACCTCAAATTCCTCTTCACTTTTCTTATCTTCCTCTACAAGCTCCTCAATCCAGTACTGTCTGATTGGAATAGCTTCAACAGTCTCCCAAACTCCCCATTTATCCTTCACCCCCTCTCCAACTTTCTCCCCCTTAGTTGAGGAATCCTCGATAAAAGCATCCTCAGCATAAAAGAAATTAGAAGGATCAGGTTGCTGATATGAAGAACCAGGTTGTCCAGATTGTTGGTTCTTTAGCATACTCCATATAGACTGTACTCCGTCACCTTGATTCTCCAAGAAATCCATAAGCTGCTTATTAAACTCATTTATAGAAGCTAGCGACAGGTCAATGTTCTCCAATCTTGAGTTGGTAGTCTTTTCCATGTGATCCAGCCTCTTGTTTAGCTTAGACTCCACTCGTGAAAGGGAATCCATTGCATCTTTTACCCGCGCTTGACCATCCCGGATAACCAGAATGTCTTCTTTCAAAGCTTCATGTCCTTGAGACAGTGCAGTTACTTCATTCATGAATCCATCTTTAAGCTCCCTGACGTCCATCCTCAGCTCGACTAGTTCTTCCATAGCTTCCTTCTTTAAGGAGTCCACTGCCTGCTTCGTACCTGTTATAGTGCCAGATGCACTGCCAATGACCCTGAATGTTCTTCTGGAATCAGCTGCAGCCAAGTCAACTTTCTCTTGAATAGACTTTAAAGAAACATTGTCTTGACTGGAGGAGATCCCTTGGTCAAAGGAAGGTCGCAGTGGAACCTTGAAAAGTGGATTTCCTTCTTTGTCTCGAACTGTCATCTCCTTGAGGGAAGATTGAACTTGTAGCTCTCTTTCTGTTGGTAACAGCAGATCATCAATATTAGGTAGGGTTAGGGTGTCACTCCTCACATTTGGCTCTGGGTGTACACTCAACGTTTCTGTCGGTGTTTGAATCATTTTTCCTTTCCCACTCAGGCCAGGTGTAAGTGTTTTTGTTTCACTCAAATCTTTTGTGCTGATTGTACCTGCAGAAGAGATCACCGTAGCCATCCTTAAGGAGGTCACCGGTGGTGCAATGGGGCTTCGCAAGTCCCCGTCCTTGGTTAAACCAAGTTGCTGATCATCCTTAGATGATATATCCTTTGAAGGATCTAGAGTTTGAATCTCTAGGGGGTTAGAAATAGGCTCTATTAACAGCAGAGATCCCGAATCTTCCCCGTGAGTCTGTAAAGACTTCACCTCAGTTGACTCCTCAATAGTAATTGATTCATTGTCAACGAGTTGCCGATCTGCACCTACGTCAGACCCTTTACCCGCAGGATCCAGATATGTTCCATCTGGGGAGGTAGACAATGACCTTTTAGATTGTGCATTTAGGTCAAAGCCTTCTCTCGACGTCTGTGAAGACCCTTGGTTCTGAGAACCTTCAACCAGTGAACCTGACCGTAATATGGTCGGAACACCAGTTGCTTCCGTCAATTCTTCCTTACTTGATTGAGCTATTAGTTCAGATATTGCTTTCGTTAGCGTAGCCCAATCAGCATCAAAAAAATCAGTAAAGGGCTCTTTGAATGAGAGAAATGAAGTATCAGCAGTTGCCTCAGTTTCTGTTCTTCTCCTTTTAGAGGAAGGCAGAGCTGCTGTTGAAGGGTGTATCTCCTTATGTGGTGCTGCTTTGGCACTATCTCCCTCTACACTCATGGATGGTTCTTTAATGGGTATAGTAGGGGAAGGAGGTTCGTTTATGTTTTCATTTGGCTCTTCCAAAGGCTCTTCGACCGTGGTTAGAGGTTGTGGGTTTGCAACCTCCTGGTCAGGAATGGCCACTGAGGGCTCTGGATCAACATCCATTGGTACATGTGCCATTACTGGTTTAGGTTGTGGAATATTACCTTGATTTACCTGTTCCCCTGGGGGTAGAAATGGTAGGGGCACCGTTCTTAGATATTCAGTGAGAACAGTGGGTACCCCTGGAAGATAGTTGTCCTTCCTAATGAGAGCGATTATGGCATTGCTCTTCATTCTTATGCACTCCTGGTTGGCTTCACCTTCAAAGATCTCTCGTTCATCATCTGTTAAGATATCATTGAGAATTAGCTGTAGGAACCTAGGATAGAAACAGAGCACATCTTCATTTATGCCTGTTCTTTCATCCAGTGGTCCCATGCACATAACTACTTGATCAATCACTATCCGTCCTATGTTAATATGCCTGTTGTTCGCAATGGCAAACCCTATCTTTTGAAGGAATAAGGGAATGCCATGCAGATTTGTTAGCTTGGCAGTAAAAACATGTATCAGGGTATGAAAGAAAAAGTTCCATGGCTTTGGCAGGTAATGCTTTAGGAACTCTCCCACCAAGAAGTTAGGTTGTTGACTTCTGATAAGAGTGAAGAAAGCATGTATTTCCTCAGTTGTGGGATCCGGAACAAGGTTTTCTGTTGGAAAATGAAGAATTCTATTGAAATCATGTTCCGTCACCCTTATTGTTCTGCCCCATGGCACAACAAAACTGAAGGACCGTATGTTATTCTCAGTTGTATCCGTGGCGGTTGTGTACAACGCAGTCAATTGATCAATGCAAAGGACCACGGGAGTACTCACAGCGTATGCCACTAATGAACGTATATTCAAAAACTCTGCCCATGCACGAATTTGAGGATTCGTAATGGCTTGCAGATTTTGAAACGAGACATGATTAGTCTTGGTAATAATAAATTCTCCAGCCATTTTAAATTTCTAGAAAAAATAAAATAAACCAAAACTAAATTTTTCTTTCAAATTAATTAATTATGTCTAATTAATCAACCTTGACACAAAATACCCCTTTTTCTTTGAAATACACAAGTTCAAACACTTGTAATTGTAAACCCTAATTGTTAGCTTTTGTTCTTTAACTCAAACCACTAAGAAATGAACTGATTAATCAATTGAATTTCTAGTGATACACACTGTTAACAAAAGAAACAAGGATCCAAAATCACTTCGATGGTTTATTTTTAAAACCAAGAACAGGTAACCTCAAATGACTACAAACACACAAAGTTTCAATTTTATATGAAATTACTGTGGTAAATAATCAGTTTACCCGGTTAAAAATTGAGAAACTGTCGAAGATAGTGTTCTTGTTTGAGTATATAAGTATTCTGTAAGTATCACTCGGCCAAAACTTTTCTTGAATCTGTGAAAGTGAGAAGAAGAAAAAAACTTCTAAGGCCTATTTAAATACTTTTTGAATCTGTAAGGGTAAAATGGTCTTTTACTGATTCGATAGATTTTCTTTGCACTCTCGATGGGTTTTCAGAGGGGCAAGAATGTCTATTTCCATTCGATAGTTTTTGAAAAACTATCGAAGATTTAAAGGATAGAATGCAAACAGACTTTCTGTAAAAACCATCGAGGGTTTTTTGCTTGTTTAGTACAAAAACTATCGAACCGCTTTATGAAAAACTATCGAGAATTTGATTATTGAATTAATTAATTCACTTCGATACATTTTTCTACTGATTTTTTAAAATACATCGAGAATTTAAATATTAAAATAGGTAAATTCCTTCAATATATTTTAAATTAAATCTCAAAAACTATCGAGAAATGCTTTCGATAGTTTTTCTTTTTCCTTTTCAAAAAACCATCGAAATTAACTTTCGATAGATTTATCAATGTACTTGAAAAACTATCGAATTTCCTAAATTCGATATTTTTGCTTCTGTCTTCATTTTAAAACCTGTTCATGTTTTAAAAATCAGAATTTTTGTATTTCCTGTCAAATTTTAATTTTAATAAATCTTTTAAAATTCACCAAAATCAATTCTTAACAGAAAATTCACAATTTTCTTAGAATAAAATCAATTAAATATCATTGAGTGATATTAACCAATTGAAATCTAATCAATTATGCTGCATTAATCTACAATGTTTAAAAACAAAGCAAATTAATTCAAATTAAATAAATGCTTGAATATTTAGAACAAATATTAGCACTTAAATAATTTTTAGAATTAATAACTAATTAAATGCCAGAAGATATATCATCCATAATTATGACATAAAATTAGTATAATAATCCTAACTACGAGAATTGCTCCAGAAAATAAATTCACGAGTCCTAAGGATATAGCGATTCTTAAACTCATGTATTCACCAGGACTCTCTACAGTTACTGACTTCTAATCAAAATCAATTAGAAAGATTTAACATCCCAAGTTCACCAACCAGCTTATTGAAAGTGGATTCATCAAGCGGTTTAGTAAAGATGTCTGCAATTTGATCCTCTGTGGGTACAAAGTGTAACTCCACAGTTCCATTCATGACATGCTCTCGGATAAAATGATACCTGATGTCGATGTGCTTTGTCCTCGAGTGTTGCACTGGGTTGTTTGAGATTGCTATGGCACTTGTGTTGTCGCAAAATATAGGAATCTTTGTCAACAGAAGTCCATAGTCACGGAGTTGGTTTCTCATCCACAATATCTGAGCACAACAGCTACCAGCAGCAATGTATTCAGCCTCAGCTGTTGATGTGGACACTGAATGCTGCTTCTTGCTATGCCAGGAAACCAATCTTCTTCCAAGAAACTGACAGCTTCCTGAAGTACTCTTCCGATCAATCTTACAACCTGCAAAATCAGAGTCTGTGTATCCAATAAGATCAAATCCTGTATCTTTAGGGTACCAAATTCCAAGATTTGGGGTCCCCTTAAGATATCTAAATATTCGCTTAACAGCTATTAGATGAGATTCTTTAGGATCAGACTGAAATCTAGCACACAAGCATGTTGCAAACATTATATCTGGTCTACTTGCAGTGAGATAAAGTAATGAGCCTATCATACCTCTGTAGCCTGTGATGTCAACCTTCTTACCAGTTTCATCCTTATCAAGCTTAGTGGCAGTTGGCATAGGAGTCTTTGTTGTAGATGAGTCTTCCATTTGATACTTCTTAAGAAGATCCTTGAGGTACTTGGACTGACAAATGAATATACCATCTTGTTTCTGGTATACTTGCAATCCAAGAAAGAATGACAATTCACCCATCATGCTCATTTCATAACGACTCTGCATTAACTTAGCAAATCTCTTGCATAGATCATCATTAGTAGAACCAAATATTATGTCATCAACATATACTTGCACCAATATCAAATCATTTTTATGCTTTTTGACAAAGAGAGTTTTGTCTACAACACCTCTTGTAAAATCATTTTCAAGTAAGAATTCAGAGAGAGTGTCATACCATGTCCTTGGAGCTTGTTTGAGTCCATAGAGAGCTTTGAATAGAAAGTACACAAAGTCTGCCAATTTTGAATCCTCAAAACCTGGAGGTTGTTCCACATACACTTCTTCTTCTAACTCCCCGTTCAGAAAAGCACTCTTCACATCCATTTGATATACCTTGTAATTGGAATGTGCAGCAAATGCCAGAAACATTCTGATGGCCTCAAGTCTTGCTACTGGTGCATAGGTTTCATCATAATCTATACCCTCTTCTTGAGAGTAACCTTTAGCAACCAGTCTGGCTTTGTTTCTCGTTACAATGCCATCTTCGTCCAACTTATTTCTGAATACCCATCGTGTTCCAATAACAGATTTTCCCTTAGGCCTGGGTACCAGCTTCCAAACTTTCTGCCTTTCAAACTGATTGAGTTCTTCTTGCATAGCAATTACCCAATCTGGATCATCAAGAGCATCTTCAACTTTCTTAGGTTCTGTTTCTGAAAGAAACCCAGAATAGTGACATTCATTTTGTGATGTTCTCCTAGTTCTCACTCCTGTGTCCGGATCACCAATGATCAAGTGAAAGGGATGATCTCTATTCCATACCCTTTGTCTTGGCAGATGCGATTTGATGATTCTCCTTGTTCTAGATGTTGTGGAGTGTGACTAGTTGATCCTTCTCCTGCTCCCCCTGAGTTGTTGACGGTTTGATCTGTTGATTCTGAAGACTGACTAGTGGATCCTGTATTTTGAGGATTTCCACTTTGGTCACCACTTGGTCCAGAATCATTATCATTATGATTATTATTAATGACTGTAACAACTTCAGGTACTTCTTCATTGTCAGAGAGATCTCCTGATAAATTTTCAAATACCAAGGATTCAGAGTTCTCTCCAGTTTGCAGGCCTGGTCTTTTAGTGTCGTCAAATGTTACATTAAAGCTTTCCAACACCTTCTTATCTTCAATCACATATACCCTGAAAGCCTTAGATTCCAGAGAATAGCCCAGAAAAATGCCTTCATCTGCTTTGGCATCAAACTTGCCAAGATGTTCTCCATCTTTAAGTACAAAGCACTTTGCACCAAACACATGAGAGTACTTCAGTGTTGGCTTCTTGTTGGCCATTAACTCATACGGAGTCTTTTCATGATCTTTGTTGATCAGGGTTCGATTCTGAGTGTAGCAAGCTGTATTCACTGCTTCAGCCCAAAAGTAAGTGGGAAGTTTTGATTCACTCAACATGGTCCTTGCTGCTTCAACCAAGGTCCTGTTCTTCCTTTCCACTACTCCATTCTGTTGAGGAGTTCTTGGTGCTGAAAACTGTCTTGATATTCCTTTCTCTGAGCAGAAATCATTTAGAACTGCATTCTTGAATTCAGTTCCATTGTCTGATCTGATTGTCCTCACAGGTAGCTTAGCTTCCACTTCTATCTTCTTGATGTGATCAATGATTAGTTGTGTTGCTTCATCCTTTGTTTGTATGAACAACACCCACGTGTACTTGGAGTAGTCGTCCACCATCACCAATGCATATCTGTTTCTTGAAAGTGACATAACATTAACTGGACCAAATAAATCCATATGAATCAGCTGTAATGGTTCAGTAATGCTTGTCATTCCTTTGCTTCCATGTGATGCTTTCTTCGACTTCCCCTTTTCACATGCTTCACATAGTCCCTCCTGATTGAATTCCATCAGGGGCAACCCTCTCACTAATTCTCTCTTCACCAAAGAGTTCATAGTTTTGAAGTTCAGATGTGAGAGCTTCTTGTGCCATAGCCAACTTTGTTCTGAAGATGCCTTTGCATAGAAACATGTAACTTCTCCTTCACTGGTAGAACTTAAGTCAGCTATAAACAAATTTCCTTTTCTCACTCCCAGTAGAGTAAGCTTCTCATCCTTCCTGTTGGTGATCAAGCACTTGTCCTTTCTGAAATCTACATTGTAGCCTTTATCACAAAATTGACTGATACTTAGTAGATTGTGCTTTAATCCTTCAACAAGAGAGATGTTTTCAATGATGACATTTCTAGCTTTCAATTTACCATATCCCGTAGTGAATCCTTTGCTGTCATCTCCAAAGGTTACAATCGGGCCGGTCTTCTTAACCACCTCTGTAAGCAGGGACTCTTCACCTGTCATGTGTCTAGAACAGCCACTATCCAGAATCCACACAACCTTTGAGCTTTTAACCTTACCCTGCAATCACAGATTGATTAAGCGGACTTTGGTACCCAAAATTGTTTGGGTCCTGAAGGTTTAGATGATTTAACAGGAGTAACATTCAATTTAGTCTTACCCTGTTTGATATTCATAGTATCTGTGGATTTAACATTACTAGAGCTATTGCTACTATCAGACATCAACTTAAAATAAGCATGCATGATGTTGTACTTACATAGCAAACACTCTTTCTTTCCACAGGGCTCATGATTATCAGGCATGTCAGACATGTTATGCATTTCAGAAGCATTAGCAGTTTCTACTTTAACCTTTTTACATGCATGTGTAAGGTGTCCAGCAGAATTACAAATAGAACATAACTTCCTAGATGCAATGGGAGAAGATGGAACCAAATCCTGATTAGCAATCTTTTTCCTCCCATTCCTGTTCTTTTTAACATTACTAACTAAGGAACCTACTTCAGTTTTAGGTAAATCAGGTTTAGGTAATACATTCTTTACTGATTTCCTAGGCAACTTAGTCTTTACCTCTTTTTCCTTCACTAAATCCTCCTCAAGCAATTCTTGAGCTATGAAAAGATCATCCTCATAAAAGAGAGGTGGAAACGGCTTAACAAAAACTGGACAATCAACATTCTTAAGAACATGTGGAGTATTCCTTTTGACAACTGAAGGTGTCACAGGGAATTCCAAAATCTTCTTACCAGCTTTCTTGTTATAGTCAAATCCTATAGCAGTTTTATTCTCTACGGCCTGAGTATCAATGATTTCCTTAGCCACTAGAGCGGAATTCTTAAAAGCATTCAGCTTCAAATCTAGATCTGAAATCTGCTTCCTGAGGATAGTCTCTATCTCATCATTACACTTGACCTTGTTCTCTAAGTACGCATTATTTTGCTTAAGATCTTCTAATGTGACAGCTACAAGCTCTAGTTCTTCATTTTTAGATTCTAGCTTTTTAATCTTAAGAACTAGTTTAGCATTTTCCATTTCTGATGCTAGCATGCTTGTGTGTACATTAAACAATTCTACACTAAGATCTTGCACAGTTTTCTTGTACTCAGAATTAGACATATCAATTGTAGTTAAGATAGGTACCTGAGATGATTGAGGTGATTCCTCTGAAGAGTCAGCCATTAGAGCAACATTTACATATTCCTCCTCTTCATCCGAATCAGTATCATCCCAGTGCTTTCCCTCTGCTATGTAAGCCTTCCCTTTCTGCTTCCCAGAGAATGCCTCCAATTGCTGTTTAAGCTTGGCATTCTCCTTCTTCAACTCATCATAAGAATCCTTCTTTCCATAGACATCTTTCATGTCTCTTGCTTGACGAGGCTTCCGGCATTCAGTGGCGAAATGCCCTAACTCATTGCAGTTATAGCATCTTGATTTGCTTCTATCAATCATGCCAGTCTTGTAGCCTCCCTTAAAGCCTGTACTAGGTGTATAATTGCTCTTCTGGAATCTGTTGGTTGAGCCCTTGAACTTGTACTTAGGGTTTCTCTTGAAACAAATATGACTAAACTTTGCAGCAAAGTACGCCATGGTTTTGTCTTCCATTTGCTCAAGCTCTTCTAGGGTGTAGTAATCACTTTCATCAACACCCAGATTCACAGAATCCATTTCTGCTTCTATTATCACCTCATTTCCAGCTCTTTGGGTTTGAACCTGAATCTCAGAAGTTATTGGTTCATCCACTACAAGTGCTGCTGATCTCACAAGTGCATTGTGCTTGCTGTCCACTGTCCCTGATCCGTAGATTATCACCCTTTGTTCCTGTTCCATCTCATAGGTCTTCAACTTGCCATAGATCATCTCTAATGGCATCTTTGTGAAGTCAATTCTTTCCCTAATGGATGATGACTTGTGTTCTACATGATGGGGCAGCGTCATCATGAACTTCCTGTTCGATTCTCTCAGTGGATAGGTCTTTCCTTTCATTGCCAATTCATTGAGGAGCTTAGTATACTTCTCAAAGACCTGAGTTATACTTTCTCCTGGCAGGGACCTAAACGCTTCATATTGAGAAGTCAGAATGTCCAATCTGTTTTCCTGAACGTCTTCAGTTCCTTCCATTATTAAGTTAATGGTATCCCACATATGTTTCCCGCTTGTACAGTTCATCAACTGATAGCTCATTTCCTTGTCTGCGGAGTCCGCCAATATCAACATTAAACCGGTGTCCAATCGAATCAGTTCTTTGTCAGAATCTGTAACTTCACTTATATCCTTAGGTTGGGTGCCTGAAGGAATCCTGCTACCATCAGGAGCTGTAGATTCACTAACTGGTTTCATTGGTACAAACGGTCCGTTTTCTAATATGCCAATATACAACGGATTAGATGCCTTGATAAATAACAGCATCTTCATCTTCCACAAACCGAAATCATCTCTAGTAAACGGGGGAACTTTAATACCAGCGGTTGTCTTTGGAGCACTCATGGTTTCTGAAAATTTCAAATTGTTTACAATTCAAGAAATTCCAATTAAATGAAAAATTTTGAAAGTTAAAAAATTTGCTTCGAATTTTCACGCTACGTTTGATTTTGGTCTCATTCACCGGATCTGATTTGTATATCAATCAAGTAGCTCTGATACCAAATGTTAGGTCCAAAGTATCGTAAAAGGGGGGGGGGGGTTGAATACGATACTCACAAATAATTTAATTTCGTTCACGGATTAATCTTTCAGTTCTATAACGAAATCAAACACACCAAACCAAATCAAGCTTCGGGGAATATATCTTTTTATAAATATAAACCTCGAGGGGTGCTACAATTTCTAATCCGTAGATTAGCGTCAATGAGTTTAAGGTAACACAAATACACAACAATAATCAAGTTCTGAGCACTATTAATTTCTCTGATAATTTTCTCCGGCTCTTCTCTCTCTCAGTTATGTGTCTGTGTTGAATGCCCTTAACTGAAGAAGACACCTTCTTCACTCTGTATTAATTGTAGGCTTTGTTTAGAAAAACCATCGAATTAGAATTGTAGAAACAATCCTGGCCGTTGGATCTTCTTCAACCTGTCAGACAAGTAATTCTTTTCACCTGCTCCATGAATTAAAAACCATCGAATGGATTTAAAAACCATCGAATTAATTAAGTTAATTCACCATTCGATAGTTTTTTAATTAAAACTATCGAATACCAAATTAACTTATTTTGGTTTTCAATTAATCACTTTACCTACCATTCGATAGTTTTCTAATAAGAAAAACTATCGAATTCCTTTTCTTGTCTTTTGTTCATTAATGATTCCACTGAGCTCCTGGGTTTTTAAGAAATAAACTGTATCAATTTCTTCGGAGACGATAAAACAACTTGATCTTTTCAATGCCGTCACCTAGTGCAACTGGTCTGGTTCACAGATGAATAACACTTGATCAATTCTTATTTTATGTCTTCAATACATTGCTGCTGATACGTCCTTTGTCGTTCTGGTTGCTTCATCACTGGAATCCCGTGGTACTGAACCCTAAATCATTCACATACTTCTGTCGTCTTCAAAGTCTTGTTTCTATTGCTGTCACTGAGGCTTGAACATTTTCATGAACTTCTTTCCGTGACCTGTTTACGGACTTCAAGAATACATAACGTATTTTGATTTTTTGAGTTTACCTTTTCTTCTCTGATTCTGGATTCCTGTGCTTCTATTAATACTATTGTCTGTCTTGTCCTTTGTTGAGTTGTAGTTATCTCTTTTACATCTTATGTTACATTATGCTTTACAGTAGGCTCTCGTTACTAAAGTATAGGTCCCCGCTGCTGCGGAGTAGGTTCCCGTTGTTGAGGCGTAAGCTCCCGCTGCTGGTGTCCTCCATCTCTGGGGGAGGACCTGGTTATCTCACAGATCCAAAGTATCTCTCAAATCTGGTTGTCTTGGTGGTGGCGGAGGTAGATCCGTGTGGGAACTAGAAGCTCGTCTACATGATTACCTTCATAAACTAGTTCTTTGGTATGTTGCGACATCCTTCCTCCAGAGATGTCAAAAATCCCTCCTTCTAGCGCCAATTGTTAACGGAGGAATTTGGTGAAAACAAATTCGGGGAGGGTTGCTGGAATTGTGGTGGTAGTTGACGACGGTGTGTAGCGTAGGTTGAGAGAGTTAGGGTTTGTGATTTGGGGATGACTGAGATTGGATAGATTTGGTTGCAATTAAGATCGAACGGGGAGTTCTCTCTTTTTTGCAAGGATCGCGTCGTGCATACAATGTGTCTATGTACGCTTATTTATAGGGATCAAGCCAAACGTAATTCTTGGGGAGAAAGTTACCTAGATGGGCTAGGTTTCCTTCTTTAGAGAGCTCATAGGACCGGGACCACCACCTCTAGTGTAATCGTCTTGGGCCTTTAGAGCCCAGCTACTTTCTCGGAGCGTGGCAACCAAGTCATTGAACCGAGATTATCGGAGTCAACGCCTACCTTGAACCACAGAGTAAAGATAGCTAATCAGAGGGCCGACCTTGAGATCACGAGGGGGCGACGCCCTTCAACCCCCCTAGCAGGGCGATGCCTACTAGCCTGGATGGGGCCTAGTCCACTTCCATCGCTGCTTTGGGGAGGTTCCCTATCTTGCAAAGTGCTTTTGCGGGGGGCGATGCCCCTCCTGTGGGCGAGGTTACACATTTCTTCTCTGATAATTGTAGCTATCTCCTTGGTAAATAGTCCGTAGGCGAGGCTTCCCACAATTATGAGAGGCAACTTCCAGAAGGTAAGGTATTTCTAGAGATGAGAGGCCTTTCTAAGCTGATAACCTAGGCTTCCTATCTGCATAATGTTTCACATAAGGTGATGCTCTTCATAGATGGGCGAGGTTGTCCTTGTATACGTCCCGAGTACAATCATAAACTATTTCGAGAAGATATCTATGGGAATTTCTATCAAAGACCGAGTACAAGTTTGTAATATATTTAACTTTTTAAGATGACACAAAGAAAGAAGGATGCTGGAGCAGGTGAAAACTAAACAAAATTTGTTAGGAAAAGGATACGTAAAGATAAGCTAATATTCAACCTCTTCAAAATAGGCATCTTAATGGTTTGTTAACACTGACTATTATTTGGCATACTAACTTCTTGCATATAAGGCTTTGGAAGCATCATTTGGTGAATAAGAGCTATATATAGATGCTTTATGCAACAATTTTCATATTTCTGTCCCAGAGTGGTAGGCCTTGGCCCTTGAATCATCAGGAACTGAAGAGGATTTTAGAAGATATGCAAGCTTTATTCTGGGCAATATTGCCAGCGCGGAGGACATATTTGTGCACATCAGTAGATAATTTAAACGAAAGGGCAGTCACTAGACATAGAAAATGTAGCCGCAAAAAGCTGGCATCACTAGACGTACAAGTTTCTAAAGGGCCTCAGCTTAGTAAACTTAACAATCTGTGGAGAGAGAGAAGCACAAAAACTTAATAGTTGCAAACAATTTAAAGGGCAAGGATATACAGTAAACAGTCTATAATTCTAAGAACTTGCAAACTGTAAGTAGCAAACTATTCTAATCAGGATATTAAACTGATGTAAGCATAGTAACCGGAATGATGACTATAAAAACCTATTGCAGTTGTTTTCCATCAAATGCAGCCAAGACACAACAGAAAACTATAGAAATGATATGATTTAGAGTGTTTAACTGGTATATCCCTTGGAAGGAAAAAACAAGTTGATGGAAAACACCTTAAACGGAGTATTTTGTTTGGTTGTTTCAGATAACAAATACATCATCATTTTATCTGGTTTGGGTGCAAAATGCAATTTATTGTATAGTCCCACTGGTCTAGGCAGCAGAACACATAGATTTTCTAAAACAATCTAAAAGGACGAACAAGCATTTAACACCACAAACAAAGGGAGGAGACCTCACATCCAACTTTTTTGGAATAAACTTCTAAGGTCAAACAAACAGGCTCTTAGTTCGATTTAGATAGTAAACAATAGACACGATGAAGGTAGATCTTACCCTGACAAAGCTCAGTTCCACTTGATTTCTATACAAGCAGTCAAGCTCAAACAAGACTTAATTGTATGGTACATTATCCATATACAAGTCGAGCTTGAATTTTGACCTGCTAAACTTGTTTGAAGCCCCACTGATGTAAGATTATATAGCAGAATGCTAGCTAATTCAATAAACATATAAAACTGAAAAATGTTTGCCAAAAATCAGATTTAGCGTGAAGCTTTCACACTTTTAAAAATGTTCTGGACATTTATCTACAAAGTACCATCCACTTACTTGAAGTACCTTGGGCATCAACTGAAATGTGTACTACACAGAATAAACCGACAAATAGGACACAAGCCGAAAAAACAATACCGTGTATTAAGCACATTAAAAGTAGTATTTAAATGTCGATTAAAATCATCTATATGATGCAACATCCATCAAAACATATTAGGAAACAAAATGACAAACAAAGACTATATAGCTTCAGTAAGTGTATTTTCAAGATTTCATTCCCAGCAAGTAGTATCAAACTGCAATTTCACAATAACGCGATTATTGCTCAGAGGTATCTGTATATATCACTAGAGATCTACATCAAATAAATAAGTTTGCTTCCATCAACATTTGGAAGTAAATTATGCAGGCCAGCGATGAAATATGTTGAAACCAAAATATCAATTATGCAGACCAGTGATGTTTTAGATCAGACGAGGAAAAATTAAGCTGTTAACACAACTATCAATTACCGTAACTTCAAAACCCAATTGAGAAAACATTACTTCACAGTGACAATCTTGATCACAGAAGCAGTTCCAACACGATGTAGGGCCACCACAGCATCTCCTTCCTTGCAAAGACCTTTTGTCTTTGCGTGCTGCAAAGCAAAGTATAGTGCTTCTTCAGTGGACTCTGCATGAGAAGCCCTTGCAGATCCTGCACACAATACAGGAACCAACCCCCTGTAAATGAGGCTGTGCCTCGCTGGAGATTCGTCACTGCATGTCCAATCAAAGGAATCAGTCTCAATCTCAGGCACCACCACAGATAGAATAGGCATTCCAGGTCTGTATTTTGCCACCAACTTGGCTGTACTTCCTCCTCTTGTTAGAACCAATATAAGAACTGCCCTCGAGGCATTGGCTGTCCGAACAGCAGAGGAAGCCAAGCTTTCCAATGGGCTCATAGGCACAGGGGCATTTGCTGTGATCCTCTTAAAGACATCTGCATAGTCAATTGTGCTTTCTGCTTCTACACAAATCTTGGCCATTGTTGCTACTGCGAGTTCAGGATAGGCCCCAGCTGCTGTTTCACCGCTAAGCATCACACAGTCTGTGCCATCAAGAACTGCGTTGGCAACATCAGTAGCTTCTGCTCGAGTTGGCCTGGGAGATTTAATCATCGACTCCAACATCTGTGTTGCTGTCACTACAGGCTTACCTTGGATGTTGCACTTGTAGACCATCACCTTCTGAGCTAAGAATATCTTTTCAATTGGAATTTCCATTCCCAGATCACCACGTGCAACCATAAAGGCATCAGAGTTTGCCAAAATTTCATCAAAGTTAGCCACTCCTTCTTGGTTTTCAACCTAGTAAGAGGTCATAAGCATAAAAAGAATATTAACCGAGCAATCATAGAATAGAAAGGGGTATAAGAAATAACAAAAGACTTGAAGATCTCTTGTTATAGGATTACCCACACCATAGTAAGGATTAGTCACGTGATTGCAATCACCACTTTTATCAAGAAATGTTTTCAGTATTATATTCAACAAATCAGGAAGAAAAAGTGACGCCAAATCATGCTGCAGCATCTGTTAGTATTCCCGCATTCAGAAATACTCAAAAATATCCATAAACTAAGTAATTTACATGCAAGGAAGCAGAATTCCCTATGGTTCAAGTTCCCATAATTTTTATATGCTTAGTCTCTCTATACAATCTTATTTCATTGCAGTGCTTCATTTATCTTAGAGAAGAAGTAACAGACCTTGGACATGAGGAGAATATTTTTGGCATGTTCACCAAGCAATTTTCGGACCTCCACTAAGTCTGAACCTTTACGGACAAAAGACAATGCGATCATATCAATTTTATTTGGGACACCCCATTTTAATATATCTTCCTTGTCTTTCTCTGTCAAAGTTGGGAGATCCACGATTACCCCGGGGAGATTGACATTCTTTCTCTCACCAAGAACTGCAGTATTCTCACAGCGACACTGAACCGTTCCATTTTCTATGTCACATGACAGAACAGTAAATGAGATGGTGCCATCAGCACAGAGTATCACACTGTTTGGCTTCACATCTTCAGCTAACTTTTTGTAACTCATACAAATCATATTTTCATCACCCTTGATGCTATAATCGGTTGAGATGGTGATCTCTTGACCTTGCTTCAGTTGAACAGGCTTTCCATCTTGTAAAAACCCTGTCCGTATCTCTGGACCCTGAGATATAACACATTAAACTAGTTTAACATACCTGCACAACAATTGTCCGGTTCACCCATAAACAAAAAAGGGAGGATTCTATACAATAAACTATCAAGTAGGTGGCAAGTGTAAAGTTTGTATCTTGAACACATCTATTATAGATATCTTAACAGAACCATCACTTGAACAATTGATATTATTATGAAAAAAAAAAGTGAAAGGCATTATACTTAATCATGAATAAATATATAATATATAGAAGAAAAAGTCAAAGAGATGCAGTTGAAAGCAACAAAAAAGATGTGTCCCATTCAGTTTAACGACCTTGATACATCAAAATATAGTAAAGAGTTTTGACATGCTAATTTGTAGAAATCATACACCAGCTGACCAGAAGTGAGGGAAATTCGCAAATAAATTTGAATCAAAGGTGTTTTGCAAAAAAACACAGGGAACCTCACATAAATCAGTTTGTAGATTTGACAGCTTAAAATTATTATAATAGAGCACTACACATTATTGATGGAAAAAATAGACATTAGAGAGAAACTAAAATTACTGTTTTAGTTCAAAAGGGAAGAAAGGAATAATGTTATTAAGGAAATATAAACAAGTGTTGTGGTACATCACTGCATTTATTATACATAAAATAACATTCAGGTTATTCGGTTTGATTATGGTGGGAAAAAAATGTCACAAAGAAAATAAGGAACCCAATCTAAGTAACAACAAAACCTGAAACAATTACAATGTTGGAAAAATAAGAAAAACTCTTATGAGTAACTAACCTTAGAATGATTGCACGAGTAGACCAAATTTAACCAAACATAATCCATATAAACAAGCACATGACACAAAGACTGTACGGTTCAGTCAATAGAATCTGAAAAGATTGTATTGAATTCTCTTATATCTAATTCAGTTACCAGTATAACCAAAGAATCTCCTTTGTATCGGATACAAAACAAACATCTTAATTTAAGTTCAGAGCGAAGACTCCAAAAATGCATATATATAGAAAGGGCATCAATATAAAAATGAACCATAAACATAGATATATCAACATATACACATAGATAAAATTTATTACACAAAACATACATAACACAACCAAACGCTCACGCACAAACAAACAAGCGCAAAAGTGACAGTATATGATTCAGTCAATGAAACCGCTGCACTAAAAATCATATTAAATAGTATCCAATCCGAATCAATCATGAGCATAACCGTAATAACATCCTGATGCAACTCTCACAGCCATGATTCAACACACGTAACTAAACTAAAAGCATCAATCTAAAACAAACAAATACAGAAATTCCACATTTATGACACAACAAACTTGTATAAAACAGTATGAAATCCGATTGAATTATGAGTAAAAGCAAAGAAATAAGTGTTATTGAATTTGTTTTCCGATCCAATAAAATAATCTAAATTAAACAAATGATATAAAAGAGAGAAATGAAAGGACAGAAATATATATATATATATATATATATATATATACCTTGGTATCAAGCATAACAGCGCAGAGAATACCAGTATTATCCATAGCAGCCTTGAGATTATCGAGAGTTTCCTGATGATATTCATGAGATCCATGAGAGAAATTGAATCTGGCAACGTTCATGCCGGCTCTCAGAAGCTTCTCAGTCATGGGAATGGAACGAGATGCGGGTCCCAGCGTACAAACAATCTTGGTCTTCGGTCTCATCTCCATTCCTACTGATCAAAATAACTAGTAGTAAGCTCTACGATGATTATCGAATATTAGAATGAGGGGGTGAAATAGTTGTGAGGGGGGGCAGGGGCAGGGGAGGGTGTTAAAAATGGAACAAAACTAGTCACGAAACACACACACTCAGTAAGGGTAGGCGGCCAATTGGAACATGGAAACGTGGTTGCCCTTTTGCCTTTTCCGTAGACTATTACTCCCTCCGTTCCGTTGAATTCTATAAACATCGGGATGGACACCGAGATCAAGAAAAATTATAAAAAAATGAGTAAAGTTATATAAAAATGAGTAAAGTGATGGGACCTATCAATATTTAATAATAAAGTAGTAGTTGTAATAGTGTTTTATATTATTAAAAGTTGTTCCCTATGTCCCTCTCATTTATTTACATTTTCCTTTTTAGGATGTCTCTCTCAATTCTTTACATTCCAAAAATTTCCTAAAATAATAAAGTTTTATAATATAAAAATTAACTACATCTACTACTTTCCCCCCATTATCTCAACTTTATATATTAAATATTGATTGGTCCCACCACTTTACTCACGTTTCTTACTTTTTTTCATGGTTGTAGATTTCGGAAATCGGAACAAATCGGTTGAGGTACCGTATAGCGATTTATCGGCAAATCGGGGATTTATCAGAATGATAAATCGGAACAAAAATCGGATAAATTGTAATATTTTAAATATATTTAATATATTAGCCTTATTTATAATGTAATAAACCATTTAAAAATAATTCATAGCGATATATCGGATTTCAAAAATCGAATCGGTCAAATATTTTTAAACGATAAATCGACGATTTATCGGCGATTTTTGAAAAATCGGATGATTTTTAGAACAATGCTTTTTTTCATTAAATTACATTTTTTCTTAACCTCCGTGCCCAACCTCAATGTAAAGAATTGAGGGGACGGAGGGAGTACTATTTTTGGAATGTATAGAAATGAGAGAGGCATCCCAAAATAGAAACTGTATAAAATGGATGGGACAGAGGGAGTATTGAATCGTGTATGTGTCAATGTCGTTTTCCATTTCTCTCGTTATTGTTTTATTTATTCTTTAGTTATTTGTACTTGTGATTTGTTAGGTTTAGGGGATACACACCAATACGAGATTTAAACAAACAAACAAACAAAGCAAAGCACATCCACAATGTATATGACGCGGAAACAACCACGTCCCAACTTGTATTATTAATTAAAACAGTTATCAATAATACAATCTCACCACACGGTGTATCACTCACACGATACTTAAGCCAAAAAATGCTCAAACATACATCAAACGTAATATGACTATGTTTATATAGCCACCCAAAACTTAGCCACCAAGACGTGCCATACTTGTTATATAAGATTTACTATACTTGTTATACAAGACTTTTTATTCTTGGCACCTAATTTCCTAAATTAATCATGACCAACATATACCATATATAATAATTGTCTACACATACAATTATTACCAAAACAGTCTTAATCACCCATGACTCATCCATACTGCCGTATTAGGTTTAAACCCAACAATCATCCCCTTCAACCCAATACCCATATCAGGTTGAACAGTAACCATCAGAGACATCAACGTCCGTCCGCCATGCCTCCCCTCGAACAAGAACTTCTCCTTCTAGCACGAAAAGATTTCTCTTGTCCTTCCAACCTTTGAGTATCTCTAAATCCCTTTTAGTGACTTCCAACATTCCATTCTTCATCATAACAGTATATCCCAAATCAACTAATTTACCCAATGAAATTAGATTTCGATTTAACTCCGGTACGTACCTTACTTGAGTTAACTTCCGAACATGACCATTGTGAAGTTTCATCATTACTTCGCCAATTCCAGCAACCTTTACCATTTTACCGTTTGGTAAAGTTACCATATTTCCATCACACTTCTTGTAGGACGAGAACCACGCCCTCCTAGCACATATGTGATGAGAACATCCTGAGTCAAACACTCATTCTTCTTTCAATCCATGTTAGGCTCAAGGCATGTCTGAATACCACTATTAACAAGTCTACACCTTGTGACTATGTCACTCTACATGACCTGGTGAAGTCTATCACTGGGATATAGTATAAGTCTCAATTGTACTTGTCTTTTTTTCATGTACTTAGCTCTATTCTGTATGCTCAATTTTATAATGAGCTTAGTGATTTCTTGCACCTAGAATGTATATAGGCCATGAAATAATTGTCCTAGAAGAAGTTCAATTTGTTCATGCAGCAGGATAAAAGTGAATAAGGCCTTGAAGAAATAAGTTGCAGAAATTTGTCAAAGTCCCTAGATCGCGAAGTCATAATGAGCTATGTCGTGAAGTCCTCAGAATCCATGTCGTGAAGTGCTGAGATCACATAGTGTGAAATGAACTAGATCGTGAAGTCCTCAAAGGCCATATCGTGAAGTCCGAAATATGCCATATCGCATACTCCTAAAATACTCATATAGCAAAGTCCTCATATAGCAAAGTCAGAAATGCTCTATGTCGACAAGTCACAGGATAAGGAGTATACTGGAGTTCACGATATCAACACTTAGGCGGTTTACAACAAGACAAATCAAGGTTCAATATCAAAGTTTATGGAGACAAATACTGAAGCATCTGTTACGGTTAAGTGGTCCAAAGACATATAGCAAATCTACAGCATAACTTGGAGATAAAGAATAGAGACAATCAGCTAAAGATAAGGGAAAGGACGACAGAGAGCTAGTGGTCCTTCCTGACATAGTTAACCTCTTATGAAAAAACAAGATGGAGTTACAGTTAGGGGTAGCCGCGTAATTAGGTGTGTGCACCAGTTTGTATAGGTCTTATATATATTGTGCACACCCTATAGTTAGCTGTAAGAGAGATACACATAGAAATATTCAAGCACTTTTTTCTCTGTAAGAAAACAAGAAAGCACTGTTCTTGTTTAGAAATCAGAATTTCAGTTGTGAAATTTTGGAAGTTGTAGTATTTGATTTACTTTATACAAAGTAAATTAAAGTTATTGTGTGTGTTCTGTTTAATTTATTTCCGCATTATCATACATACACAATCAAATACAGATTTAAGCTTCAAGAGCGAAAAATATTCAAACTATCCATTCACCCCCCCCCCCATCTGTCTAGTTTTCTAGTGATATTCATAACTAACAAGTGATATCAGAGCTGGCTGTTGAAACACAAACAGAAAAAGATCAAGAATGAGTTCACAGAAACTAAGCAGTATCAAGATTCCTCCCTTCGACAAGGAACATTACAACCTTTGGAAAAAGAAGATGTTGCTATTCATCAAAGCCTCAAACCCCATGTATTTAGACATTCTAAAACATGGTCCTTGTTGCCCAGTAATAATCTATTGTAGAAGGGGGGTTGAATACAATAGTATAAGATAATCGACTTATTAATGTATATATCACAAATATGAAAAGAAAGATAACAGCTTTATTAAATCTGATATAAAACTGTTACAAACTCTCTCAAGAAATTCTGATGTTCTTGAGAGCTGCTAGCTTACAAAAACTCTCTCAAGAAATTCTATGTTCTCGAGAGCTTCTATTCGATTATGTTCTCGTCTTCCGAATTCATAAATCGAAACCAAGACTGTGTTTATATACTACACAGCTTCTCTATCAATGATAAGTCCTAATCAATTACAAAGATTGAAACCTATCCATAATTGATAGCTACATTCTACAAACCAGGAACCGACAGAATAAACTTCCATGTTTAACTAGACTCCAAATATAACTCGAAGTAGGAATCCTGATCAGCTTCCAGTCCTGATGATCAATCCTGATCCCAGTCCTGATATGCCTTCTGATCCTGACGACCATGTAATCCTGATGACGTCAGCAATCCTGATCAGTTGAGTCTAGCTCCTGACGATCATTGAATTCTGATCTAACAATCTCCCCCAATCTCATACTTTGTGAAATAAAGTATAGATTCCAAATATTCAATGATGTCAAAAACATATATACAAAATGTACAAAATCTGCAGCAACAACTTATCTGTTTAGATTCTTTGATAGAACAAATTCATCTTCAAGAAGTTGGATAATAGATTTTCTTCTTTTTCTTCAAGAATTTGAATCAGTCTTTCCTTAAGATTTATGAGTTCTTCATCTTCCTCATTAATCTGGTAGATAGCTGCTCTGAGATTCAATATGGAGTTTCTCTGAAGACTATGCTCTTCAAGCAAAAGATAAGCAATTTCCTTCCCATCAGGATTGAGAATAAGATGAGTCATGCCAAAATTTACTTCTTTAACAGCAGTACCCCTTTGCATTTCCACATCCTGACCTCTTTGATTTAAGTACATGGGAATGTAATTACCATTGAAATTACTGTTTCCATCCAGTCTTCTTCTTATTGTTGACAAAATCATGTCACTCCATTCTTTGCATATTTGATTCTTCGATCTCAAAAGATAATGAACATATTTCAGTTCCTGTGTAGTTTTCATCAGCAGATCTTGAATAGATAAGATCTTCACACTACCATCTTTCATGAAGTACAGAAGCTTTTCTTTCTTGTCAAAACCATCATGACAATCTATAACTATATCAACAACTAGTAAATTGTTCAGGTTTTCAGAAGTTAAAGTACCTCCAATTTCAGTCAAGGAGTAAGGATCAACATATGACATATTCAGATATTCACCATCTCTGTGTCCAATACCTCCTCTTGAATTGCTTGACAATTGCTTCAGATTTGAAAACATCTTTAACCAGAGTGCTTTTGATCTAACCATCTCAGATAAATCAACAACACTTGAAGCGCTTGTAATAATTCCTCCAGACTGAAAATTGATAAGTGTGTCACAACTTAATGTGCTAATATGTTTCCACTTCTTATCCTTTTCCTTTTCAAAGGCATAGCTTCTTTTCAGTGAAGATTCTTGTCTGCTTGGGTTCCTCCACACTCTTCTGTTTGAGAGTTTAAGCCTTTGTACATAGAGATTGAAATCTCTACTTGTTCTTCTTGTAATTTCTTTCCTTCTGGCTTCTTCTTCTTCATCTACTTCCTTGTTGTGAGAATCAACAACAGTAGATAAAATTATCAAGTCAATCTCTTGCAGAATTTCAGAATCATCAGGATCTTGAATATTATCAGGAACAACATCAGGATTAGATTCTTCAATTTGATTTGTATTGCAGAGAGTTGATTTTCTTGATTTTCTTCTCAATTCAGGTTCTTCTTCAATATTTCCATCATCACCAAAAGTAGATCTGTCAGGAACTACTAGAGTTTGAATAGGTTCAGGAATTTCTTCAATTCTTAACCCTGTAGACCTTGTCTGTCTAGGTACTGTTTGATTTGAAGAACCTCTTCTACTTCTTCTAGCACCTCTCCTATCTCTGCCTCCTCTACCTCTAGTAGGAGCAGTATAGCTTTCCATTGTCTCTCTTTGTAGTCTCAAAAATTCTTCATGTGAGAGATCTGGATATTCTTCACTTGCTGTAGAGAGTGCTTTTCTAGCATATAATTGTTGAACTCTTTTATCAGTGTGATATAGAGTAACAATTCTGCCATCTTTTGTAGAAAACTTCTAGAATAAATTTGATGCATCTTCAGGATTATCAATAATCACATCTTCATCTCCTTCAGGAATTGTAGCAAGAATATGTCCATGACCAGGTGTCAGGATTTGTTCTTCCGTCAGGATTTGTTCTTCCGTCAGGATCTGAGATTGCATCATTGTTCTTACTGTTTTAACTCCAGAATCATAAACATGAGTTAACTGCGTTGTTTGACTTTGTGAAGTTTGAATTGTAGACTTCATAACAACATCATCAGAGGTTTCTCCTTGTATCACTTTGTCACTACCATCATCTCCAGTATCATCATCATTATTCCTTAATACTAGACCAGGTGTGCATTTTGTCCGACTAACCTTCTCCCCCTTTTTGACATCAGGATTTGACAATAAATTCAAAATTAAGGAAAGAGAGGCTTGAATGTCAGTTACCTTAGTATCCAGAGAATCAATTCTTCGGTTGATTGAGGTTTGTTCTGAAACAACAGATTTCACTTGGGATTCTACTACCCTTAGCTGAAAAGCAGTAGGCACCTTTGTAAAATTATTAAAGATATCAGTCCTCACTTTGTCAGTTGAACTCTTGATAGAATCAATCTCACTTTTCAGGCTCTTGGATAACAGAGTTGTAGCCTTCAGATGATTCTTCAAGTCTTGATTCTCTATAGATGTCACTGCTTTATAGGCATGTTCAATAGCAGAAGAAAAACTGATAGATTCATCAGAATTGTGCCATGAATTGTTCCATTCATTCTGTCTAAATGCCTCAGCAGGATCAAAGGAAGGAATAGAAAAATCTTGTCTCTGATCTTTCCCAGTGGAAGCTTTGTCAGCCATAAATGTACTTGATGAACCAAAATTAGTTCCAAGACTAATCTTGAGTGCTGTAGCAAGTTGTTCCTTCTCTTTTTGATTCTCATCATCATCACTATCACCAGAGTCATCATCATCAGTACTGTGAGTAACATCAGGATCAGGAAGAACTATACCTTTCATTTTATCCTGTGAATCTGTGATAGGATGATCCATTGGTCTTGAACGAAGTGGCTGTATCAAAATAGGTTCAACATCAGGAGCACCACTAGCGTCAGGATGAACACCGTCAGGATTTGATATGCTTGCATCAGTATTTTCTACCAATGGTTCTTGTGGAGCTTGAGGTTCAGAAGCTGCTTCAACACTTTGAGTCAAAGGTTCTTGTGTGCTTCCCTCATAGACAGTGTCCTTGACCAATCTTCGAACTTCATCTGCACCAGAAACCCCTTGAGCATTGTCAGGAAATTTCTCAGAAACTGTAGCTTAGCCTGCATCTTCACTTTGAGAAGATGGTTCTTGTGTAGCTGGAATGTTGATGTCTTCATTCTCCCTTTGAGAAAATGGTTCTTGTGTGACCATTCCACTAGCTAAGCCTTCACCCAAACTTTGATTGAGTGGTTCTTGTGTGGCTGGATCATCAGAAAGAGCTGCTGAACCACTTTGAGGTTCAGGTTCTTGTGGGCTTGATCCTTTCAGTTTCTTCTGTCTTTGATAGACTAACTCTTCTGCCTTCCTTAGCTTTTCCATTGGATGTTTGATCCCAAGATTGGAAGCAGCAGCACCATACTTCTCCCATGAAATATCAACATGTCTTTTTGTTGGAGAGTCCTGTGCTGGAGAGTCTGAAATATTAACCACTTGACTTGGTGCAGCATCAGGAGTACTAACATCAGGATTTGCTTGAGCAGTAGAAACTGATTGCTCATTCAGAATAGAAGTGTCCTGTACATCAGTATCCTGCTTCTTTTCTAAAGGAATATGATACCTGCTCTTTGATAACTTCATTTTCTTCTGTGGTGTAGACAATGGAACCACAGCTGCAGTAGCAGTATCAGCAACTTCCTTACTCACTTTCAGCACAGAGGATATAGGTAAATCATCCTCTGAGTCAGTCTCATCCCTGAGAACTAACTTTCTTTTTACAGAAACAACCTCACCTCCCTTTGCAGCTTTCTTGACCAGGACCCCTTGTACACTCCCTTGTAACTTCTTTTTAGTGAGTGGTGTAGAGGAAAAGTCCTTTGAACCTGATTGCCTTCCTGACACATCAGTTCTAGCTGACTTCTTTGCTTTTACAACTAAAGTCTTTTGAGAGACAATAGAGGTGGTAGTTGACTGTTTAGACTGTTTAGGATGAATGCTTGTGTCAGGAACAAGGTGGGTTGAGCCTTGCCCCATAGCATTAGAGATTAAACCATAACGAGTAGGCATTTTCCTATGTAAGAAAAACCTAACCTCATCAGGAATAAAAGCATTTCCTATAAAACCATTTGTCTTATCACTGTTGACTAAGGACTTAATATTATTCTCAGTAATTCTACAAATTGGTAGAACTACATCATTCTCAAAAACAACATTAGGACATAAGTGATTAAATATCAACTGTAAAAATCTAAGAAAACAGACAGAACCCAACTTATCTGATTTCCTATCACTTAAGGCTTTTAAAATAAAAGACCCATAATCAAACACTGTAGAATTGATAAGAGAGTACCCAATTTTGAGAGATCCTGATGGAAGAGCATCAAAATTTGATGTTTTGTTCAGGAAACAGCGGCTGATTGTATCAAAGAAGAAATTCCATTCCTTCTTAAGCTTTGTCCTAAAAAGGTTGCCATATCTCTTTACTTCACCATTGTAGCCCAGTTTCTTGACAAACTCAAATAGAGCAGAGTCTGAAATCACACTAGGAACTTTATCACCCAGAATAGGCAAATGCAACGCCTCTTCAATAACAGCAGGAGTGACATGATGAGTTACTCCATTTGATTCGAACTGCATCAGAATGGTTCCTATAGAACTTTGACCAAAAACAACTGTGTTCCAAACCTGCATTACAGACTTAAAAGAAACACTTGCAGGCTCTGTTAAAGCATACTTCAATGGGCTTGAAGTAAGAAAATCTTGAATTATATGGAACTCAGTAGGCAATTCTTGATGGTCTAGTATGGCTACAAAGTTATTAGTGGCAAAAGTAATATCACGAATTACTGTTTGTTTGTTCATGAATGATGAAGACGCCATTGTAATGCTTTTGAAAATTTGAGAATTAAGATTTGAAGCAATTAGGGTATGAAAGCACAGAGAGAGATAGAAAACGAAAAACTGATGATGAGAGAGTAATAAAAGATGTAGAACAATGAAAAGGATTTTGTTAAAACAAAATATTACTCTTAATGACAGGTGGCAAAATATGATTTGTGCTTTTTACTGAACCATGAAACTAGTCTTCCACCCAAAAACTAACAGCTTCCTGAAGTACTTTTCCTGTCTATTTTGCATCCTGCAAAATCAGCATCTGAATAACCACACAACCCAAAATCTGATTCCCTTGTATACCAAAGGTCAAGTGTAGGAGTTCCTTTGAGATATCTGAAAATTCTTTTGACTGCAATCAGATGGGGTTCTCTAGGTTTTGCTTGAAATCTTGCACATAGACAGGTTGCAAACATGATATCTGGTCTACTTGCAGTGAGATACAATAAAGAGCCAATCATTCCTCTGTAGTGAGTTACATCTACCTCAGCACCTTGATCAGGATCAAGTTTGGTAGCTGTAGCTATGGGAGTTGTTGCAGGAGAACTATCTTGCATGTTAAACCTTGTCAATAAATTCCTTGTATATTTAGACTGATTGATAAAAATCCCTTCATCAGTTTGTTTAACTTGAAGACCAAGAAAGTAACTCATTTCTCCCATCATGCTCATTTGATATCTTGACTGCATAAGCTTAGAAAACTTTTCACACAACTTATTGTTTGTTGACCCAAAAATGATATCATCAACATAAATCTGAACTAACAACAAGTCCTTACCATGATTCAAATAAAATAGAGTTTTATCAATAGCACCTCTTTTGAATCCACTTTCCAGTAAGAATAGAGCTAAGGTTTCATACCATGCTCTAGGAGCTTGCTTTAGTCCATAAAGTGCCTTATCCAATCTGTAGACATGATCTGGATATTTAGGATCAATGAAACCAGGAGGTTGCTCAACATAGACTTCTTCCTCCAGTTCTCCATTTAAGAAAGCACTTTTTACATCCATCTGGAAAACCTTGAATTTCTTATGAGCTGCATAAGCAAGAAATATCCTGATGGCTTCTAATCTTGCAACAGGAGCAAAAGTTTCATCATAGTCAATTCCCTCTTGTTGAGAATACCCCTTTGCAACTAGTCTAGCTTTGTTTCTGATTATCACTCCATCAGAATCAGTCTTGTTCTTGAAAATCCACTTTGTACCAACAATTGATCTATTCTTTGGTCTTGGTACCAGTTTCCAGACTTCATTTCTTTCAAATTCATTCAGTTCTTCTTGCATTGCAGTAACCCAATCAGCATCTTTAAGCGCATCTTCAACTTTCTTTGGTTCCTCATTGGATAGAAAGTTATTGTATAGACATTCATTCTGAGTTGCACTTCTTGTTTGAACACCTGCATCAGGATCTCCAATGATCAAATCAGGAGTATGATCTTTTGTCCATTTCCTTGCTGGTGTCAAATTGTTCCTTGAAGTAGATGCTCCCCCTGGATTGGTGTTATCTTGATTTGAAGAACTTGCTTGTCTTGAAGCTTCCCCTGAATTAATGCTATTTCCTCCTGAATGGTTATCAGGATCATCACTTGAATCAGTATCTGAAGAATTCTGTCTTGATGATTGAGTTGACTCTGAACTTGTAGTAGATTGCTGTTGCTCCCCCTCAATATTTGCACTACTAGAAGTATCACTATTGGATGCATCATCAGTGTTAGCACCATCAGTATCTGGTGTGTCATCGGGATTTGGTGACCCATCAGGATCTGATGTATTGACAGGATCTGATTCACTTTCTTCAGGTTCTTTGGAAACTTCATTTTCAAAAATCAATCTATCATGAGAGTCTTCAATGATTCCAGTTATCTTCTTGTCATCAAAAGATACATGTATTGACTTCATGACAGTCTTTGTCCTCAAATTAAAAACTCTGAAGGCTCTTGATGCAGGATAGCCTATGAAAATTCCTTCATCAGCCTTTGTTTCAAATTTCCCTAGCTATTCAGGATGAGTTTTGAGAACAAAACATTTACAGCCAAACACATGCATATGCTTCAGACTAGGTTTCTTCTCCTTGAGTGATTGATAAGGAGTAACACCATGTCTGTTTATCAAAGTGAGATTCTGTGTATAGCAAGCTGTGTTGACTGCTTCTGCCCAGAAATATGTAGGTAATTTTGCTTCTTCCAACATAGTTCTGCCAGCTTCAATAAGAGTTCTATTTTTCCTTTCAACTACTCCATTTTGCTGAGGTGTGCCAGGAGCAGATAATTGTTGAATAATTCCTTTGTATTTGCAGAACTCTTCCATCTTTGAATTCTTAAATTCAGTACCATTATCACTTCTCAGTATCTTGACGTTGTACTTTGTGGTTGTCTCAATCATTCTTACATGATCCAACAGAACTTCAGGAGTCTCATCTTTTCTGTGCAGAAAATACACCCAGGTGAATCTAGAATATTCATCAACAATTACAAGAGTGTACCTTTTCTTACTGATGGTCATGATGTTGACTGGTCCAAATAGATCAAGATGTAGCATGTGATATGGTTCTCCAATAGAGGATTCTGATTTACTCTGGAATTATGTCCTTCGTTATTTTGCTTTCTGACATGCATCACAGAGTCCATCAGGAGTATATAACACTTTTGGTAATCCTCTCACTAAATCTTTCTTAACCAACTCATTGATGTTGCTGAAGTTGAGATGAGAAAGCTTCTTGTGCCAATTCCAACTTTCATCTACTGAAGCTTTACTGATCAGACAGGTAGGGGAGTCATCAGTATTTGATTGAATGTTGGATTCATATATATTACCATGCCTGTAGCCAGTCAGTGCTATCTTTCCTGTTTCTTTGCTGACTACTTCACAATGTGTGGAATAGAAATTGACATGATAACCTCTGTCAGTGATTTGACTAATACTCAACAAGTTGTGTTTTAGTCCCTTCACTAGAGCTACTTTTTCAATGATGACATTTCCAATGATTATATTGCCATATCCCAAGGTTTGTCCAATATTGCCATCTCCATAAGACACAGTTGGGCCAGCTTTTTCCTCATATTCTGATAACAGGGCTTTGTTTCCAGTCATGTGTACAGAACATCCACTATCCATGACTAACACATTTTTCTTTTTACCCTGCATCAGAATAGAAACACACTAGTTAGAACACTTAGGAACTCATACATGTTGGGTTCCTTTTTCATGCAATTTATTAATTTTCACAGCAGAAGACTTTCTGACCATAGCAGTCCTGACAGGATTTACTCCATCGGGATTTGCTTTGTCAGTATCAGTATTAACAAAAGCATGCTTCAAAATGGCATTATCAACTCTATCAGACTTTGTACTCCTATTTAACTTAGGCAATGGATCATAGAAGTTATAGTACAAATCATGATAATTTTTACAAGTATAAATAGAATGCCATGTACTACCACAATGAAAACAGGACTTCTGTGGTTTATAGAGTACTGATCTATTCCTCACACCAGACTTAGAAATATCAGCAATCTTCTTCTTAATCTTCTTACAATCAATAGCAAGATGATTAGAGTTACCACAGTTAAAACAACACTTTCTAGGTGCATTTGGGATATATTTATAACCATTCTCTTTATTGATCCCAACTTTACCATTCCTGTTTCTCTTAACAATAGCTTCTTGTTTCTTATCTGTCACCATACAGATTTTATCCTTAAGCTGTTTCTGAGACAATTGACCTACATTCTTAATGAGTTTATTCAAGACAGGTTTAGACTTTATGATTTTAATTCCTTGAATAGAAGTAGATCCCTTTTCAAAAGTAGAATTGGAATCCTTACCAAAAACAAAATTAACAGGAGTAATCTTAGATTTGGTTGCTTCTATAACATGTCTATAGGTCTTTGGACTGACTGTCTCATCAATGACAATTTTTTCTTTCAATTTCTTATCCTCATCTGACTTATATCCTAGACACTCTTTCCAATTCTTAGAGGTATTAATCTCATGAAATTTCCTACCAGAGTCTGTCCAGGTTCTGATTTTCTCATTAGCATATTCAAGTTCTTTTTCAAGAGCAGTACATTTGGATTTCATCTCTAAATGCATGTGATTAGCATTATCACATTCTTTTTGTACTTCTTGCATGCGAGAAAATTCAGCTTCTAATATATCATTCCTTTTTCTAAGTTCAGACATCTCATATAAGATTCTAGTATTCTCAGCAGTTTGACTTCTAAAGCTAATATGTAATGACTTTAGAAAACGTCTTAACTCAGAAGCATTATCAGTATCAAAATCAAAGATAGTATTTAGTACCTTATCATCAGGAGCAGCAGTTACATCAGCATTGGCCATTAGAGCATAGTTGACCACCTCAGTATCAGATTCTGAGGAAGAGTCCATCCAATCCTTGCTTGATGTGATAAGTGCCTTTGTCTTCTTGCACTCAGAAGCAAAGTGACCCATTCCATTGCACTTGTAGCATCTAACCTTTGACTTGTCAAATTTGCTACCCTTGCTGTCCTTTTTGATATACTTGTCTTTGTCTGCATTGAAAGTCTTTTTCTGAAAGTTGCCTTGTCTTCTATTCTTCCTGAACTTCATCCTTCTGAAGTTTCTGACAATCATTGCAACCATCTCTTCCATGTCTGAGTCTGAAGAGTCATCATCAGTATTGGCATCAGGATTGCCATCAGTATCTGATGAAGAGTCGTCAGGATCTGACTCAGCTACTCTTGTTTTACTTCTAGAGACCTCCATAGCTTTTCCTTTTGATTTAGCCTCTGCTTTCAAAGCAATTGATTTTGCCTTGCTGCTTTTCTTGTTCTTTCTCTGTTGAACTTCAAGATCATGAGTTCTTAGCATCCCATAGACTTCATCAAGAGACACAGTGTTAAGATCATACTGATGTCTAATGATTGAGGTCTGAGTGTCCCATTCTTCAGGTAAAGCTCTTAGAAACTTGGTGTTTGAATCTTCAGTTTCATATTCCTTGTCAACTAAAGATAAGTTGTTCAATAGTGTCAGAAATCTATCATATAGATCAGTTAGGCTCTCATCGGGTCTTGCATCAAATTGTTCATATTCTTGAATCAAAAGAGCCCTTCTGTTTTTCTTGACAGATGCAGATCCCTGGCACTGAGTTTCCAAAGTATCCCAAATTTCTTTTGAAGACTTGCATGCAATCACTCTATTTGACATGACAGCATCAAGACTACTGTGCAAGATATTCTTTATCTTTGGTTCCCTGAGAACATGAGCTTTTTCTTCTGGAGTCCATTCACTTTTAGCCTTGACCACATAATGTTCAGGTACAGTATCTGTTCGTTCTACAATCCTTGTAGGAATATATGGTCCATCACGAATCCTGTCCAGATAGTCAGGATCCATAGCCTCCAGGTACATCAGCATCTTTACCCTCCATATTGGATATTCTGATTTCTTCAAGATGGGAATCTTCATGCTTTCATACTTGGTTGTCGACATCTTTAGATCGTTTCTGATTCAGAAATAAATCAGTTTGCTCTGATACCAATTGTTGCCCAGTAATAATCTATTGTAGAAGGGGGGTTGAATACAATAGTATAAGATAATCGACTTCTTAATGTATATATCACAAATATGAAAGGAAAGATAACAGCTTTATTAAATCTGATATAAAATTGTTACAAACTCTCTCAAGAAATTCTGATGTTCTTGAGAGCTGCTAGCTTACAAAAACTCTCTCAAGAAATTCTATGTTCTCGAGAGCTTCTATTCGATTATGTTCTCGTCTTCCGAATTCATAAATCGAAACCAAGACTGTGTTTATATACTACACAGCTTCTCTATCAATGATAAGTCCTAATCAATTACAAAGATTGAAACCTATCCATAATTGATAGCTACATTCTACAAACCAGGAACCGACAGAATAAACTTCCATGTTTAACTAGACTCCAAATATAACTCGAAGTAGGAATCCTGATCAGCTTCCAGTCCTGATGATCAATCCTGATCCCAGTCCTGATATGCCTTCTGATCCTGACGACCATGTAATCCTGATGACGTCAGCAATCCTGATCAGTTGAGTCTAGCTCCTGACGATCATTGAATTCTGATCTAACAGTCCCTTCATTCCACAGATTGAGATTCCTGAAACAACTGTTGGCATTGAGAAAATACCAAAACATTATGAGCCTAAAGATCCTTCCAAATACACTGATCTTGAAAAAGAGAAAGTTGCTCTCGATGAAAATCTCCAACTCATCATTTGTGAGTAAATGGATCTTAACATGTATGGCACTGTTGCTCATTGTAGTAGTGCTAAGAAGATATGGGATCTCATAGAAGTTCTATATGAAGGAACTCCCGAAGTAAGGAAAAACAAGAAACAGATTCTTGTTTCTCAGTATGAAGCCTTCATGGCTCAACCAAAAGAGGGCATCATTGAAGTGTTTGAAAGGTTCAACGGGTTGATAAATGATCTTAAGCTTTATGACAAACACTATGAAACTGAAGAGCTTAACATGAAGTTCTTATTGACTCTTCCAAGCCATTTGGAGCCAAGAATCCCTTCTCTCATGGAAAGAGATTTAACCAAGATTGGTTTTGATGTGCTATATGGAGTGTTGAAAACATATGAACTGGAGATGTTTCAGAAAAGACCCATTCAGGCAAAACAAGGTATAATGGCTAACACATCATGTGCTCTTATTGCTGACAATCTATGTCAAAGAATGGAAGCTATGAAAGTCAATCAAGCTAAGGTTGAAGAGTTGGATGTTGAAGACACTGTTGAAGAACCTAAAGTCATCTATGACTTGCCTGAGGAAGATGATTTCTACAGCTTAGATGAACTGGATAAGATGGAGAACAAATCTTTTGCTTAAATGGCTAGGAGGTATCTTAACATAAGATTCAAAAGGAAGCAGCCATTCAAGTCTAAGTTTAATGCTAGTGGAGCTGGTAGATCAAGTGGTTCAAACAACTTCAACAAAGGGAAAGGAACTGTTGGTGCTATAAATAGTGGATACAAAACTGGAAGTGTGGATAGATCAAAGATAAGATGCTACAACTGTAATGTACTTGGGCACTTTGCTACAGAGTGCAAGAAGCCCAAACAAGTCAAGAAGGACAAAGCATACTTGGAACTTGAAGCAAAGTATGAAGCTCTACTCAAGAAACAGAAGGTCAAGGCTTTTATTGCAGAGGGAAAATGTTGGGATGACTCAGATGAAGAAGAAGAACATGAGTATGTAAACTATGCCTTGATGACTTGTTCTGATGATGATGATTCTACATCTTCAAATCAGATACCTATGCTTACCTCTCTTGAAATGTCTCCCTCTCAATACAAGCAAACTGTTGAAGATATGAGTACAGAGATGTTTAATATTCATACTAGTATGTTAGTTGCTAATGAAGAAATTGATAGGCGAACTACTAAGAATATTGAACTTATAGAGAAGAATGAGGAACTTGAGCTAATGGTTGTGAATCTTGATGGCTTGAAACAGAAGGTTGAATACCTTAAGAATAAAGTAGTTTGTGCTGAACAGATAGAAAAAGCCCTTAGGGAACAAATTGCTGAAAATGAATTAAAGATAAGAAGCTATAGAAACTCTGTTGAGATTGTTCAAACCTATCATGAGGAACATATATACACTACAAGAAAATGTTCAATAGACATCACACATTAGACATCGGTTACTAATATCACTGATGTTAAAAAATATAATAACATCACCCCGCGTTAAACTGATGTCTTTGTTGTTTGAAGACATCGCTTATTTTAGAACCGATGTCTAAAGTTCGACTAAAAAAATTCAACGCGTCCCTTTGGTAAAAATTTTGCAATTCCCCCCTTTACATCAATTATTTTCCCCCCTTTATACCAATTATTTCCCCCCTCTTGCCAAATACTTTTCCCCCGACTCTCTCTCTCATCTCTCACCTCATTAAATCTCTCTCTCTCTCTCTCTCTCTCTCTCTCTCTCTCTCTCTCTCTCTCTCTCTCTCTCTCTCTCTCTCTCTCTCTCTCTCTCTCTCTCTCTCTCTCTCTCTCTCTCTCTCTCTCTCTCTCTCTCTCGTCTCCACCACCACTCACCTCCACCACCGTTCACCTCCGTCCTGCTCTACTTCGTTCAATTCAATTCACTCGGATCTCAATTCGGATCTATTAATCTTCATCTCGTAATCTTCAAATTCAATTCGTTGCGATGGTTAGTTTATTTATTTACTCGCATTTGTGTGTTTATTAGATCTCGTACGATTTTAATAGATGATCTGTTGTGTTAAATTGTTATTTACTTGATTTGTGTTTAAATATGTGTATAGCTGGAGAACAGGAGTAAAGAAGGTTTTAAGAGGAACCTGGTTGTGGACAGAATAAGGTGGATACTTTTTTAATCCTTCTTGAAGCAGATGGAGATGCCTTTTCGTTTCATCAACGACCCCTCCAGCTTGCCCTGTCTTTTCTTGTCCGATCCTGGTGGTTCTTCTGCTCAGGTTTCTTTGTTGATTTTGCTATGTTTACGTTTACAGGTTTCTTTGTTGATTTTGCTATGTTTACGTTTATGAGTCTTGCTTGCTTGAGGTGATTATTAGCTTATAAATCTCATGATTAATTCTTGCTTTCTCAAATGAATCCTAGATGACATGAATGTTTCTCAAGAAACATAATAAATTTGCCTAACATGTATTATTTTTGTAACCTGATATGGCTGGAAGTATGTAGGATCGGTTTAGCTTGTTACATCTTAAGAAAAATATGCAAGTTATATGTTACAAGAAATAATGAAAACTCTGTCGGTGAAAGTGCGATTGAAACCAATACTAAATCTTTACGTTCATAGACTTTAACTTTGCAAGTATCCTTAACAGGTTCAATGACAATAATGCATGTTTAGTGGATATCTAAGTAAAATAGTCGGCAATTCAAGCACTTAAGGATGATCATGTCATTCAGTATCTAATTGTTGACTCTACTGTAACTAATACCAAATGAAATCCATCTAGCAAAAATTTTAATGCCGACATAATGTAATGTAATCTATACATTTTGTACTGTTAGATATCCATAGTTTCTAAGAGATCAAGGTGCAGGTACTTCTTTCTAGTGGGCAAGTAGTATCATGGAAGAATGAACAAGGAGAAGAGCTACTCTTTAAGAGCAGCACGGTGAGCATTTCCTATGTAGCTTATGTAGTTTGTAAGATTAATGCATATTAGTTAACTCTCTAGCTAAACAAACCGCTCAGTAGATTAATAGATGATCTGTTGGGTTACTTCCCAACTTTGCGCTTAAAAAGTTCCCCGAAACATAGAATCTAGCTTCAGGCCAAGTCCATTCGGTTCTGCAGTCTCAGGTATATATTGACCAATGAAAGAGCCATAACAGACAACCGATTCAAAAAAAAATTCGGCCCATCAATGGTTGAGCCCATAATTTTTTATCCATTTTTTCTTTAATGACCAAACTGGTTCTGTTCCATAATCTATTCGATCTCAACACTAAAATAATAAACATATTGAATTTTAATGTCAAATTTCAATACTAAAATTCAAATTTACAAATCCATCTTCTAACCAAAATATTTAGATTTTAGTCTCTATAAATATTTTAAAATAAATTGGTTAATAAAAAAATACTTCAAACTACTAGATTATTTAATTTATGTAAAAGAGAGGTCAATTAAATTTAGGATCAACGTTTCTAAAGCGAGTGTTACAATAATCAAGTTCAACTTAGCCAAGTGAAATGACGAGTCAGAAGGTCTGTTTCCTATATCTTGTTAAGTTGGTATTATAAAGCATGTTGAGGGCTTATGGCAATGCATAGAATCCTGATTGTAAGTTCTAATAATATATTTGACATTTTCAAGATTTTTTTTTGCCCAGGTACTTGATAAGAAGGTTGAATTTGAGTATTGGCTGGCACCCCACATTGAAATTGTCAAGACAATGAGTTACCTATATAAAAAGAATATAATGCTCTGAATACTCACTGAAGGTGGTTTGGCAAATAAAGGACCAGATTTTCGTAACAAAAGTCCAGATGAATTGAAGGCAATAGTACCATATATTCAGGTGGTCAATTGATTGCATTAGTATTTTACAATCTATCCAAAGATGCAGTTGATTTGAATATACATGTGTATAGGTAATGGCTCGATCTTTGCCTTTGGACAAGCACAAGCTGGTAACGAATTTGAGGAGCATGCATAAAGAGGTGGTTGCAGTAACTGGTGATGGAACAAATGATGCTCCTGCTTTGCACGAAGCAGACATTGGACTTGCTACGGGTATAGCTAGAACAGAGGTTTGTTTTTCTTATCTACTATGCGGATTCTTTTCTCTACTCATATAGAAAATGATCCTGTATACCTTTTCTCCACCCTAACACTTACTCAGCAAGTACTCCGTTTTTATATATTTTATTGCTTTCAATGTAAGAACTCTTGACCTTATCAGTAGACATTTAGTAGTAAGGTATTAAATTTTCATTTAGCATGTTTTTTGTTATTTCTTATTCTTAACTTCTCACAAATTACACAGAGGTTGCCAAAGAAAATGTTGATGTCATTATATTGGATGACAACTTTTCAACAATAGTTAACGTTGCCAAATGGGGACGCACTTTATATATAAACATCCAAAAGTTTGTTCAGTTTCATCTCACTGTCAACATTGTTGCTCTTATGATCAATTTCATTTCAGCATGCATCTCAGGTGTGTTTCTCTTTTGAGCTTCTACACTTCATTTCCTAAATATCAATAATTGAGTATTCATGATAATGGTAAGTTTCACATTTCATTTTCAGGATCTGCTCCCCTCATGGCTAATTTGTAGCTGTATGTTTACCTTTTTTTTTACCTTTACCCATATATCTAATTTGTAGTTACAATTGTTTTTTTAAATTTGGGTGTATTTTCAGAATAATGTAATATAAATGGTTGCATATATATAGTGAATGGTCCAGTTTTTATTTTTTTTACGCTTGGATAGATAACGGTTTATTTAATATAAGCTCAGAAACTAATATCTAATGGTAACAAATACATCAAAATTTTAATAAATACTGATGTGTAAAATCTAAATATACATCAATTTTATTGTGGAAAAACTGATGTCTAACATAAAGATATACATCACATTTTTCTGTAAATACTGATGTTTATAAGTTCATTAGACATCACTATAGGATGATGTCTAAGATGACAATAGACATCAATTTATTTGCTAGAAAATTGATGTCTTAGAGCTAAATAGACATCGGTTTCTGACCGATGTCTAAGATAGACATCACCGACTAAGACATCGGTTGGCAAACAACATAGACATCGGCCAGAAACCGATGTCTATTGACCCTTTTCTTGTAGTGATACTGAGAACATTAAGGTTTGGAATTGGTTTTGATTATGAAAATGACAAAGGAAGGAAGAAGGCTAAGGGCAAGGAAAAAGAATCTTTTGTAAACAAAAATGCCCCAACTATCTTGTCTGGTGTCAAAGAGCCCATCTTCAAAAAGAGTACTGTGGAGTTTGATGAAGAATTAATGGTCATCAAACAATAGTTATTTGAAGAAGATGGAGCTGCTAAAGACATATCTCCCTCCCCTAAATCTGACATTCAGAAAGAAACCAAAGACAATCTTACCAAGAGTCCTAAGATCACTAAGGAAGTTGTTAAGAAAAAGAAACAAAACAGGAATGGAAAAGTAGGTGTTAACAAGAATAACAGTTATACTTATGTGCCAAATGCCCCTAGGAAACAATGTCAGAAATGCTCATCTGTTAATCATTTGACTCACAAGTGTAAGAAATCTGTTAACAATGAAGTGGATAATCTAAGTAACCATTCTGTTGGCATGAATGATATCCATGATTCTTTCTGTGGTAAATATAACTGCATGACATGCTATGTGACTTTGATTGCTAACTGCTTATCTTTGAAGCAAAAACTTGAATCTGCACACTCATGTGAATCACACACACATATGCACACTCACAGGACAGGATCCCCAATCAGAGTTGATAGGGTAAAAACTTCATGTGAGCCTAAGAGTGTCAACTCTAAAGCTTCTAATATAGTGAAGTCTCCTACTATGAAGAATGCTGACCATGACAGAAGAATAAATTATAAACATGTTTCTAAATCAACTGGACCCTACTAAGTGTGGGTACCAAAAACAACTTAGTCATATTGTGAATGCAGTGCAACAGGAATAAAAGAGTCATATGGATCTTGGACAGTGGATGCTCAAGTCATATGACTGGTGATATAGCCCTGCTATCACATTTTGAGGAGAAGGCTGGCCCATCAGTAACCTTTGGAAATGACAATATTGGTTATACAATGGGATATGACAATGTTGAAGCTGGGAATGTCATAATTGAAGATGTAGCATTTGTTGAAGGACTAAAGTACAATCTCTTGAGTATTGGACAATTCGCCAATAGGGGATTCAAAGTTGAATTTGTTGAAGATAAATGTCTAATCTCCAAGAGAGGAAGTGGTGAAGTTGCTTTAACTGGTGTAAAGAAAGGAAGCTTGTTTGTGGCTAATCTAAAGGCTGCAGACAAGGGTGAAATTTGTTGTTTCTACACAAGAGCCACAAATGAAGAATTTTGGCTTTGACACAAGAAACTGTCTCACTTAAATGTCAAGGCAATGAATTCTCTAGCGAAGAGAGAACTCATCAGAGACATGCCTGCTTTGGAATTTGTTCAAGATGGAGCTTGTGAAACATGTAAAAGAGGGAAGATAAAAAGGTCAAGTCACAAGAATAAACTGCTCAACTCAAACTCAAAACCTCTGCAGTTAATTCACATGGACCTATTTGGTCCTGTAAATGTAATGTCTCTTTCCAAGAATAAATATGCTCTAGTTATGGTGGATGATTATTCAAGATACACTTGGGTGGAATTCCTATTTCCAAGGATGAAGCCCCTCAAGTCATTATAGAGCATATCAAGAGAGTTGATATAGAAGCACAAAACACTGGTTCCTCTGTAGTTGCTTTGAGGAGTGACAATGGAACTGAATTTAGAAATGCCACACTGTATGAATTCTGTAAAGACAAGGGCATTTCTCAACAATTTTCAGCTCCTAGAACTCCACAACAAAATGGAGTGGTAGAAAGAAAGAATAGAGCTCTCATTGAAGCTACAAGAACAATGCTGCTGGATGCAAAGCTACCTACTAGCTTTTGGGCTGATGCTGTTAACACAACATGCTATGTGCAAAATAGAACATTGATCAATAAGAGGTCTGGAAAAACTTCTTACTCTTTGATGACTGGAAAAAGAGCATCCTTCAAGCATCTTCATGTATTTGGAAGCAAGTGTTTTGTGATGAAAGATACATCTGAGTATATTGGAAAATTTGATGCAAAGGCATTTGAAGGTATCTTCATTGGATACTTTCCTGAAAGGACAACATACAGAGTGTTTATACCTAAGCAACACAAAGTAATGGAGAGCATGGATGTTACTTTTAATGACAAAAAATTCCCTGGACTTGAAACAAATGAAAAAGACAGTGTGCCATTGAGATTTGAAAATCAAGGATATCTTGAAGATTCTGAAAGTGAAGATGAAACACTTGTTCTAACAGTTCCAAATGATGAAAGAAATGAATTTGATGATCACCCTCAAACACCTGTGCAAGGGAACATTAACACAGGGGGAGAATAAGAGAATTCCAATACTGGTGATCAAAATGACTCTGAGTCAAGCCAAAGAGATGAACAGGGTCATACAAGAAAATGGGACAGAGCCCACACTAGAGAACAAATCATTGGTGATCCTAGTGAAGGTGTTAGAACAAGGAGAGCTACAATGAATACATGTCTTTATAGCTGATTTCTATCACTGGAAGAACCAAAAGTAATTAAAGAAGCTTTAAAGCACTCTGATTGGATTGTTGCCATGCAGGAAGAATTGAATCAATTTGAGAAGAACAAAGTTTGGGAATTAGTACCACCTCCTGAAGATAAGAATGTCATTGAAACAAAATGGGTATTCAGGAACAAAATGGATGAAGAAGGTGTTGTTGTTAGAAACAAAGCAAGGTTGGTTGCTAAAGGATACTGTCAACAAGAAGGAATTGATTATGATGAGACATTTGCACCTGTAGCCAGACTGGAGGCCATCATGATATTTTTGGCCTTTGCAGCTCACTCAGACTTCAAGGTGTATCAAATGGATGTGAAAAGTGCTTTTCTCAATGGTGATCTTTCTGAGGAAGTATATGTGTCTCAACCACCTGGATTTGAAAATGAAGAATTTCCAAATTTTGTGTACAGATTGCTCAAGGCACTCTATGGACTCAAACATGCACCTAGAGCCTGGCATGAAACCCTTTCTCAATTTCTTCTAGAGCATCAATACACAAGAGGGACAATTGATAAAACTCTATTCTTCAAGAAGCATGGTAATGATATCATTCTAGTTCAGATCTATGTGGATGATATCATCTTTGGCTCTTCAAATGAAAAACTATGTCAAAGGTTTTCCAAGCTGATGCAAAGCAAGTATGAGATGGGTATGATGGGAGAGTTAACCTACTTCTTGGGTTTTCAAGTAACTCAAAGTAAGGATGGTATCTTCATAAATCAATCCAAGTATGTCAAAGACCTCTTGAAGAAATATGGTTTAGAATATTCATCCCCTGCAAAAACTCCAATGTCAACTGCAATTAAGCTCGATGAAGATAAAAGAGGAAAGAGAGTTGACATCAAGGTTTATAGAGGCATGGTTGGATCATTACGCTATCTCACAACTAGTAGGCCATATATCATGTTTGCCACATGTCTATGTGCAAGGTTTCAATTTGATCCCAAGGAATCTCACATGATGGCAATCAAAAGAATCTTCAAATGTCTAAAAGGGACTCCTAATCTTGGCTTATGGTATCTAAAGGGCACAGGGTTCAACCTGGTTGGTTACACAGATTCTGATTATGCTGGATTCAGAATTGACAGAAAGAGCACTTCAGGAAGCTGCCAATTCTTAGGCCAAAGGTTAGTCTCCTGGTTCAGTAAGAAACAACAATCCACATCAACATCTACAGCTGAAGCTGAATATATTGCTGTTGGAAGCTGTTGTGCTCAATTGCTTTGGATTAGAAATAAACTCATGGATTATGGACTAGTGTTGGAAAACATTCCTCTGATGTGTGACAATACTAGTGCAATATCCATTTTTGCCAATCCTGTTAATTATTCTACTACAAAGCATTGAGATAAGGTACCATTTCATTAGGGAACATGCTGCAAATGGTATTATAGCAGTGTCTTATGTTCCAACGGAGAAACATTTAGCTGACATATTTACTAAACCTCTAAATGAAGTTGTCTTCAACAGACTAGTGAGTGAAATTGGAATGCTCAATCCTTCATTTAGTAGTTCTAAGTAATTATGCTAGTTAATTGTTGCAGCAGTAAATTTTCACTGTATTTAAATGCTCTATTTGATTGGAGTGAAAATTAACTGAGATATGATTTATAAATATTTCAGTATTCTACTGCATATTTTTTAAAATCTTATCTATTTTTGGAACTGTGAGCTTTTAATACATCTCTATATAGGTGATTTTAAGAGTTCACGACATAGTTCAAAGTAAACAGACCTATATCGCAAACTGTCAAAGTTGTGAGACTTCGCAATATAGTTCAATTCTTGAGTTTGCAATCTACTTAGTGGACTTCGCGACACAGAATAACTATATCGACAAGTCCTCGCACATTGACATGATTTTGAATTAAATTGATTTTATTTCAAAATTTTGATACATGTCTGACAAATTGATTGAAATTCCAAACGAGAGTTCTCGACAAGGTATTTATACTATATCGCAAAGTCTCCCATATACTCCTACCCTCTAGACTTTGCGACACAGTTCTTTTCTAGACTTTGCGATGTACTTTGCAAGACTTCACGATACAGTCTATTTTGAGACTTCATGACATTGAAATAGTCTGTACATCTTCATATCTCTACATCGCACTGTCTCAGTCATATAAATACATTTTGTAAATATTTTCACATCTTTTCATCTTGTCGATTACTCTCAATTCTCAAACCTAATTCCAAATCTTTTCCCCTCTTTTCAACCTCAAACTCAGAAATGGCACCCAAATTTCAAACAACTGCATCATCTAATCCCCTAGTCATACCCAAAGAAACCAATTTTCTCACAATCCCCTCTGATACTGAAGCCAACCCAAGGTACAAGTGCTTTGTACGCTTTTTAAACACCTCCTACCTTCACCAAGCCCTCACAATGAACCCACCTATGTATATTGACCTGCTAGAAGCTTTCTGGAGGACTGCTACTTGTACTGTCATGGCCAAGGAGGATGGAACATCATTCATAGAGATACATTGCACGGTTGGAGGCAAGCAATTGCAATTTGGGGAAAAGGAGGTAAATGAGACTTTTGGGTTCAAGACTGAGGACCATGATGTTGAAGCTAATGATCAACAGATGGTGGAGTTTTTGGAGTTCATTCACTATGTTGATACAGTTGAGATGGCCAAGTTGAACAAAAATAATGTAAGGAGAGAGTGGTTGTATTTGTTTGATGCTCTCCAGAAGGTGTTCCTGTGCAGAAAGACAGGATGGGATCAAATCAGCCACATTGCTGTGAAGCTTGCCTACTCTTTAGCCTACAATCAACAAATCAATGTTGGAGCAATTATCACTCGAGAACTGGCTCAAAGGTTAGGCAAAACTCCACGTGGTAGAGGTAATGAAATTTTCTATTCTCGCTTTATTCAATGCATTTTAAATCATCTAGATAATCAGTTGCATGAAGTAGAAGGAATAGATACATCAAAGTTGGCTTATCCTAAGTCCATGTCCAAAGTCATTTTTGGAACATTGGACACTAGGAATCAAGTGGATGTGGTTTTGAGTGTTACTGAGCATATGAAAGAAACATTTGAAACCTACACACTTGATAAGCCCATATATCATTCACTTTCCTGGAAAGGGAAGGCTAAGACTGATGGAGCTTCAAAGTCTAACCCAAGCCTCCCTAACCCATCCAGTCAACCATCTGCAAACACTACTCTAGTTATTAGGGAGCCAAGTGCACCAACCTCTCAAAAGGTTGTTGTTACTAAAAAGAAGAGCAAGAACAGAGCCATTACTATTACTGATGATTTTTTAGATTTAGGTAGTGAGGAACCTGAGTCACAGCTCACCAAACAAAAGAAGAAATCCAAACAAGTAGCCTCCACTGAATCCTCCCAACATGATTTAGATGTGTTAAAAGGGGTACACATGTTACTGTCAGTGGCCTCTCAACATGACACTGGTATTGAAAAGAGTAGCCTCCCCACTACAACCTGTAAAGAGTCTACACAGAGTCAAGAACTCACTCTTGACTCAGGAGAACAACAGGGTGGCACTACACTGAGTGGAGAGCACATCACACTTGAAACTCCTCATATTTCTCAGGGGGAGTTGCCATAATCCAATCTCAACCCCACTCTTCTCTCAGAATCTCAAAATGCAAATATTTCTTCTCTACAGGAGAGTCACTCTCATGACAATCCTGCCTTTGATCATTCACATTTTGATTCTGTGAATGAGCCAACTTCAAGTGACATGGTGCATGACACTGTGCTCACCACCCATGACATACATTCAGTTGGTCAGGAAATGCACGTTATGGCATATTCTAATGACACCAACAAAAACACAGAGGATTCACCAGTTTTTACTGGAGACTCTGTGCCAAACTCTCCAATCCTTAGGGACTTGGAACTGCCTTCACAGGCACATAGAGATGATGTTGTAACTCATCCCATTTCAATGGATACATCATCATACTCTACAGCCATTCCAAGGCTGGATGAAACTCACATACCTTCCATTCCTGTTGTAGAATCCTCATCTGCAACAGAAGTGCCTAGCACTAGCTCTAACTTGGCTCAGGCCACCTTGTCACAATGGCTGGAGTATGTGCACCATGACAGGCCTTCAGGATCATCCTTTATGCCCTCTCTATTGACGGAAGAAGCCCTCCAAAGCTTAAATGTGGCACAGATGGATGTGTTCTCAAAGATAGCTCAACATCTTCTTACAGCTGGCCTCCCCAACAAGGACTATGATGCCATTCTCCTATGTCACAAAGAGGATGTTGAAGCTCAGAAGGACAAGATCATTGATGAAGCCCAACAGGATGGTAATGTGGATGCCAAGAGAACAGTGAAGCTCAAGGATGCTCTTGCATTTCTCAGGGAAGACTATCTCACCTCTTTGGGGTCAAATGCCAAAAGTCTGTCACCTGCAGAAGTGTATGATGTAGTCAATGAAGTTTACAAGAATCGGCTCAAGGCTTTGCACTATCTTGGGAATGGTCTTCAATAAGAAATCTACTCAATAAAGGAAGAAACAGACCAATCTCTGACCAAGCTAAAGAATACTTATCTTTCTGATTTTCCCAAGGTAGATGGCATCCTAAAGGAGGTTCAGAAGACTGCTCAACACATCATAAAAAAGGACTGCACCCTAGCCTTGGTTACTGATAATCTCAAAAAGCTCTCCACCAAGCTAGAAAATCAGGTGCAATCCAACATCAACTCAAATTCTATGCTTTCAGTGATGTGGAAGAACCAGTATGGAGATAAACTGGTAGATGAAGTTCCTCTCTCAAACATCAACAAATTTGAATTCTCAAAGCTCAAGGATCAATCCCTCAATTCTTTCAAATCTGAGCAATTATTCTCCAAAGTTGACAGGCTGGAGAGAGAGGTGGCTGAGCTTAAGTCTAACAATAAAGGGCTCAATCAATCTTTGGAGCTACTTAATTCCAAGCTGGATGACCAAAGCAATACAACTTCCAACATTTTGCTAGTCCAGCAACAAATGATGACTGCCATGATGAAGCACATGAACCTTCCAATTCCTGGTGAAGCCCAAGGCATCTCTTCTGATACCAAGCCTAAGGGGAGAATGAAAAGGAGAGCCTAATCTTAAGGAAGAAAGGGGGAGCTTCAGCCAAACAAAAAGGAATTCTCATTGAAGAAAGAGCTCTAAAGCCGATCACCTTTCCTACAGTATATGTCATCAGTAAAGAAGGCCAGCAAAGCACTGTCACCTCCACATACTACCCTGGTACAATGCACATGGATGTCAGGAGGGTAAAAGAAGCCTATCTAAGTGAGATACTCATGATCTCCAAAGACAATTGCATATGGCACTTGTCCTTTGCATCTCTAGAGAAGCTGAAGTACACTGAGTTGGATACACTTCTGGAACTAATTGAGAAGAAAGGGACAAACACCAAAAGATTATATGATGAGCTTCAAAGAGATCAACTCTTAAGACTACCTGAAGTCATCACAAACCCAAGAACAATAATCTTCTAAAGCAGCTCAAAATCCAATGCCATTGATCAACTGGTCATTCTTACTCACTTGGAAATGAAGAACAAAGACAAAATTATTCAGGTTATTCAAATGTTGAGAGCAAAAAGGGGATTCATAACTGCAGAAGAAATTAAGACAATTCAAATTCTTCAAACATTTCTAACTTCTGGCAGAATACCTGAATCAGTCAAAGTAAGGAAAGAAAATAAGGAAGACAAATATGGTGAAGACAAGAGTGGTAGAAGAAGAAGTCACCACAGGAGTGATAAGGATGGAAAGAGTGAGAGCAGCAGGAGCAAGTCATCAAAGAAATCTAAAGATACTGAGAAAGATGATCATGGAAAGATGGAGGCTGAGAAGAGAAAGAGTGGAAATCAGCAAGCCAAGGACATTGCTAGCAGTATTTTAACCACAAAACAAGACTCTAAGTCTAGGGTGGATACTGTTGGTAATGATCCACCAAAATCTGCAACCAAGGCTTCTGAAACTGATTTGCCACAGAATGAAAGTAAAGCCACACAGGTGAAATCTAAAAGAAACTTCCACAAAGTCACAACCAGTGTAGTTCTACAGTGGATTAAAGGGAAAGGATCAAAGTTGCTTCCAAATGATGTGGCAGTGAAGACTAACTCTCCATGTTCCAGAAAGCTACCTCAAGTGAAGCATTGGAAGATCAAGAGTGTAGCCAAAAGAACAAGGATAACAAAGAAAACTGGAGTGATCACTAATGTTATTGGGCTAAATGTACCTCCTTTGGATGAAGATTATGATGAAGAAGCCCTAGCATTCTTGAGAGCTCAAAGGATCTTTGAAGTTAAAGTTAATCAAGATCATCTAGAAATCAAATACACTGATGGAAGGGAGAAAGAAATGAAAACTGGAAGCTGGCAATACTTCCCTATCTATGATCTAGAGAGGATCAATGCCTTGCTGAACTTTGACGAAAAAGAAGAAAAGATTTGGAATATAGAAATTACCAGGTACTTGAAAATGCAATATGACTATCAAGAATAAGTAAGGAAGTGGAATGAAGAGAAAAGAATTCAAAAAGAAAAGGAGATGGCAGAATGGATCTAAGGAAGAAGGGGCTCTGCAAAGTGGAGGGAAAAGCAAAATAAGGATGAATTTCCTGGACTCTTATGTGGAAAGTGCTCTGAGAAATGTTGCCGAAGACTTAGAAGACTCTCCTCTCTTGGAAGAGTTGACAGCAAGGGATGAAATTCTCATAGCCATTTCATAAATGAACAGAAGGGAAGAAGCTAGAAAGAAGAAAGTCTATGATGATTATCTACAAAAACAAATGGAATCTGAAGCTGTTCAGTAACAGAAAAATCATCTGTAAGCTCTCATTTTCTGTTTGTAATCAAATCCTGTTCATAATGTTCATCTGTTGTTTTCTCTGAAATATGATTCCTTTTATGTAAGGTAGGCTTGTTATCAGACATGAAATTGTGCCTAAGTTTCTTACTCACAATTTAGGGGAGATTGTTACGCTCAAGGCATGTCTGAATACCACTATTAACAAGCCTACACCTTGTGACTATGTCACTCTACATGACCTAGTGAAGTCTATCACTAGGATATAGTATCAGTCTCAATTGTACTTGTCTTGTTTTCATGTAATTAGCTCTATTCTGTATGCTCAATTTCATAATGAGCTTAGTGAGTTTCTTGCACCTAGAATGTATATAGGCCATGAATTAATTGTCTTGGAAGAAGTTCAATTTGTTCATGCAGCAGGATAAAAGTGAATAAGGCCTTGAATAAATAAGTTTCAGAAATTTGTCTAAGTCCCTAGATCGCGAAGTCAGAATGAGCTATGTCGTGAAGTCCTCAAAATCCATGTCGTGAAGTGCTGAGATCGCATAGTCTGAAATGAACTAGATCGTGAAGTCCTCAAAGGCTATATCGCGAAGTCCGAAATATGCCATATCACATACTCCTAAAATACTCCTATAGCAAAGTCCTCATATAGCAAAGTCAGAAATGCTCTATGTCGACAAGTCACATGATAAGGAGTATACTGGAGTTCATGATATCAACACTTAGGTGGTTTACAACAAGACAAATCAAGGTACAATATCAAAGTTTATGGAGACAAATTCTGAAGCATCTGTTACGGTTAAGTGGTCCAAAGACATATGGCAAATCTACAACATAACTTGGAGAGAAAGAATAGAGACAAGCAGTTAAAGATAAGGGAAAGGACGACAGAGAGCTAGTGGTCCTTCCTGACACAGTTAACCTCTTATGGAAAAACAAGATGGAGTTACAATTGGGGGTAGTTGTGTAATTAGGTGTGTGCACCAGTTTGTATAGGTCTTATATATATTGTGCACACCCAATATGTAGCTGTAAGAGAGATACACATAGAAATATTCAAGCACTCTTTTCTCTGTAAGAAAACAAGAAAGTATTGTTCTTGTTTAGAAGCCAGAATTTCAGTTGTGAAATTTTGGAAGCTATATTATTTGATTTACTTTATACAAAGTAGATTAAAGTGATTTTGTGTGTCCTGTTTACTTTATTTCCGCATTATCATACATACACAATCAAATACAAATTTAAGCTTCAAGAGCGAAAAATATTCAAACTATCCATTCACCCCCTATCTAGTTTTCTAGTGATATTCATAACTAACAATCCCTAATCTTCTTGAACCAAAAGAGCATCATCATCAGTTTCCATAAGCGAAACATTACCCCCTCCTCGAGTTTTCTTCAACTCCTTCAAGTCTTCTTTTGCTTTTGGACACATAGATTGTATATGCCCCAATTCTTCACAATAAAAGCACTTGATATTATGGTTATGTTTCTTACCATACTTCTTTTTCTTATCACGCGCATCCACCACGAGTGCACTTCCATCTGATGCATCACTCGATCCTTGCTTCATCAATCTTTCGGCCTCTAGAAGAACAACAACGGTCTCATCCAAAGATAACAAAGCTAACCGGTATTATCCATAGCAGCCTTGAGATTATCAAGAGTTTCCTGATGATATTCATGAGATCCATGAGAGAAATTTAATCTGACAACGTTCATGCCGGCTCTGAGAAGCTTCTCAGCCATGGGAATGGAACAAGATGTGGGTCCTAGCGTACAAACAATCTTGGTATTCGGTCTCATCTCCATTCCTAGTGATAAAAAAACTAGTAGTAAGCTCTACGACGGTGATCAATGATTATTGAATATTAGAATGAGGGGGTGAAATAGTTGTGAGTGGGGTCGGGGGGTGTTAAAAATGGAAAAAAACTAGTCACCAATCATATTTATAAAAATAAAACCATGATTCGTTCTGGATGAACCAAACACATTTATAAACGGGAACCGATTCGACTTTCAATTTAAAAAGGAATCAAATTTAATTAAAGTTAATCTGGAGTTTATCAAAATTAATCAAATTAAATCAATTTAATCAATTAATTAACCAATTGATTATTTAAAATCCGGCGAGAATACAAAAATTCGGCAACTCGAAAAATTAATCAGAAAATTTCAAGAAAATATATGTGACTATAAAAACTATAAAAAAAATATTTATACATGTCTCACAAATCATTTTAGCCCCAAATTTTATTTAATTAGCTCCAAAAACTAGCCAATTAAGTAATTAAGGGTATGAGTAATAAATTTTTATTTCATAAATAAAATATATAATTGCCTTTTAAATCTTTTCAAATGGAGGAAAACTTAAATATCCTACTAAATTTTCGATTAGAAAATATCTCAATTGCCTTTTAAATCTTTCTCAATGAAGAAAAAATAAATATGCAATTTTAATATTCTTGCCTTTAAATCTTTCGTAATGGCGAAAATTAAATTTACAATTTTATTATTTTTGTAAATTTTTTATTTATTAATATACTTGTTAATCAATATCAATATCATTATTATTATTATTATTTTATTATATTTATCTTTTATCTTTATACAAAGAAAAATCTTCTAGCGCTATCAAATCGTCTTCATTTTAGTTATCTATTTTTCTAGAGCACCTCTATTTGAAATAATAAAAAATTAATTTTCTTTTTTAACTCATAATTCAGAAAAAATTGAAATAATAAAAATTAAAATTTTCCTTTTTAACTTTTAATTCATAAAAAAGGAAACTTAAACAAGATAAGTTCTTCAGAAATTATGAATCTAATCAAATTCTACCGTGAGTTGACTATATCTTTAATTCTATAATTATAAATTTTATTAAATTCTATAATCTATCTAAATTAATTATAAAAATCAAGAAAATGTCAACTTTCTTTTACAAATTCAGACGAGTATATAAATAAATTTATAGAGTCCAAAGTTTTTGTTCTTTATTCCATCGAGCTCATATTTGTGTTTACTTTTAGAATATTTATATTCTCATATCCAAACTTTTACTCACATACTCTTGATTTTGATTATTTTTGTTTTCATAAAGATACAGGAACAGAAGTCAAAATTTTGTTATACTACAAAGAATGGGAATTTGATGGTATTAGTTGTATTATCAAACAAAGAAAGTGAATGCATGTCTTTGCACGTTTCGGTGCTTCTCCTCCAACAGTCATTACCTCTCGGGCATAAGTTTTTCTTGAGTTTCGGGAGGACCCAGCAACAGTCGGTCCTCCACCTCGGGGCTTAGGATTACGATCTTGATCGTTGTCCCTCCTATCACAGTCTTTCATTTCATAGTTTCCTTGGTGATTTCCTCGATTCCCATCCTTAGTGAACTTATCGAGTTTTCCTCTTCGGATTAAGAACTCGATCTCATCTTTCAGTTGTCTACAATTGTCGGTGTCATGACCAACTTCTTTATGGGAAAGGCAGAATTGATTCTTGTTTCGTTTCTCCAAGTCGGATCTTATTGGCTTTGGCCATCGAAGATCTTCTTCCTTCTCAATATCCATCAGAATTTGACTTCTTGAGGTGTTCAACCTTGCATACTCATTGAACCTGGGTCCAAAGTTGTTCTTTTTATGTGGAGAGTCAGAATCATTCGCTGTCTTGGGATATTTGTCCCTAACGTCATACTCTTGAGTCTCCTTTCTCTTTTTTCCGTTTTCACTTCCCCAAGCAGTGGGTTCATATTTCTTCATGCTTTCCTCGGCCTTGATATACTTTCCGGCTCTATCTTGAAGCTTCAACATGCTTTCGGGTGGATGCTTTGCCAAGGATCTCTTGAAGTGATCATCACTGGTTCCTTGTTGCAGGGCTATCATAGCTACTTTGTCCTTCAAGTCCGGGACTTTCAGAGCCTCCCTAGTGAATCGATTTATGTATTCCCTCAAGGATTCATTCTTACCTTGCTGGATTCCCATAAGGAATGCAAAACTCTTTTCATGCACTATTCCGCTAACGAACTGATTGATAAACGTCTTGCTCAATTTCTTAAAAGACCCAATAGAGTTAGGAAGGAGATGACTGTACCAATGTTGAGTCATGCCCGCAAGGGTTTGTGGAAATGCTCTGCACTTGACCACATCATTAGTAGGTTGCAACAGCAGTGCATTGGAGAAAGTCCTTACATGATTGGCAGGATCTCATGTTCCATCGTAAGTCTTGATGGTTGGCATCTTGAACTTCCTGGATATATGAACCTTCATAATATCCTTTGTAAAAGGGGGTGTGGGATCATCCGGATCTCCTAAGGGCAACAACTCAGTTTGATCACCTTTTGGGGCCTCAGCCCTTCTTGACTTTCTTGGTGTAGGGTCTAAGTTGATCAATGGGATTCTCCCAGTCCCAGTAGATTGCGTTCGTGCTTTAGCCTCTTCTTCAGCCAATACTTTCTTGAATCTAGCAGCCCCAGCTTCATATGCTGCAATTTTATCCTTGGTAGCTTGTAGTTGTTCTTGATTTCCTTGGGAGAAACGTCTCCTTCTTGGGGCAACATCCCTCTCATCTTCAGTGGAATAATTATCATCCTCGGTATATGGGCCGGAGAAGTCTTGAATCAATGGAGTTTGTTGAGTTCGAGTTTGAACTTGTGGGTTTATGTGTAATATCCGTGAATTTTATTATTTGATTAAATGATATATTTAATATAAAAATATTTATTGTGGAGTATTGGAATATTATTAAATGATAATTATTGTGTGATTATGTGCTAAATGGTGAGTCGGAAGCCCCTTTCAAATATTTCGTCATTTGGAATTTTCTTCAAATCTGAGCCCCGTTTTGATAATTCAAGGGTCCCGTTAGAATTTCGTACATTAATTATTATCCCTTCGTCTTTCGTATTCGAATCATTATCGGGAGAGATATTCGTATCATTTCATTCCTACCTATTTGATTCTGCAAGAATAATTCGTTTTGTTCAAAAAGGGAAAAAATTGTTCCGAACCGTAATTGCTTAAGGGGACGGATATATCGTTTTATATCAATATTACATTTGTTATAGCCCCAGTATTCTTGAGCATTAGTTATATAATGATATGTATTGATTTGGATAATTATCAATCCTTGTAGATAATTATCTTCTCGTGAAACGTGTTTTTAACCTAATTAGGGTTTTTAAACGATCCAGTGGATCTATAACGATCCAAAAGTGTTCCTTGGGGTATTATTTTTCCAAAAATATATAAAGACGAATCGTACCTTATAACCTTCATAATCTGCATTGCGTATAATCAAAAAGTAAAAATTCCCGAAACGTGTTCTTCGTGTTCTTGAATAATCAATCCATTCGTTCAAGGTGTTATTGATTTCAGAAATCAAAGTTCAAGTACTCAAATCAAAGCTCTTGATCTCTAGTTTCAGAATCTTCCAACCTCATCATCATCTGGTAATTTTTCGATTTGTTATGAATTTTTCAATATTCGAATTAAAATTAGGGTTCATACCCGATTTGGGGATTTTCATTCTGTTGATTCTCCGTTCAATTGGTTGCTTCTAACATGTTCCTAGGGTTCTAATTAGCAAGAATCCATGCTTTAATTTCATGTGTATGTTCGATTTTGATGGGTTTGATTTTCGGGTTTTGACCCGAATTCTTCTTTTGAATAGTCCGTTCATATGAATGATCTGACATTGTTTTTGGTAGAGGGCTTTCATTGTATGTGTTCTTAGCTTCATTTTAACATAAAAAACGTAGAGTTTCATGTAGGATTTTTACAGATCGGAAAATTTGTTTAAGCTCGCCGGAAAATAGTCGGGTTTTTTTATTCCGGTGATGTTTTTGGTACGTTCTTGATCGGAATGTGTTGTTGTGTTTATTTGGAATGTTTTGATATAAAAATCCCAAATTTTGGATGTGTTTTTGGCTCGCCGGATTCTGGAAAAATTTCGGCTATTCTTGGCGACCCGTTTCAGTTCTTGGCGACCCGTTTACCCGAAGTTTGACCCGGTTTCAATCTTCAAAACCCTAATTCGATTTCTGAAAACTGTTTCTGGATTTTATTTTTAAATTTAATTCGAAAATAGTTTAAAAACTTTAAAAATTCATATTTTTATTTTAAAAATATATTTTAATATCAGAAAAATTCTGGAAAATTATATTTATTATTTTAAATACAAAAATTGATTAAACTTAATTATTTTAATTATTTTAATTAATAATTTATTTATTAATTAATTGGTTAATTCTTTTAATCAATTAATTCTTAAAAATTAATTATTAATTAGATTTAATTAATTAAAAATTCAGTTTAATTATTTTCAAGCCTATTTATTTATTTAAAAATAGTTTGAGTATTTAAAGAGTGTCAATTAATTTTATTAATTGATTTATTTGCATTTAAATGTTTATATTGGATTTAAAAATCCGAGTTTTGATTTTAAAATTAATCGTGACTTATTTAAAATTCAAATAAGTTTCGTATGATGTTTTAAAAATGTTTATAAGTGCTATATGGTTCATATTAATTGTGTGATGTGTTTTATAGTCTGTATATGCCCGTACTAGGGCAAATATCTGAGTTTTAAATATCGTAAATCATACCGGACGTCCGATACGTAACCGGTTACTTGTTTAAATGTGATTATTGATTGAATAAGTGTCGAGAGTAGAACGAGAATAGTTAGACTTATTGTGATGAGTTGTTTAATTTTAGAATCGAGTTCCCGGAGCAAGGGAAAGGTAGAGTGAGCAGAGTCGATCCGACAGCAGCTTAGACCAGGCAAGTATCTGTGCCTTTACTTGTGATAAAATTTATTATTGTCTTGATTATTTGAATACCGTTATCCCCAGAACAATTCAAATTATCAATCTTTTAACCGCATTTGGACAACTTATTCCATTTCCTTAGAGATTCTTGATTCTTTGATTTGATCTGCATCGGAAAACCCTTATTTCCAATTCACTTGATTATTGTTTACCACCATTTGTTATTGTTTATCATCCTTTGATCATTATTGACAACCATTGATTATTTGACTTCCGTCTTGACTGTTGATTACGGTCATTGATTATCGATTACCAATCTTGATTTCCTTATTGAATGAGTACACTGTACCATTGGAATTATTCCATGATTCTTTCTCGATCTTCATTTGATACTGAGCAGTTGAAGCTCTTTTGCAATTATTATACATTGAGTTTATCTTATTCAGCATGTTATTGTTTATACCCTATGATAGATTTGGCATGTTTTTAAAATGGACCAGTAATTGGTCAGGCCATATTTATGGTCGGAATAACTTAAGGCCCAGTTTGGCCTAGGATCCAGTAGAGGACTATGCCGTAAGCTAGTCTGGGGTTGATGCGTGGCTGGCCAGCAGCACAACCTTTGATTTGAATAAAATGTATAGGCCAAATTCTAATTCTTTTTCTTCAATTGTTATTGATACAAAGCATGTGTTAGCTAAATATTGTTGATTCTGATATCATAAATTCATATCCTTACAACTGTGATAGAAATGATTCATATGATGTTTGCTGAGCACTTTTGGCTCACTCTTGCTTGTTGTTTTCTAACCCTATTCCAGTGAAGCGAGAGTATGAGTCGGCATAGCGTGACCGATAGTTCACCAGCAGCCAGGAGAGCCCCTCGAGTCATTGTTATTGGCAGGGTAGTTGTTGTTTTGCTCTTCTATATTAGATTTCTAGATTTGAACTTTAGTTGTGATGTAATAACTCTGATAAAACTGGTATTGTATTAATAAAAGATTGTAGTAGCTTGTGTTCATTGACATAATCTGGATGCGGTCTTGGTTAAGGGGTATTTGTGTCTTTATATATTATGCATGTGTTAAATAGTGTTCCGTTGGTCGGATGACTCCTCAAATCTGTACCCCGAGTTTGGAGGGCGTCACATTATGGGCCCTAGGCCTTGAATATATGGAGGCACGTATGCTTCATGGTATGTTGGATTGACACCACTACTCCCAACTGTAGGTCGAGGTGGTGCACCGTAAGTAGGCATTCCAAGAGTTTGGTTTGCATATTGGAGAAGATCTGTGGTATGGAGTTGAAGACCACGTGGTGCATTCAGAAGCAGGAGAGGTTGTGATTGGTATTTGGAGAGTAGTCTCTTGAGTATGAGGATGCGATTCATGAACCACCATCTCTAGGGGATTCGTCCCTTCAACTGAGATTGGGATTTCTGGTCCTTGACTAGTGGTGAGGGGGATATTCTCCCCTTCTTCTCCTGTGGTGGGAAGAGGTTGAGATCCCGAACCATGGGTCGTTGTTTCAGAAGTTAAGGGCAGCCCCTCAGAGGTTTGAGTTTCTCGACTTGTTCTTCGTGTATTCGCCATGGTTGATGTTCGAAGTCTCATAGACGGCGCCAAATGTTGTGGAATAAAAACTAGGGTGTAATTAATGCTTAGGGTTTGAGAGCTTTCGAGCTTTAATGGTTGTTCTCGTGTTTCATGACTAAATTGGTCCTCACAAGATGCCTACGTATCTCAATTCGTGATTGAGAATCAAGCCAAAAAACGTAGTTCTGATTGAAGGATCAAATCCTTTATATAGGCGTAGAGATCCTTGTATTTAGAGTAGGTTTGGGAGACTTGGCGGACAAGTCACCTTCTTTGGCTGAGATTCTGGATCCTTCTTTGTAGGAGGCTGACTCCTATTAGGTTTGTATGTCTTGGAGGCTACTCGGAGTTGGCACACTTTGGACTCTTTTGATGAGTTGTATATTTTCCCCTTTTATTACTTACGAAATTAATAAGTAATTAGGGTTTCGGGCCTCATTAGTTGGGCGTAATTCTTGGACCAATATAGGTCTAATTAACACACCACTTATTATGTTTTTAGGGTTATTTTCAGCACATATGCAAATAGAAAAAATTATATTAATTATAAAATATTTATTTAATATTATTTAAAATTAATATACAAATCAATATACTTATATAAAGGAGAAGACGGAGGCGGTGAGGTGGCGCCTCTAGAATCGCTTCGTTCTATTTTTCTAATTTTCTCAATTTTTCACAATTTTTAATTTTAATAATTACAACTTCCTTTATTATTTTCGATTTTGTAGGAAGGAAATTGAAAACTACACTTTTATTATTTTCAAACTTGATAAAACTTTCTTTTATTATTTTCAAACTTGATAGAACTTTCTTTGATTTAGAAAATTACAACTTCCTTAATATTTTCGAATTTATAGGACTTGATAGAACTTTCTTTGATTTAGAAAATTACAACTTCCTTATTATTTTCGAATTTGTAGACTTGATAGAACTTTCTTTAATTATTTTCAAACTTGATAGAACTTTCTTTGATTTAGAAAATTACAACTTCCTTATTATTTTCGAATTTGTAGGACTTGATATAACTTTCTTTTATTTAGAAAATTACAACTTCCTTATTATTTTCGAATTTGTAGGCTCTTATGTTAATAATTGCAATTTTCTTTTTTATTATTTTCAATCTTAATAGAACTTTCTTTTATTATTTTCAAACTTGATAGAACTTTCTTTGATTTAGAAAATTACAACTTCCTTATTATTTTCGAATTTGTAGGATATTATGTTAATAATTGTAATTTTCTCTTTTATTATTTTCAATCTTGATATAACTTTCTTTTATTATTTTCAAACTTGATAAAACTTTCTTTTATTATTTTCAAACTTGATAGAACTTTCTTTTATTATTTTCAAACTTTATAGAACTTTTCTTTTATGATACTTCTTGACTTTTAAACATAATGGATTTCCATGTTATTCACCTTACAAACACCTATAAATTAAAGGTCATTCATAACAAAAAATCTACACAGGAATTTTTTTACATAGCTTCAAATTTTTACAACCATATTTACAATCAATACAACTATGACCTACACCATGTTGGATGCTTTGAACGACAACAACTATACCTGGATGATAAGAGTACGAGTGTGTAGAATGTGGGAATCTATCAATCCAAATACTGAAGAACTGATCAGTATTGACATGATTTTGATCGATGAAAAGGTTAATAAATCAATATACTTATAACTTATTAGTTTGTCAAATTGTATGATGTTATTAACTTTTCTAAGATATGTTGTATGACAGGAAAATTTGATCCATGCTACGATCCCGAAAATTCTGGTCTATCGGTTCAAAAATCTTTTTAGAGGAAGGCTCCGTGTACAACATCAAAAATCTGAAAGTTATTTCAAGTACATGGAAATATAGACCACTATCACATGGGTCTAAATTACTCTTCATACGCATAACGTTGCCTAAGAGATTGGAAGAAGGCATCGTCAACATATCACTGCATGGATTTCAGTTCATATGTCCGGATATGATTGATGCACGTATTAATGACACCAACATACTCTCAGGTTTTTGATTTAGTAATATATTAGAGTAATATATAAGTAATACTATTATATAAATTATAATTCAAACTGTCATGTTGTAATATTATTTTTCTATGTTGATTTAGATGTTGTAGGTTGCTTGACCTACTTGGGGGCATTGAAGTTGTCAAAGGCGGTTGGAAAAAAAGAGATCTCAAAATTGTCACAAATTAGTAAGTTATGCATTATATTAATTTTAATATAACTGTTAATTGTTTTTATTATTCTTGTAATTTTATATTACTTCTTTGGTTACCCCAATTTATTTGTTTTACTTTTTTAATTTGTTCTAATTTTTTTCTTAAACAGCTCCTCCATCACCAGTACCATATCTTTGTGGGAAAAGTTGGCCGAGATGTTGATACAAATTTATACAAGGAGGATGGTGGACCCTATATAATAATTGTCACATCTACCCAGATTAAAAAAATTTAAAAATAATTATCTTTATTAATGTTTTTATAATATATAGTTTTAGAAATTGCACATATATAAATCTATCTTATCTTGATTGAACGAATATCATTAGATATTATACAAATATTTGTTTCATTGATATTATTGATTTAATTCTTATATTAGTTTTTTAACCATTTATTTACTCATACAATTAGCTTTTATACCACAAGAAATAGTAAAATTTCTACAAATCTGGATACACCGTATGTGTCATCCCTGAGAAAATAGTAATATTATATGTTTATATTGATTTTTATCAATATAATTTTTTTAATATATATATGGCAATGGTATCGGTCCAAAAAAATAAAAAATCAAACTCTATAAACAAAAGGAATATGTAAATAATTTATAATATTACTTACCCAAATGCAAATTTTACATAATATATTTTATTTGATAATTTATATAATATTATAGATATTTATTTCACAATCTTTATTATAATATTCTTTTTCTTAATAAATATATTCTAATGCCGCTGCGAATCGCGGCTCAATAACCTAGTTAAATAATATATAATCAACAATTCTATGATTATAAAATATAGTAATATTTACAAATTACCGTTAATAATTTTTTTTGTTTAAAAGGTAGTATGTTTAGAAAACTTAAGAAACAATACAAATAGTGAAAAAGTTTAATATTTAATGATTTAAAATATCAAAAACATTAAATTTCAGAATAAGATTCATATGTATTAACTAAATAATATCGTGAATTTTTGTTATAATGGCAAGTTGATAAAATTGAATTGAGACCTACACAGTTTTTTATGATACAAAAAGATATAAATTAATTAAATTTATTTACTTATGTATGTAAAAATATGATAATTAAAATATTAAAAAAAAATACAATACAATAGTGAAAATCGATATTAAAAAAACTCTACTAAACTTAGCTAAAACTAACATATTTGTAATTATGAAAAAGTGTCCCAGTAAAATTTGCGAAATTCAGAGTTAAAGAAACAATAAAAAAATACTAATAATAAACAATTTCCAAAAAAATGTAAATAGAAACGATGATATTTTCCGAAAACATTAAAAAAGAAAAAAGAAAATTTATTTAAATAAATTACATTAATACAGAGGTTGTAACTTTAAAAAAAAGCAAGCCGAACCGACGATTTGGGATGCTGCAGTTGTGATGAAATGACGACCCTTTATTCTCTCCTCTCAGAACAGAGAAATAAACTCCAAATTTTAAAGGTACAATCTTTTTTCTCCCTGGAAAATTATTTAACCTTGTATCTCTTCTTTATTCTAGATCTTGTTTGTCCAATTCCTGTTCAGTTTCATATTTTTAAATGATTTTCACCCTAATTATGTTGGCAATCTTTTAATTAGATTTTGGAAATTGGGTTTGTGGATAGATTTCTTATTCTTTTTTTATAATTGGAAAAATTCTAATCCATGATCAGGATCAACTACACTCATGTGATCAAACAATATAAGTGTATGTATGGCTACCCGAATGCTGTGTTATGTTTCTGTGTTTTTCTCCTTTTAATTGTTGATTGGATTGTGGTGGGTTGTCCGGTGTGCTTTTATGCTTGTGGCCTTGTGACTCGGGGGCGTACTTTATTGTTGAGGCCTTGTGACTTGGGTTATGTGTTTTTTGCTTGTGGCCTTGTGACTTGAGGTGTTACCAACTAACACCTTATAGCACACTTTATGTGAAGTAGCGGTTAGATTTCAGAATTACTTAAAAGATGCTGCAGACTGTAACTTATAGGGCTTCTGGTGGTATAATAGTCCATATAGCTCGTTGGCAAACTATTTAGTTGGATAGAGGAGGGCATCACATGTTCTCGTTTTAGGAAATTATTTATGTATATTTGGTATTTTAATTATATTTTTATAACATTTCTTTTTCCTGTTCTAATGGGTAGAAAAGTTAGGGTTGCAGAAGGTCCTTGTGAACCCTGTATAGGCCATGGGGACAGGTTATATCGAATATGTTAGCATTCAAAGGTGCCATGTAAACCTTAATTGAATATATTTTGCAAGCTAATGTGAGATAAGTGCTCCATGTATATGCCTGTTATAATTTTATGAAAATTACTCTTGCTTCCAGTTTTAGATTGGAGTTTATATATTGGTCGTATGATTATGACAAAACTATTCATAATTTCATATACATCCATCTGAACCGGACGTGAAGGTCTCCCCTCATCCGGCTCTCTGCAAGGGAATCTCCACTCAATGTCATAGCATTCCCATTAATGGTCCCCTTATATATAATTTTTCCAAATTATTTTAGTTGATGGACCATTTACTTCAATAATTTGATACAAGTATTATATAATGGGAATCCGTTTGTCATATGTTGATATGTCTCATTTTGAAATTACATTTTCTCTGACGAAGAAGTTTACGTAGGGTGTCATGGCCTCAGAGAGGGAAGATTTCGAAAGTTCGGGACCATTACACCTGACAAATATTGACTGGTACGACCTCTTATAGCCTATTAAAATTTTTGATGCAATATTAGTAAATGCCTTTTAAAAAAAAAATCCAAAATGACTCGTATGGATGTTGTTCCATTTGGCATTATTTTAGATTTTAGATTAAATAGACTATTTCCTGACATAAAGCTGTTAAAGGGTATTTGAGATAAATTCTGCTTCAGCAAACATGGAGGTAATATGTATACATACGCATGCATATATCCAACAGTGACTATCGTAATAGGTTTTCTTGGGGCTAGACAATTTGGTCTGTAACTTCCTTACAACTGCTGCGGAAGTCACAGTTCAGTTAGCAATAGGTGTTATTTTTACACCACACCAAACATGGAGATAGATAAATGAAAAAGGAAAGGGACAAACTAGAAGCTATGATATATTAAAACACAGTCTTAGTGCTAGTAATTATTCATCATCTATTATTGTAACAATATAGCTTATCTGCATAGGTAACTGCAAATTATTTATATATTTGTTCCATATACACTATTGTGGCTTGTTAGGTTTGTGCTTCAATATATATCAACTCAATGCAAGAAAAGTAAATGTTGCCTTGTGCAGGACCAATGTGGAGCACCAAAGGACTGTAGCTGCCTGTTTGGTCCAGAGTGTGTATATTTTAGAGCTGGATCGTTGTGAAAATCGGGAAGGATCGCAAGCTCTTGCCAATCCTTGGTGGGAATTCTTTCATTTTAAGTTAAATAGTAAGCTTGTTGATGATGTGGATTTATCAATATTTGGCGCGATATTTGAACTTGATCTCCAATCAGCAGAAGGCAGCCTCTCAAAAAGTGAAATGCCTTACTATGTAGTTGCCTTTAGGGGAACCATTACGAAAGGGACTGCTTTTGCACGTGATGTTCAACTGGACATTGATGTTGTCCGAAATGGACTTCACCATTCATCGCGCTTTGAAGTAGCTGTAAAAGCTGTTGAAAACCTAGTTGGTGCAGTTGGACATTCGACTATATGGTTATCTGGCCATTCTCTTGGGGCAGCTATGGCACTGCTTGCCGGGAAGAATATGGCTAAGAAGGGCATCTTTCTTGAAACTTTTCTGTTTAATTCCCCATACTTTTCTGCACCTATTGAGAGAATACAAGATAAGAGGGTGAAACATGGACTACGATTTGCAGGCAGCATAATCACTGCAGGGCTAGCTTTTACTATGAAGGTTAAGAAAGAGATTAATGATCAACAACAAAATAACAATCAGGCAAAAGATCCATTTGATGCTTTATCTGCATGGATGCCACGTTTATATGTGAATCCCGGTGACCACATCTGCTCGGAGTACATTGGGTATTTTGAGCACCGGAGAAATATGGAAGACATGGGAGCTGGAGTTATTGAGAAGTTTGCAACTAAGCATTCAATGACAGGGTCAATTATGAGTTACATGGGGATGGAAACAGAGGAACCATTGCATCTCATTCCTTCGGCCAAAGTGATAGCAAATTTAAGTCCTTCAAATGACTTCAAAGAAGCTCATGGAATTAAGCAGTGGTGGAAATCTGATCTTGATTTACAGGCCACAGACTATAGATTCGAGTAAATAAAGTAGTATAGTATTATTATGCACCATCCATCTAATCTTGGATTGTATTCTATTGAGAAATCCTTTTGCTGCAAGGGGGCACCAGGTTGCAGCTTGTTTTCGTTGAAGGTCTTTAGTGATTGTCTTATGATTATTATTTATTAGTTGTGTGATCTGTGTGTTCAACATTGTTACTGTTCATTCAATTCAAATGTATAAAATATTTATTTGACTGTATCATTGTCTACACTGTTGTAGTAGCGTTAAGGACTCGTACCAATATTTGAGTATTTCGTGCGAATTATGATTGTCAAATGTGACATAATTTGAATGTGGATGGTTCTAATAAATATAATTACTGTGAATCAGTAAAGAGGGCAAAATATATTCATTCAAGAATTAGGTCTTTGACAGATGAAAATCAAATTTAGAACATGTACTCCATATTAATAAAGCAAAAAAAAGTGAAAATGGCGTGCGATACTAAAGTACCAAAATATCAAATTTGATTATCAATTAACCCGGTTCGATTCCTCTCAACTACATAATTATACAAGATTTATTTACTTTAAATTCTTTAGCTTCATCCAGGGTTCGATTCCTTACAACTACGTAATTTATACAAGATTTATTTATTTACTTTAAATTCAATAGTTTCATGAAGCGTTAGATTCTTTGCAGCTACGTAATCATACAAGATTTATTTATATTTAATTTCTTTAGTTTTATGCATAGTTCGATTGTTTATAACTACATAATTAAATAGTTATTTATTTATTATAAGCGTTAGATTCTTTGCAGTTACGTAATCATACAAGATTTATTTATCTTTAATTTCTTTAGTTTTATGCATAGTTTGATTGTTTATAACTACATAATTAAATAGTTATTTATTTATTATATATTTTTACCATTCAATTCTCGAGAAATACATTTTTAAATAATATTTATTAATAATTTATTAATACTAATATTTTAATATGGACTCATGTTCGGCATGTACTTGGCACGGGTTATAAACTAGTAAATTATAATAATTATATATGAACAGGGTTTTATATTCTCTTTGTTTATAACGATTTAACGACAACTACAAGATGGTCTATGCCTTATGATCTATTCGAATCGTTCAATTTTTCAAAAATTGCCGATAAATTCACGATTTATCGTTAAAAAATATTTGATCGATCGATTTTTGAAATCCGATTTATCGCTATGAATTATTTTGAAATGATATATTTCATCATAAATAAGGCTAATATATTAAATATTAAAATTTATCCAATTTTTGTTCCAATTTATTTCTGATTTAACACTCCGATAAATTCTCATTTTTTGATAAATCGCTAATCAATACCTTAGCCGATTTGTTCCAAATTCCGAAATCTATAAACATGTACAAATGTGAAAAATAAAAACATATGGTGAGATGGTAAAATGAGCAGTAAAACGGAAGGATATTTTGGTGTTTTGAGGTTGAAAGTTGTATCATGTATGTTATCCACAAGACAAGCAGGGCAAGTGAAGTAGCGCCTGGAACTCAGCAGCAACTCTCTACTGGTTTCCCCTCATCACAAAACCTCCTCAATGAATTCTATCTCTCTCTTTTCTTCCTCTTGTTTTACAAATTTCAAATGCAATAATAATAATAACGATCAACAACTTCCCCACTTGCCTAAAGTTGATAAACTTTCTCTGTATGCACTTTACTGGATTTAAATCATTTCTACACTTGTAATTTAGTGTATATTGTTGCTTTCTATGTCTAGTTTATATATGTGTTTCTCTTTAGTCCATTTAGTTGGGTTTAACTGGGGTTTATGTATGTATGTATGTTAGGTCAATTCTCTATGCTTCTTGTCTACAAGGTTCCGTTAGGCATTTTTGTTTTCTCTTTTGTTTTCTTATTTTCCTTCAAAGGGCTGTATGTTCTGGAATTTGTTTTTATACAGGTAGGATATGAATTTGATAAAGCCTCCTTGCTGGAGACGTATAATCATATGAGCTTTGGCGGACCTCCGGTTTCTGCAGAGACAGCTGACAAGCTTATGCAATGTGATATCAAAGTCTCTGAAATGGGTACTCTTTTTACAATCATTTCACGTTGCTACTGGCTTTGTCATTTAGGACTGTACGACGGGAGTGTCTTTGTAATCAACTTATTAGAGCAGCTGCAATGCAGCCTGTCCACTTTTCTTTTTTTATGTCAAATCATTCCTTCCAGGTGGAAAAACAGGGCTCGATCAAAAAGCCGGGCAACCTCCTCCAATCCAGCTGCCCACTTGACACATTTTAAGGGCCCTTCTTTCTTATTTTATATTATATTTTAAGTTAAATAATATGTACCTATCAACTCTTTTCAGTTTTGACAGAAATTTATTTATAAAATAATAAAAGGTTAGCAAATGGCCGTAGCCAGTACAGAGGTCACGCCCACATTTTTTTCAAATGCTCCAGTGCAGTGTAATGTAAAAAGTGAAGTTGATGGCCATTTTGAGTGGCCCGAGGCAGGCAACTGGCCACCATTGCAGTTGCTCTTATACCCGGTGATTGCTCATCATTTTTTTATGAGTACTGTTAACTACTTTTTCTGTCCTATCCATTTCTTTACACTTTCTTTTTTGGATGTCACGTTTAATTCTTTACATTACAAAACTTTCCCAAAATAGTAAACCACTTCCAATACTTTCTTTCACTTTACTTACTTTATACCTTAAATATTAATGGGTCTCATCACTTTACCCATTCTTCTTACTTTTTTCAATATTTTACTTATTTTTCTTAACCTCCGTGCTCAAACCAAATGTAAACCATTGGTCCGGACGGAGGGAGTACTTTTCATGCATTGGTTTGTGTTTACTAATAAACTAGTACATTCCTACATAATACCCTTGTTATGCCACATTTTGGCATAGTCCAAATTTCTCCGTTTAATAATTATTAATTTAAATTAATAATTAATTGCTTAAGCACCAAGTAATATCCTCTCTCTGAAACGAGAAAAGAATCAATCTCAATCAACGAATAACGGAAAATATCTTTAAACGATATCCTTCAAATCAGGAAGATATCACAACGCCAAGATAATTCAAGATAAAATCAGTAATTGCCCATATTAACAAAGTTTATCCCTAAAGTCTCTCAGGGATAAACACAATTGCACAGAACTGTGTGGGCTTGATCCAATATAAATTGGTACGCAGGCATCTTGGCAAAAGGGATCCGATATACGAGACAAATCGAGACACCTCCCAAGTCCAGCCCCCAAACATCAAAAAATCCCAAATTCCCCCTATTTTCATAATTTGTTATTCCAGCAACCTCCAATTTCGTGTTGTTACGAAATTCCTCCAACAACATTTGGCGCTAAAAGGAGGGGATAATTTTATTATTCATGGAGGACAAATAAATTTAATCACTTTTCCGGAAGATTTTGGATATTTATGGTGAATCCACCTATATTGGGACGGGGACGTCGACAACGACAAAAGCAAACAATAATCAAGAGCCGCGCGTGGAGTGGATAGAACATACAAAAAATGGGGCTGCAAAACTCCGTTAGAAGAACAAAAATCAAGACCAAGAATGTTATTGTAACAGCCCGACTTTTCGGACTATTATTCTAAATACGAAACTTAAATAAAAATAGATTCTTTATTCGATAAATTCAATATTCCACAAAAGTCAACGCGGTGGTCAAACTCAATAATTCAAAAACATAAATTCGGAGACGCAACTCTATAAATCCAACAATCAATGTCTAATAATTCTTTGAAATTATTCTAATAATACGATAATTCTTTTCCAATAAATGCATCTAAATCACGTAGCACGAAATCCACACAGTTCACATCCTTATAAGTTTTCAAGTCAGAACCTGAAATATATTAAAACAATGAGTTGCAAAGCCCAACAAGTAATTATCGCCCAACGGCTCAAAATAATATTTAAAACAGAATTTCTGAACTTTAAATCGATAATATAATCTTAACAATAAAATCACATTTAATTCCCACAGTTCTAAATTACGGTCACACTATGCCAGTGACACGGCTTCTATAGTTCGATGATTCGATGGGGGCCAGTTTATGTCCCTCAATAAGACAAACTCAACGAGGTATCTATGTGTTCCGGAACGTGCGTAAACTAGTTCTATATGTCACACTATTTAGTGATCGAATTCAATGATTCGATGCGCAACTAAAACTGGGGAATTCTATAAAAATATTTTCTAAAATCTATTTTCGATATCACAAGTTTCAAAATCAAATATTTTGAATATAATAAGATAACCGAATAAAATAGATTTGATATAGTGAGCAACGAAAAGTCACTTACCTCAATACCGATGTCGCACCCTGAAAATAAAATCACAACAAATCCTTAATATTAACTTATAATCTATTAACAGTCAAATAAAGCAAACAAGTACACAACTCAATAGAACTCATGCGGCGTTTACATATAATTTACTCATTAAATTAGCATAAAAACTCAATTTATTACGAATTTTCAAAGTTAGTGACTCAGTTTTGAAAACACCCTGACAGGTTACCAAAATAGCAGAAAACACACTCTTACACGCAGAATTTCAGAATGGTTAAAGAACAAAAGTTATAGGAAATTCAAATAAAGGGGCACCAAGATCACCATTATACGATAAACAATGAATTTTATACATATTTTACAAGAACTCAGCATATGTAGAAGACCAAATATGACAATCTATTGAAATCAAAATATTACCCCATCAAAACTCAAGAAAACTACGAAGAACCTTAACATAATCAAAATCAATAAAATACTATATTTCGATTTTGTTAATTAAAGAATCTTTACCCCTTGTTCTTGAACTTGTTACGACTCCCCATTCTCTCGTGTTCTTTTTCTTCATTTTCCTCTTCTTTCTCTTTCTCTCTCTCTCTCTCTCTCAGCGTCTCTCTCTCTCTCTCTTCACTCTTACCGTTCCTTTTTTTTACACGACTGTTTGCTAGAGCTAGGGTTTTATCTCTTTTTTTTTAACACGTTTGTATCTAGATATGTATATGTCCATTTTAATAAAATTGGGCCAACTAAAATCATTCAATTAAACTAAAGCCCAACTAAATTAAATTAGTACGGCTCTTTAATCCAATTTTATTCTAAAGTCAAATTATATAATTATCTTAAATTTTAATCCACTTCTATTTCTAATTTCTAACAAATTTTAATCTATTAAAATTATAAGAAAAAATCAGTTATATTACAGTTATTACTCAAGAAAGGCGTGGAATAAACAATAATAAAAACACACATAACAAAGCACGTGGAGCACATGCAGATCAAAATGGTAGCGCGTGGATACTTCGAACCAGCAGGAAAGGAAACAAAAAAAGAAGATAAGTTTTATCTTTTCAATTTTTTATTTTTCTGCAATTAAATTATATATTACTGCCATGCATGCATAAATTGTTTTTTTTATATTTTTCGAAAAAAAATATTTATTATTCAAAAATTCGTGCGAGCTAAATATTTTTATTATGCATGTAAAATTATTGTGACTTAGAAATGAGATTATATGAGTAGTGTTTATAATCCTAAAAGATCCCTAGTCGAGTATTATTATTTGAGGACAATAATAATGCATTAAGACTAGTATGTTTGTTGACTGATGACCACATCTCATTGGTTATAAGTATGGTGATACTAAAGTCAAAGACATAAGTGCATGTTAGCAGAACATGGCACTGGATAGACCCACCATGTGAATTCTTCATGGTAAATGTTATCAAGTGTCATAAGCAATTCTCACAATGATAATGGTGTAATGATCCTTAGACTTGAAATCATTATATTTCTATATGAGAATTAATATACTTTGATTCTACTCAAAGTTACCTTTGACCGGGTAATGATAAAGGTGGACATTGGGTATATTATGAATCATATGAGAAATATGAATGATAGATATAGGATTTAACCCTCCTATTTTAGGAGTGATATTATTGGCCTCTTTATTGAGTGAGATTATGAAATGCATGGCCATGCTCAAATTGTGATTTGTTTAATAGTCTACTCATCGATCAAGTAAACTGTGATTAAATGTTGAAGAGGATGACATAAACCATGCCTCGAGTTTAATCTATAATATAAGGTTAAAAGGATTATATTACATGGAACATTATTCATTAAAGGTTTAATTGGATCACCAATTATTATTATTACTTGGGTAGCAATGATGTATTACTAGATGCCGCTCATTGTTTATAATTTTATTATGAGATATTAAAATTATTGCCAACGTAATAATAACCTAAAGGGTTACACATAAAGAACGTTTTAAACGGAGCATTAATTAAATTTCGAATTTAATTGAATTATTATTATTATTGAATTATTGGATTAATTAAGTAGGACTTGATTAATTATATAATAATTCGAATATAATAAATAATACTACTAATAATCAGATTGGATTTTGGAAGCCCAATCAGATTAGGTATAGGCCCAGAATTCTCTCCATATAAATACATTAAGATGTATTATTTTAGGGTTGAGAAATTAAAAAAAACGTTTTTCTTAAAAAACCCTAGCTGCTCTACATCAAAGAGAGGCTAGAGAGAGAGAGAGAGAGTTCCTAGGGCAGTTCTTGGCTAGTACCAACTCCGGTGATCGTTGGACGATCGGGCGTTCGTGTGGACTGATTAGAGACGTGTATTGTAAGGCGGGACACGTGGTGATCATATCAAAGGACCTCCATTAGTCATCCGTTCGTAAAGCTTCAAAAGGTAAACGATTCTATTCACGAATTAAATATCATTTTTCGCATGGATCCTGCGGAGGGTTTCGTTAATTTTTCTATTTTACGCGTTTTTCCGTTGCGTTTTCATGCCCGAAACCCTTCAATGGCATCAGAGCTACTTGCGAAAAGTGTTTAATTCGTTTATATGTTTACTGTTTTGATGATAAAATCATGTTTGCGACTATCATGATTGATGCGTTGTTTTTATGAAAACATGTATTTTGTATTGATGTATATACATAAATTGTATAATAATGATGATTGAGATGATCATATGATGATAATATAATCTGTATATATACTGATATATACATGATATAGTTTTGTTCTTGTTATGAGAATCGTATTCGATACGATTTCTGATTGGCTGCGCAGATTTGGTGAAATTTGCATACTGTTTCAGAATTTCGTCGAAAATACCTTTTCGGAAAGGTAAACGGGTGTCTGAACAATACTGACTATGTCACTCGTTCATCTTTAAGGCGTTTGACGTCGTTTACTGTCTGTAAACAGTGATTTATTGTTTTCATAATTGTGATTTTAATTTTCTGATTTACACTTTATTTGATTTTGTGATTGGATCATGAAATATATGATATGGTGTGATATGTTGATGCAATATGAGATGTTCTTAAGTGTTAATTGAGCATGGTGTATGGTTATGGCCCTAAGACCCATAGGTTAGTGGTTTTTTTATTATGGTTTTGGTTTTAAATACGACTTGCATGTCGTTCATTCTTGTAATGATTAAATCTCGAATGTAACTCGAGTTTCTCTTGTAAGTTTATTAGATTAGCTTTTCATATTATGTAATTGATGATATGAAGACATGGAGACATGCCAAGGAGGCGATCAAAGGAGACATTACAAGGAAGCATGAAGACATGTGTAATTTATTATGTTGTATTTGATACCACCATAGATTGACCTTGGTTTTTCCTTATCTTGGAAAAATCGCATAGGATTGGGCCATAACCAAGCACGTTTACTTTACGCACTTTACATATATGATGCATGTGATGATGATATGTATGCGTAGTGATAATGATGCATGTTTTAATTAGATTAAACATGTATGTAATAGATACATCACCCATGCCATGCCTGCTAAACAAGATAAAATCTGTAACGATTCAAGATTTTAAAATTGAACAAAACGAACATGAGATTCCTGTGTTTATGAAACACGGAAATAAGTATGAATTTTCGATTTTTTGATATGGGGCGATTTTGACAAAAATACAAGCAGCGCTTGTAAGAAAGGCGGGTTTTAAGTGAGACCACTGTGACTCCTCCGTTGGACTGGAAATCAAACCATTGATGAATTTTGAATTGAAGTACTTAGTTCAAGGAAAAATTGGGAATCTCTTGATGATGGGATCATGGTCGTTTTAATAATAAAATCCCTAAATTTAAAATATTAAGTCACTTAGATGCCTTCCAATGAGCAACACTCGTCAAGACCTAGATCGAGAAAGAGTGGGTTCGCCAAAGCGAAGCACTCCAATCTATCGTGGTAAGGCGCGATGAAGTAAATGTGATACTTAACTGTTAGACCATTGGGTTAGACTTAACTAAGTTACCACAATAGGATTGTGAACTTAGAGGCATGGAGTTTGGTATGATTTATTGGATAAATATGGACAAATGTTGTTCTACCAAACTTTCCAAGAGTTATATATGATATAATTGACAAGAGTTGTCTACCTAAATAAATCATGTTTTGGGAGAAAAGCCAAAGCTGACCTTAAGCGTGACGAAATATGGATCTTGGCTCACTAGAAGGATTTAGAGTAATGCCTTCCGAATTAATAGTTAGGGCTATTGATTTGATAAAAATAGTGGGAGATATATATTGTGAATATATATGGATAATCACTTGAACATAATTTAATAAATCTGCAACTAACTTATTTTATGCATTTTAACATTGTAGATATCTAAATGGCAAACTCAAACAATTTCTCTGTGCGATCAGTCCTTGAGAAGGAAAAGCTGACAGGAACCAACTTCCTTGATTGGCAAAGGAATTTGAGGATTGTCCTCAGGCAGGAGCGAAAGCTTTATGTCCTTGAAATTCCTCACCCTGGACCTCTTGCTGCTGAAGCAACCGAGGCTCAACAAAATGCTTATCAGAAGCATCTTGATGATTCTACGGATGTCTGTTGTTTGATGCTAGCGACTATGAGTCCTGAGCTTCAGAAACAACATGAGCGTATGGACGCTTATGACATGATAGAGCACCTCAAAAGGATGTTTGAGGGTCAAGCTCGTCAAGAGAGGTTTGATATAAGCAAAGCGTTGTATGCATGCAAACAGGGAGATCGTGACCTGGTTGGACCGCATGTTCTAAAGATGATAGGGTATTTGGAAACCCTTGAGAATTTGGGTTACCCGGTTTTACCGGAACACCAAGCAGATTTGATCTTGCAGTCTTTGAACAGCAACTACACTCAATTTGTTATAAACTATATTATGAGTGAGATAGACAAAACACCTACCGAACTATTGGCATTATTGAGGACTGCTGAGACCAATATGTCAAAGGCTAACCCTGCTCCCATAATGATGGTGAATAAAGGGAATGCCAAAGGAAAGGGGAAATGGAAAGGCAAGAAGAAGATTGGATCTAAATCTGCTAATCCGAAGCCTTCTTTCGAAAAGGCTTTGAAGCCTACTGGAGGTGTTGCAAAAGGTGCTGCAAAGGGTGATGTATGTCACTTTTGCAAGAAGTCGGGTCATTGGAAGCGTAATTGTCAAGCTTATTTGGAAGATTTGAACCTGAAGGGAACGAAGTCTGTGAAGATTTCTGATTCAGGTATGTATGTTATAGAAGTCAATTTGTCTACTTCTACATCATGGGTATTAGATACTGGATGTGGTTCTCACATTTGTATAAATGTGCAGGAACTACAAAGGAGTAGGACTTTGGCGAAAGGAGAAGTCGACCTACGCGTTGGCAATGGAGCAAAGGTTGCTGCTTTGGCTGTAGGGACTTATAATTTATCGTTGCCCACTGGGCTTATTTTAGAACTTGAGAACTATTTTAACGTGCCTGCGATTTGCAGAAACATTATTTCTGTTTCTTGTTTGGACAAGAAAGGTTTTTGCTTTACAATTCAGAACAATAGTTGTTCCTTTGGTTTGAATAATGTTACCTATGGGGTTGCACGTTTATTTAATGGTTTATATGTTCTTGATCTTGATATTCCTGTCTATAATGTAAATAATAAACGTATTAAGGCTAATGACTCAAATCAAACATACCTTTGGCATTGTCGTTTAGGCCATATAAATGAGAAATGCATTTCCAAGTTACATAAGGATGGATACTTGGATAAGTTTGATTTTGAATCATACGAAGAATGCGAACCTTGTCTCATTGGAAAAATGACTAAAGCTCCTTTTACCGGAACTGGTGAGAGGGCCACCGAACGATTAGAACTCATACATAGTGATGTATGTGGTCCAATGCGTACGATGGCAAGAGGTGGCTTTTATTACTTCATAACCTTTAATGATGATTTTAGTAGATACGGATATGTGTATCTTTTGAAGAACAAATCCGAATCATTTGAAAAATTCAAAGAGTACAAGGCAGAAGTGGAAAAGCAAATAGGCGGAAGTATTAAAACTCTACGATCTGATCGTGGAGGTGAGTACTTAAGCTTAGAATTTAAGAATTACTTAAAGGAGTGTGGTATTGTATCACAGCTCACACCTCCTGGAACACCACAGTGGAATGGTGTATCTGAAAGGAGAAATCGTACCTTGTTGGACATGGTGCGATCGATGATGAGTCTAGCGGATCTTCCAATTAGTTTTTGGGGTTATGCTCTAGAAACGGCTGCACACACACTTAACCGAGTTCCTACTAAATCGGTTCAAACTACACCATATGAGATATGGACTGAGAAACGTCATAGCATGTCCTTTTTGAAAGTATGGGGATGTGAAGCGTTTGTGAAACGTTTAGTCACTGACAAGCTAGGACCGAAATCAGACAAATGTAATTTTGTGGGATACCCAAAAGAAACTAAAGGGTATTATTTCTATCATCGTACCGAGAACAAAGTGTTTGTTGCTCGAACTGTTGTATTTCTTGAAAGAGAACTGTTCTCTAAGAAAAACAGTGGGAGTATAATAGATCTCGATGAAGTTCGAGAACCACAGAATGACATTGAACCAGAGTTGGAACATGAGCACGAAGTACATGAAAATGTTACTGCTCAAGAAACACAGGTTGTTCGTAGATCTGGTAGGATTCGCCATGAGCCTGAGAGATATTATGGATTTCTCTTAACTCAGACTGGCGATGTAATGCTTATGGATAAAGATGAGCCTCTTACCTATCAGGATGCTATGAATAGTCCAGATTCTGAGAGATGGCTGGAAGCTATGAAATCTGAGATGGATTCCATGTATGAAAACAAAGTATGGACTTTGGTTGAACCACCTGAAGGGGTAAAACCTATTGGGTGCAAATGGGTTTTCAAGAAGAAAACAGACATGGATGGTAATGTAACGACCTACAAAGCAAGACTAGTAGCGAAAGGTTTCAAACAAATTCATGGTATTGACTATGATGAAACTTTCTCACCAGTAGCTATGGTCAAGTCCATCAGGATTTTGCTTGCGATAGCAGCTTACTATGACTATGAAATCTGGCAAATGGATGTCAAAACCGCTTTCTTAAATGGGAGCTTAGAAGAGGATGTGTATATGATACAACCAGAAGGTTTTGTCGATCCGAGATTTGCTAGAATGGTCTGTAAGCTACTACGATCTATTTATGGATTGAAGCAGGTCTCAAGGAGTTGGAACATTCGTTTTGATATAACAGTCAAAGAGTTTGGCTTTATTCAAAATGAAGATGAGCCTTGTGTTTACAAGAAGGTTAGTGGGAGCAAAGTGGCATTCCTAGTATTATATGTTGATGATATATTACTAATAGGGAATGACATACCTTCTCTTCAGGCTGTTAAGACTTGGTTGGGAAAAAGTTTCTCAATGAAAGACTTAGGCGATGCTACCTATATATTAGGGATCAAGATCTATAGAGATAGATCTAGAAGATTAATCGGCTTAAGTCAGAGTACATACATTGACAAAGTATTGCATCGTTTTGGGATGCAAGAGGCAAAGAGGGGATTTGTCCCTGTGTCTCATGGGATAGTGATCTCAAAAGAAAACTGTCCTAAATCATTAGATGATAAGGACCGTATGAAAAAGGTACCATATGCTTCTGCAATTGGTTCAATAATGTATGCAATGATATGTACTCGACCTGATGTTTCGTATGCTTTGAGCATGACGAGCAGATACCAGTCTAATCCAGGTGAAGGTCTCTGGACAACAGTCAAGAATATTCTTAAGTACCTCAAGAGAACTAAAGATTCATTCTTGGTATATGGAGGAGATGAGAAGCTAGTTGTAAGAGGTTACACTGATGCTAGTTTCCAAACAGACAGAGACGATACTGTGTCTCAATCTGGGTTTGTATTTTGTCTAAATGGAGGTGCTGTAAGCTGGAAGAGTTCGAAGCAAGAGACAGTAGCTGATTCTACAATGGAAGCTGAGTATATTGCTGCCAGTGAAGCGGCCAAAGAGGCTGTTTGGATTCGGAAATTTATTGAGGGACTTGGAGTAGTTCCATCGATCGCAGATCCAGTTGATCTTTATTGCGATAACAATGGAGCTATTGCACAGGCTAAGGAACCAAGGTCCCATTCTCGAGCAAAGCAAATACTTAGACGATATCATCTACTTCGAGAGATTACAAGGAGGGGAGATATACATATATGTAAAGTGCATACTAATGATAACGTTGCAGACCCACTGACTAAGGCTTTGTCGCAGCAGAAGCACGAAGGTCACACTAGTTCCATGGGTATTAGATACATGGGTGATTGGCTCTAGTGCAAGTGGGAGATTGTTAGTGCTTGTGCCCTAGAGACAATACTATAATGTTCTTAGGGAAGACATTTTGATTATTAATAAATATGTTCTTTGGATTTTCTTTCAATTATTTATTATGTCTTTATTAACTGCGATATAAATATTAGAATAATAAATGTCCTTGGAATATAAGCATGAATTCTATATCTCTAAGTATGTGACTTAGAAATGAGATTATATGAGTAGTGTTTATAATCCTAAAAGATCCCTAGTCGAGTATTATTATTTGAGGACAATAATAATGCATTAAGACTAGTATGTTTGTTGACTGATGACCACATCTCATTGGTTATAAGTATGGTGATACTAAAGTCAAAGACATAAGTGCATGTTAGCAGAACATGGCACTGGATAGACCCACCGTGTGAATTCTTCATGGTAAATGTTATCAAGTGTCATAAGCAATTCTCACAATGATAATGGTGTAATGATCCTTAGACTTGAAATCATTATATTTCTATATGAGAATTAATATACTTTGATTCTACTCAAAGTTACCTTTGACCGGGTAATGATAAAGGTGGACATTGGGTATATTATGAATCATATGAGAAATATGAATGATAGATATAGGATTTAACCCTCCTATTTTAGGAGTGATATTATTGGCCTCTTTATTGAGTGAGATTATGAAATGCATGGCCATGCTCAAATTGTGATTTGTTTAATAGTCTACTCATCGATCAAGTAAACTGGGATTAAATGTTGAAGAGGATGACATAAACCATGCCTCGAGTTTAATCTATAATATAAGGTTAAAAGGATTATATTACATGAAACATTATTCATTAAAGGTTTAATTGGATCACCAATTATTATTATTACTTGGGTAGCAATGATGTATTACTAGATGCCGCTCATTGTTTATAATTTTATTATGAGATATTAAAATTATTGCCAACGTAATAATAACCTAAAGGGTTACACATAAAGAACGTTTTAAACGGAGCATTAATTAAATTTCGAATTTAATTGAATTATTATTATTATTGAATTATTGGATTAATTAAGTAGGACTTGATTAATTATATAATAATTCGAATATAATAAATAATACTACTAATTATCAGATTGGATTTTGGAAGCCCAATCAGATTAGGTATAGGCCCAGAATTCTCTCCATATAAATACATTAAGATGTATTATTTTAGGGTTGAGAAATTAAAAAAAACGTTTTTCTTAAAAAAACCCTAGCTGCTCTACATCAAAGAGAGGCTAGAGAGAGAGAGAGAGAGTTCCTAGGGCAGTTCTTGGCTAGTACCAACTCCGGTGATCGTTGGACGATCGGGCGTTCGTGTGGACTGATTAGAGACGTGTATTGTAAGGCGGGACACGTGGTGATCATATCAAAGGACCTCCATTAGTCATCCGTTCGTAAAGCTTCAAAAGGTAAACGATTCTATTCACGAATTAAATATCATTTTTCGCATGGATCCTGCGGAGGGTTTCGTTAATTTTTCTATTTTACGCGTTTTTCCGTTGCGTTTTCATGCCCGAAACCCTTCACTTTTTCTTCATTTTCCTCTTCTTTCTCTTTCTCTCTCTCTCTCTCAGCGTCTCTCTCTCTCTCTCTTCACTCTTACCGTTCCTTTTTTTTACACGACTGTTTGCTAGAGCTAGGGTTTTATCTCTTTTTTTAACACGTTTGTATCTAGATATGTATATGTCCATTTTAATAAAATTGGGCCAACTAAAATCATTCAATTAAACTAAAGCCCAACTAAATTAAATTAGTACGGCTCTTTAATCCAATTTTATTCTAAAGTCAAATTATATAATTATCTTAAATTTTAATCCACTTCTATTTCTAATTTCTAACAAATTTTAATCTATTAAAATTATAAGAAAAATCAGTTATATTACAGTTATTACTCAAGAAAGGCGTGGAATAAACAATAATAAAAACACACATAACAAAGCACGTGGAGCACAGGCAGATCAAAATGGTAGCGCGTGGATACTTCGAACCAGCAGGAAAGGAAACAAAAAAAAAGATAAGTTTTATCTTTTCAATTTTTTATTTTTCTGCAATTAAATTATATATTACTGCCATGCATGCATAAATTGTTTTTTTTATATTTTTCGAAAAAAAATATTTATTATTCAAAAATCCGTGCGAGCTAAATATTTTTATTATGCATGTAAAATTATTGTGAGATCCGCACATATATTTTAGAAAATATTATTCGATATTTTTATTTTGGAGAATTATGGATATTTTACAATATTGAACGAGCTGCATATTTACGAAAAAAAATATTTATGCGAGACGCATAATTTTTGAAGAAAATTCTTACAAAAGACATTATTTTTGAAGAAAATAAATATCGCGACATTTTTAAATGGCATATTTATTATTTCATTTGGATTGCGTTCAAAATATTTTTTATATATCGTCGCGATAAGACATATATGTCAAAAATATTTCAAACTTGTGAACTTAAATTGTCAAGTAGGACAGGTTGGGCAAGCTATAAGTCATGCACTGCTACACGCTTATAGAAAGAAGTCAGCGACCCTCTTGATTGAAGGCCCTACTCTCATAGGAGAGTCTAGGAATAAAATTACATTATTGAAGGTCCATTAGTAGATGGATATTTCTTGGTTGGCACAGGACATTCCTACAATCACGGGAAGAAATGCGGAGATGCCGCGAGATTGTAGAAAAACGTGTGGAACCGAACGTGATATGGGTTAAAAGCCTGACATTTGAAATTGGATAACTTATTAAAGCCTCAGCTCAGGGGCTCGCGGATGAACGAATACACATCCTTATGTGGACAATGACTCTTGAAAAGCGTGTACGCCAAAATGGATTTCAAAATGATATCACATATACTCGCACTTTTGAAACCTTGGCAAAAATATATATCCTAATATGGTTCATCACATGCTATAGTACTTGAATTCGCATATGCAAAACGGGCACTGTAGTGCTCTGAATGTTTTACTAATCTTTTATTTTTAGCTATTTCAGCGACCGAAGAAATTTGGAAGCTCGAAGATTTTTAGTTCTCCACTACAGCAAGTTACAATGAAGAACCGGGGGCTTGTTGTTATGCCACATTTTGACATAGTCCAAATTTCTCCGTTTAATAATTATTAATTTAGATTAATAATTAATTGTTTAAGCACCAAGTAATATCCTCTCTCTGAAACGAGGAAAGAATCAATCTCAATCAACGAATAACGGAAAATATCTCCAAACGATATCCTTCAAATCAGGAAGATATCACAACGCCAAGATAATTAAAGATAAAATCAGTAATTGCCCACATTAACAAATTTTATCCCTAAAGTCTCTCAAGGATAAACACAATTGCACATAACTGCGTGGGCTTGATCCAATATAAATTGGTACGCATGCATCTTGGCAAAAGGGATCCAATATACGAGACAAATCGAGACACCTCCCAAGTCCAGCCCCCAAACATCCAAAAATCCCAAATCCCCCTATTTTCATAATTCGTTATTCCAGCAACCTTCGATTTCGTGTTGTTACGAAATTCCTCCAACAACAACCCTTAAGAAACCCGTGTGTGACTGTCTCACTTGTTATTATCGTAATCAGTCACAATTAGATTAACAGCTACATTATAAGCATTTTTCACAAGTATGGAGCTCTTGATAAAAGCTTTTTTTTTCTAGTGGCTCAGTGTTAAGAATGCCTATTCGAAGATGGCTAATCTCCTGAGAATTAACTTAAATGAAGAAACAATACTGATTTTATTCATATCATCTTGCATAGAGGAAGTGCTGTTAGGGTTGATACGTTTGGAATGATGATAACAAAATACTCAAGACAAGAATTTGATCATGATGTCGAAGCTAAGAATCAGAAAGCTAAATCACAGCAGCTGATAATCAGGAAGCTAACTAGAAGGGACTTTATCTATCCAAGGTCTAAAAGCCACATCAAATGTATAGAAGATATTCTGTCATCAAGTTAGGAAGCAATTCAGTAGCAAGCCAACAAACGTCTAATCAAGCAACAAGTGTTTCAGTGGTAAGTCTGCCAAAACAACTCAGTAGTGGTGAGTCAATAAGGATGAGAGATGTTTTATCTAAGGATGAAGCTAAATATATTTGTTCTACGGATAAATCTATGGAAATCTTATCTCATCAACGGATAAAGCTGAGGACATCTTATCTCATCAACGGATAAAAGCTGAGATCATCTTATCTCATCTACGGATAAAAGCTAAGGACATCATATCCATCTACGGATAAAGCTGAAGATAGTTGATCTACAGATACAGCTAAGGATGTCATGTTCTATCTATGGATGCAGCTAAGGATGTCATGTTCTATCTATGGATACAACTTAGGATATTACTTCTACTGATATTCTGAGATTACTATTCTACGGATAAATGAAGTAGAATAGTAGTCTACGGATAAAGAATTAATACGCCTACTGATATTCATCTCATTCAACAAGAAAATCAAATCTATGTAAAGAAATCTTTTGGAGTTTTCTTTATTTAACGGGTTGAATGGAGGATAGTCTCAGAGATCACCATTACACACCCGTGACTAAAAGATGGTGGATAACGACGTAAAAGATGTATGGAATAGGGAGTCAAACTGTAAATATTCGAAGGCTCAAATTCCCACAAATGAAATGTGAAGTCATCCATTATCTTCAATGTATCGAAGGATAAATAAGAGTTACAACAGCTACTTAGAAGTTTATCTTCTAACTGGACGCAAAGGAAAAGCTTGACAAGCATGAGGACCTATATGCAAAACTACATGTTCACTTATCTCAGCTGATAGTGACCTGACAGTCGTAGGGGTGTGCATTCGGTTATAACCGAACCGAACCGAATTTTTTTTCGGTTAACCGAAACCGAATTGTTGGAAAAATTGCTACCGAAAACCAAACCGAAATAATTTCGGTTTTACAACCGAACCGAAGTAATTATTTCGGTTATTACCGAAAACCGAATTTTAAAACCGAAATTATATAAAAGTCATTGCAATTGCAGAAAAACAATAATAAAATTTCAGTTTTGCATGGAGAACTAACTTGCTAGTTCACAAGCACCAAATTAAAGCATTCAAAATCAGAAAAATGCTAACATAAAAAAACTAAAAGAGTATGCAGCCATAATGATTAATGAGCCATCAGCCAAGTAATAATTGAAATAAAAAGGACCAGGAAACAACAAGTTTTTTTGATCTTTTCTGCTTATACCAGCAAGTAGTGTAATTAAAAATTAATGCAATTAAACTATCTAATGAAGCACTGTAATTGCAAATTAGTGCATTTGAAATGAGAGTAACTATGGTCTATGCAGATTGCAGGCTACTGGACAGTGCCACAGTGGACAAAGAGCACATGATACAAACTACAGAGCACTGCATTGCTAAAAATATGTTATTCTGCTGAATGCCTGAATCGATAAAAATATGTTATTATGTTAAAATAATATAAATGTTTTAAAAATTATGGTAAATTCGGTTATTTATTCGGTTTTTCAGTTAACCGCGGTTAAAAACCGAAATACCGAAAAACCGAATTGTAGAATTTACCGAAATATGAATATTGGTTAACCGAACCGAAATTATTTCGGTTATTCGGTTCGGTTTTCGGTTAACCGAACCGAATGCACACCCTTAGACAGTCAATTTACATGAACATAGTAATTCTTGAAGAAAGAAACAAATTGAACCAGAAAGCATTCTTTGGGACTATACAAGTTCATCTGTGATGCCAGCCAAGACATTTCCCAAATAGAAGAGCTTCAGAGTCGAGCATGTGCACAAGCAGAACAAAAAATGTAATATTTTATTATGTTGTAGGTTTTGATTGTAACATACAATTGATGTATATAAGACTGTATGGTGTAGCATAGAAAAGTGTGAAGAGAGCACCGAGCTAAAAGAAAACACTTAGGCTCTCTTTCATCATCTGTGTAAGCAGCTGAGTTTGTTTATACAAACCCAGAGAATTCTTCAATATACATCTCAGGTGGGCTTTTTCCGATAAACCCACCTGAAAAGTTTAAAAAGTTTGTTTGTCTCATGCATTTCTTTTTAACTTGAAGAATTCATTTTTGTTCAAAGCTTGACTGAATTTTAGTTAATTTACAAACTCATATGTTCATACTCTAAAAAGGTTTGAAAAAGTTTTGTAAATTAACTAGATTGTATTCAACCCCCCCCCCCCTTCTACAATCTAGGTTGTATTGTTCTGGGAATAACAAGTGCTATTTGTAGATGATAAAATGACCAGATAAATTCAAATGTCTAATTTGATCGTTGGAACGTACGATATATAGGACTGCGTTTTATGATATAAATTAAAGAGTTCGAAAAGAAGATTAATCTTAATCGCTACGGCACAAGCGATTCAATTTCACGTCTTCTACTGAATTCCTTGATTCCTTTTGAGCGAAGTGTGGCCTTAGATCTCCCAAAGTTTCCTCTCCTCAAAGCCTCGAAATTCCAAAACCCTAGCTGTGTGCAGCTGCCCCTAGGTCTCAATTTTGATTTCTGTTGTGTGTCTAGCTTTAAGGAGAACGAGAATATATATAGGCTTCAGTAGGGATCATGGACAACTAGGTCGGGCCTTCCAATGACATTCCGAGTCAAGCCCAATGTCATTAAATATTAATTCAATCCACTAAAGAATTAATATTTGCATTACCATTCCTAATACATCAATTCTTTTATTATTTAATTCGGCTCCTATATTATTTGCTTATTAAATTCCCCACGTTTAAGATATCATATGCCCATTAATTAATTAATCACTGACAATTAATTTAATTAATATCTTATTTATCCTTGATCATCCACTCAACCTTATAATTATGTCAGAAATTAATCTGCCTTCAGGGCTTCACATAATTATCTTTATGAGCTTTCAAGATGACATCATCAACCCGAATATTATCAGGACATGAATTCCTTCTGTAATTAATATCACACTCTGCATGCAATGTCATTGCTCAACACATAATATTGTAATTAATAATTAATTACATCTTATATGAATCAAAGCATGTGCATTGCATACAAGTGTCAATCACTACATCCGGATTAAGAACCTAAACAATAATAATATCATAGAATCTTAGTTCTTCTTAATTGTCAGAATAGAAGAACAATTCTAATATTTTGATCATGTTCAATATACACAAAGTATACATATATTATTCAATAGTCAAGATAAACTATTCCCAAATAACACTTTAGTCATTCCAGTGGTTTGTCTAGTACCACTTAGACTGTGAACGTTTATTATATTATATACAGACGCTGATAATCTAATCTTCTGTTATCCCATTTGATACTAGATTATCCACAATATATAATAAACAGACAATGTAATAATATGCAATCAAGATTCTCAATAAAATGGTCAATGTTTATATACTTCAAACGAATAGTTAAGTATAAAACCCAACAATCTCCCACTTATACTCAAGCTATTCTTTGAGTATATCAGTGTTTATTACAAGCAATCCAATACCAATTTAAATAACTACTATGTGACCAGACATCTGACTCCTATCGCCTCCACGTGTTCCTCAAAAGCCTTAGCTGGTAAGCACTCCGTGAAAGGATCTGCCTGGTTGTCCTTCGATGCTATATCGGTCACAACAATATTTCCTCGCTTAATGAACTGTCGTATGAGGTGATACTTACGCTCGATGTGTTTTGCTGCCTTATTTTCTCGTGGTTCCTTTGTATTTGCAACAACACAAGTGTTGTCACAATAAATTGTGATATGCCGTGGAAAATCAGGAACTACATCCAAATTCAACAGGAAATTCCGGAACCATACTGCCTATTTGGCTGCCTCAGAAACTGCCACATATTCGGCTTCCATGGTTGAGCCTGCGATGCATTTCTGCTTCACACTCCTCCATATTACGGTTCCACCTCCTAATGTAAAAACACACCCCAAGGTTGACTTCCTCTTATCCCTATCTGTCTGGAAATCTGAATCAGTATATCCCACATGCAACAAGTCTGAGGCCTTGTAAATTAACATATACTTCTTAGTCCTTCGCAGGTACTTAAGTATTGTTTTTACTGCACTCCAATGTTCATGGCCTGGATTAGACCGATATCTACTGACCATGCCCATGGCAAAGCAAATATCAGGCCTCGTACATAACATAGCATACATTAAGTTTCCGCATGCTAAAGCATAAGGAACTGCTTTCATGTTCTTTATCTCTTTAGGTGTCGTAGGACACTGCTCCTTCGATAGAGAAACTCCATATTTGAAAGGTAAATTACCCTCCTTAGAGTCTTGCATGTTAAAACGAGCCAATACCTCATCAATGTAAGGTTCTTGAGATAAAGCCAACATCTTTTTCTTGCGATCTCTTATTACTTTGATCCCAATGATGTATGCGGCTTCACCTAAGTCTTTCATTTCAAATTGTTTGAACAATCATGCCTTAATTAATGACAACATCTCTACATTGTTTCCAATGAGTAAAATGTCATCTACATATAACACTAGAAAAACCACTGCATTTCCCTCACTCTTCCTATACACACATGCTTCGCTTGGACTCTGATCATATCCATATGACTAGACTGCCTGATCAAAATGAATGTTCCAATACCTGGAAGCTTGTTTTCGTCCATAAATAGACTTCTTAAGCTTACACACTAGATGCTCTTGGCCTTCCTTAATGAATCCATCTGGTTGTTGCATATAGATGGTTTCCTCAAGACTTCCATTAAGGAAAGCTGTCTTGACATCCAATTGTCAAATCTCATAATCGAGATGAGCTGCTATAGACAAAAGAATTCGGATTGACTTAAGCATAACTACCGGCGAAAAGGTTTCCTCATAATCGATCCCTTCTTTCTGAGTATACCCTTTCGCAACAAGTCTTGCCTTTCAGGCTTTCACATTTTTATCAGATCCGCTTGTTCTCTTGTAGATCCACTTACATCCAATGGGTTTTACACCTTTGGGAGGTTCCACGAGCTCCCAGACTTGATTGGAATACATAGATTCCATCTCAGATTGCATAGTCTTATGTCATAGATCTGCATCCTTATCGTGTAGTGCTTCTTCGTATGTCCTGGGATCCTCGTCATGTTCACCAGAGACTATTAAAACACAACATAAGTAATGTATTAAGCGTATGAAACGTAATAACATAAGTAATGTATTAAGCGTATGAAACGTAATAAATAAAGTCTAAAAACTAATAACATAAAATTATTAAAAAATTATGAATTAACATAATTATAAATTTAAAAAAAAATCATATATGAAAAAGCCTTAAGCAACCTACCTACTCCAAATTGCCTAGGAAGAGGAGATGAATGAGGGAATTTATGTGTTAAAAGTACGGTCACGGGGAATTAATACAATAATTTTGTGTAATCAATGATTATTATATGTGCAACTATTTATGTAAATAATGTTATTTGTCAAATCTCAATCGAATAAATTATATCTTATATATAATAATCGTAAGAGAATCTTATTCAAAATTTTGGTAGTCTGGTCCTTGTATGATCATTGTACAACCAAATTAATAAGGATTGTTAGATCTTAAATGATAGATGAGAATAGTTAGATCTAATATTAAAAACTGTACATGATATGATTAATAGTACGATTATATTTAAAAACTAAAAAGTGTATTTGATTAATAGTAGGATTATTTTTAAAAACTAAAAAGTGTATTATGATAATCTAAACCAAATATAATTGATTTTTTTGTATTAGAGGATTCTTTATGTAAAAATTGGTAACTCTCTTTTTTACTTCAATTTATGAGTAGTTCCAGACTTCCAGTTTGATAATAATTGTTAAACCAAATTTTGAGATATCGATTCATATCAATTACATTATTAAAAATTTCTCAATGTAATGCTCATGTATACCATAACTAAAAATCATATCAGTTACGTTATTAAAAAAATCTCAATATAATGCTCGTGTACCATGGCTAACAATAATACATCTGCATCATATGTTATAAGATAGACGTAAGAGAAATCATGTACATGAATTTATGTTGCAAATTTTAATGTAAAAATTACAAGTAAAACGAATTAGTTAATTAATATCAACATAACACTTTTTTTAAGGGACATAGAATTTGATTCATTCAAATTATATTATATTATTTTACATATAAGAAATATAAAAAGGATAATATTAAATATTATGAAAAATTGAGAGTTTCATATTTATTAACGATAATAAATATATAGAGAAAAAGGATCATGAGGTTTATCTCACCATATTTTTCCTAAGATCACAATACAATACATGTAAACAAATAAATATAATCATCTATTGTCAAATATTTACCTAACATATATTTTGATTTATTTATAAATTAGAAAAATGAGTAATTAGATACTAACTTACTGAAAGACATATGTGTAGGCCTATTTGTAAACACTGAGGATTCTACTCAACTTTAATTAAGATGTAATAAATAAATAATAAAAATCAAATGTCACAGGAATCTCAGAAGATTATATCTGTCAAAGAATGAAGATTAAAGTCATCTACGGACTTGAAGTGATTCTACATTGAAAGAAGATCAATTTGTTGATCAAGCCTCGGTGAAGTATTCAAGCTCAGTGGATTTATTAAAGTTATAGAGATTTCAAGTGGTGACAGCAAAAGATACTGGTTACAGAGTTCTTGAATGAAAAGGAAGTCAATCACTGCTTAAAGTCAAACAGATAAAGAACAGACATTGTCGTTAGTCACTCGTGAACTAGACAGTACATTGAGTGTCAACGTACTAATATGTTTATTCTTTATCTAAGTTTTAGTGATTCAGAAATTAATTGAGAAGTCAACTAATTCTATTTATTCTCTTATAAATAATTAATATTATTAAGTAAATTATTTATTAAATTAATTCTGTAAAGAATTAATTTAATACATAATTTATTTAGTTAATTATTTAAATTAGAATAAAAATGAACTAGGAAGACTTAGGTTTAAACTAGGAAGACTCTGTTTTTTTAAACTAGGAAGACTCACAAGTGAGTCTTCCCGATTGTCTTCCTAGAGTAAACCCTAGTCTTCCCGGTTGTCTTCCATATTCATTTCTTGTCTTCCCGAAAGTCTTTCAAGGCAAAAAGGATTGTTTTTCTGCTTGTCTTCCTAGTGCAAATTGTATTCTGTTAAAATGCATTGCACGTGGGTTTACAAAAAGAAAAGCCATGATATAAATACAAGACATAAGACATTACAATCATTCATTCACAAGACATAAGAAAACATACAGGACATTCAACATCAAATTAAAAGCACTGTCTTCAATTCTCTTCAACTGTCAAGCTTCAATTCTGCAGGAGAAATTAATTCTTGATTGTTCTTAAACATTTAATCCATAAGAATTGTTTCTCTTGTACTACCTTGACTTTCTAGCGGATCATAATCCCTAGATTTTATATCGAACTACTTTTTAGTATTCGATCCTTTTTATTACAAAAATAGATAAATTCATGTCGAATTTATTCTAGGTTTGTTTTATTAAGAACCCTTGTAATCAGTGATCAAATTGTAACACTCGTCAAGTTTAATATAAGTTATATTTAACTTGAATATTGTTTCAGTTTTATTCCGCATTAATTTGTTCTAAATTGTTAAATCTTTAAAAGGACAAATTCGATTAAACGGTATAGTTTGTATTCAACCCCCCTTCTACAAATTTATCAGGACCTAACACTTACTAACAAAAATTTTAGTTTTGAATCATCTCAATAACATATTAATGTTACATATTTCAAAAATTCACAAAGAATTAAAATTTTGAATAATATTATTTTGAATAAATACATATAAAATATGTGTCTTTTGCACATGGTAAATGCAATACGAAATAATTTATCCAAAAATGTATTTTACGCTCCCTGCGTTCGACCCAATTGTTAACATTTGGGTGGGGGAACGAAAATTAAGAAATGTAAAGAAAATGGAGAAAAGTGGGTAAGTTGGTGGGACTTGCTAAAATTAATGAAGAAAAATATACTATTTTATGAAATGTTAAAAATTGGATGGGACATCTTAAAAAGAAAAGTGTTGACAATCTGTTGGGACAGAGGGAGTATATTTTATTTATAATTTTGATCATCACGATACAATAACATTAAAAAAAATAGTTCAACTTTAAAATAAGTAGATAATAATCGTCAGGTGTTCGAACTCCATCAACGATTTATCAAATATAAAATTATTATTTTTATCTCTAAATATATTAAAAAAAGAAAGTCCAGAGTTTTGATCGTTAAGGAACGATAATACAACAAAAAAGTAAGTATCTTTGAATATTAAAATAAATAGATTAAAACTGTTTGATATAATGTCAAGTAATATTTTATACGTTAATAGATAAATTATTTTTGTAAAAGCCCAAGATTCGAAATTCGCCAACAATAAATAAAACAAATATATTTTAGAATTATAAATAGTAATAAAATTGCAATTTATAAAAAGAATATAAATACTAATAATATTGTGAATTAATATAATAAAAAATATTTAAAAAATATTTGTGCATTGCATGGGCTATAAGCTAGTTAAATCCTTATATATAATAAGCGTAAGAGATGTCTTATCCAAAACTTTGGCCATGTACCGTTAAATCGATAATGACCGTTGATCTTAAAATAGATGAATGAGAATCGTTAGATCTAATATTAAAAAGATTTATTTTAATGATATAAACTATGAGCAGGTTTTCTAAGTTGACTAGAATTCTCAATGTAAAAATTCGTAACTTCAAATTCTAAGTTGAGTACGTTTATTTGATTCTTGGTCTATACTTTAATTCTTATTTGAGTTGGTTTTTTTTTAATTTTATTCCTAAGTTGAATAGAACTAATATAAAAATTCATTATTTTATTCTTTCTTCAGTTTTAGGGTAGTTTTAATTGGAAAAGAATTTGTTAAACTATCACTAAATTAAAAATTATTTTGTGAGTTTTATGTGTGATATAAATTTGTTTTTAAATCTGATTTTTAGAACTTAAGATACAACATCAATAATGTATTGAGCGTATAAAACGTAATAAATAAAATCTAAAAACTAATAACATATAATTAATATAATTATAAATATTAAAAAAATGTGTATTGCACGGGTTATAAGCTAGTATATATAATAAGCGTAAGAGAGATCTTATCCAAAACTTTGGTCCATGTACCGCCAAACCAATTATAACCGTTGATCTTAAAATCGATGAATAATAACCGTTAGATCTAATATTAAAAAGTTTATTTGATTGTTAGTAGAATTATATTAAAAAACTAAAAGTGTATTATAATAATAGAAATCAAATATGAGTAGGTGATATGGGCCGAAAAATAATCCTAGAAGTGCAATTAATTACATATTAATTAGACCCGGATTGGTCCAAGAGCACGACCCAATAAGAAAGGCCCGAAACCCTAATTATTTATTAATTTCGTAATTAATAAATAGGGAAAATATACAGCTCAGGAAAGGAGTCCAAAATATGGAAAATTCATCAAAGAAGGATCCAGAATCCCAATTAAAGGAAATAATGAGTCATAGTCATTATCAACAAGGAAAAGACTTGTCCACCAAGAAATACAATATTTATCCATTATCAAAAAGGAGACTTATTCGCTAAGTCTCCTAAACATACTCTAAATACGAGGCTCCAGACGCCTATATAAGGACCCTGATCCTTCACAATAGAACTACGTTTTGGACACAGCTCCATACGTCATCTACAACGTTTTAGACTTCATCCTCGAATAAGGACATACAAGTCACTACGTTCTTGGTGTGCCCATGCCGCCATAGCCCCGAGGGCAACACCAAGAACTACGTCTTTGGCTTGATTCTCAGCACTGATTGAGATACGTAGGCATCTTGTGAGGACTGATTTAGTCACGAAACACAAGAGCAGCCATTAAAGCTCGAAGCTCTCTTAAACCGTAGCAATTAATTTACAAGTACACTTTTTAATCCATAACATTTGGCGCCGTCTGTGGGAAGACAACATCAACCATGGCAAACACACGAAGAACAACTCGAGATACTCAAACTTCTGAGGAGCTTCCTATCACCTCTGAGGCTGATACTCTCGGAAATCAACCACCGCCAACTACTGGCATTCAAGGGGCGAATATCCCCCTAACCACCACTCAAGGACCCGAAATCCCAATTTCGGTTGAAGGGACGAATCCCCTGAAGATGGTCATTCATGGATCTAATCCACAAGAGACCGCTCACCAGCAACCAATCACAACCTCCCAACTGCTCATGAATGCACCAAGCGGTCTTCAACTCCATACTACTGATCTTCCTCAATACTCAACTCAAACTTTGGGGATGTCGGGCTATGGCATGCCCCCTCGACCCATGGCGGACGGTAGTGGCCTCAATCCCACCTACCACGAGTTATACGTTCCTCCTTATATACAAGGTCTGGGACCCCAAAATCTATAAACCCAAACTCGAAGAACCCCTTTGATTCGAGATTACTCGGGACCCTACACCGAAGATGAGAATGACTCAACTGGACAAGAAAGGGATGTTGCCCCAATGAGAAGACGTTCTTCTCAAACAAATCGGGAACAATCCCAAACTACTAAGGAAAAGATTGCGGCCCATGAGGCAGAGGCTGCAAGGCTCAAAAAATTATTGGCAGAAGAGGAAGCAGCAAGAGCACAACGAGTCCCTGTGATTAATTTGGATCCGACACCAAGAAGAACCAAGAGGGCTGAAGCCCCAAGGGGTGATCCTAATGTTTTATTGCCCCTAGGAGATCCTGATGATCCTACACCACCATTCACTCAAGACATCATGAAAGCTACCATATCCAGGAAATTTAAGATGCCAACGATTAAAGCTTATGATGGAACGGGAGATCCCGTGAATCATGTAAGAACCTTATCTAATGCACTACTGTTGCAGCCAATCAATGATGCGGTCAAGTGTAGGGCGTTTCCACAAACCTTGGCAGGCATGGCCCAACGTTGGTATAGCCGTCTTCCTCCCAACTCTATTGGGTCTTTCAAGGAACTAAGCAAAGCATTCATCAACCAATTTGTTAGTGGAAGGGTGCACGAGAAAAGTTCTGCATCACTCATGAGAATCCAGCAAGGAAAGAATGAAGCTTTAAGGGATTACATCAATCGATTCACCCGGGAGGTTCTGAAAGTCCCAGACTTAGAGGACAAAGTAGCTATGATAGCCCTGCAGCAAGGAACCACCGATGATCACTTCAAAAGATCATTGGCAAAACATCCACCCGAGAGCATGCTGAAGCTCCAAGATAGATCCGGGAAGTACATCAAGGCCGAGGAAAGCATAAGAAAGTATGAACCCACTACTGGTGGTAGTGGAAATTCAAAGAAAAGAAAGGAGACCCAGGAATATGATGTTAAGGAAAAGTTTCCTAGAACGTCAAAGGATTCTGATTCTCCACCTAAGAGGAACAATTTTGGGCCAAGGTTCACGGAGTATGCAAGATTAAACACTCCCAGGAGCCAAATTCTGATGGAAATAGCAAAGGAAGAGGATCTTCGATGGCTGAAGCCACTGAGGACTGACATGTCTAAAAGGAATCAGAACCAATTCTGTCAGTTCCACAAAGAAGTTGGTCATGACACGGATGATTGCAGACAATTGAGAGATGAGATCGAGTTCTTAATCCGAAGAGGAAAACTCGATAAGTTCACTAAGGATGGGAATCGAGGAAATCAACAAGGAAACTATGAAATGAAAGACTATGATAGGAGGGACAACGATCAAGATCGTAATCCTAAGCCCCGAGGGCCTGACATCAACATGATATTTGGAGGACCGACTGTTGCTGGGTCCTCCCGAAACTCAAGGAAAGCTTATGCCCGAGAGGTAATGACTGTTGAAGGAGAAGCACCGAAACGTGCCAAGACAGAAGTAGCTATTAGCTTTGATGATTCTGACCTTGAAGGGGTGAAGTTCCCCCATGATAACTCGTTGGTCATTATACCTGTAATAGGCAACTCTAAAACCAAGAGGGTTCTGGTAGATAATGGAGCTTCCGTGGACATCTTGTTTCATGACGCCTTCATCAAGATGGGATATACCGATTCACAATTGACTCCTTCAAACATGCCCATATACGGGTTTAATGGGGTTGAATCTAAAGTAGAGGGAACTATTCAGCTCCCTATGACAATAGGGCAAGGTTCACAAACGGCAACTCAAATGTTGAACTTCTTGGTGATAAAGGCAAACTCAACTTATAATGCAATCCTTGGGAGGACAGGCCTTCATGCATTCAAGGCTGTTGCCTCAACTTACCATTTAAAAATCAAGTTCCCAACAAGGAACGGGGTTGGTGAAGAACAAGGAGATCAAAAGATGGCTAGGATTTGCTACTTAGCCGCGTTAAGGCCTGATGGAGTCGGGGGGCAGGTTCTCCCAATCGAGGTTATGGATTCAAAAGACGATGAAGAAAGAAGGGGAAAGCCAACTGAGGATTTGATCCTTATCCCCTTAGTTCCAGGAGAACCAAATAAAGTCACTTATATTGGAGCACTGTTGCCTATACCCTAGAAGGGCAAGATTATATCTTTCCTCCAAGAGAATGAAGATGTTTTTTCTTGGACAACAACAAATATGCCAGGGATTGATCCCAATTGATAACTCACAAGTTGAACGTAGATCCCAAAAGGAAGACGGTGAAGCAGAAGAAGAGAAATTTTGCTCCAGAAAGGCAAGAGGCCATTAAACAAGAAGTAGAAAAACTTCTAGAGGGCGGGTTCATTGAAGAAATACAATTTCCGGAATGGTTGGCTAACCTAGTGATGGTCAAAAAGGCCAATGGAAAATGGAGGATGTGTGTGGACTTCACTGATTTGAATGATGCATGTCCTAAGGATTGTTTTCCCTTACCAATGATTGATGCCCTAATAGATGCCACAACTGGGCACGAGATGCTGAGTTTCATGGATGGCTTCAGTGGGTACAACCAAATCAAAATGCACAAAGATGACATCTCCAAGGTATCATTCATCACTGACTTTGGTGTTTTTTGTTACCAAGTCATGGCATTTGGACTTAAGAATGCAGGAGCAACATACCAAAGGTTGGTGAACAAAATTTTTGAACACCTGATTGGAAAAACCATGGAGGTCTGTGTGGATGACATGTTGGTTAAAATCCTCGATAAGGCCGATCATATAAACCATCTACGAGAATTTGAAGTGCTGAGGCACCACAAGATAATGTTGAATCCAGCTAAATGTGCCTTTGGTGTAGGCTCGGGAAAGTTTTAAGGCCTGATGGTTTCCAAGAGAGGAATCGAGGCTAATCCCGATAAAATCAAAGCAATTCTAGACATGGAACCACCACAGACTGTCAAGGATGTCCAGAAACTAACGGGAAGAGTGGCAGCTTTGGGAAGATTCATCTCCAAGTCAGGAGAGAAGTGCTTACCTTTCTTCAAAGCACTTAAGAACGTGAAAATTTTTGAGTGGACAACTGAAAGCCAAGAGGCCTTTGAGGCCTTAAAGAAATACATGGTTGAGGCACCACTATTGGCAAAGCCAAAGCCATGAGAAATTTTCTATTTGTACTTGGCGGTTTCTAACACAGCCCTTGGAGCCGTTTTGATAAAAGAAGAATTGAAGGTTCAGAAACCCATCTACTACGTAAGTAAGATTCTACATGGGGCAGAAATAAACTACTCTACGATAGAGAAGTTTGCCTTAGCCTTGATAATGGCCTCAAGAAAGCTACGCCCATACTTCCAGGCACACAAGATAGAGGTCTTAACCAATCAGCCTCTAAGAAACATCTTGCATAGCCCTCAAGTTAGTGGAAGGTTGATCAAATGGGCTATTGAATTGGGAGAATTTGACATCAAGTACAAGCCTCGAACGGCCATAAAAGCTCAAGCACTCGCTGACTTCAGGGTTGAATGCACTATTGACAACTAGGAAGTCGGGGGGGGGGGAGGAAATGATAGATGAAGACAAGAAAGATGAAGACATGGTGTCCAAAGAGTGTTGGGTGCTCTATTTTGATGGAGCATCAAAAACAAAATCAAGTGGAGCAGGTTTGGTGCTACAAAGTCCTGATGTATTTCTCATAGAGTACGCACTAAAACTAGACTTCCAAACGACAAACAATGAAACTGAGTACGAAGCCCTGATAGCTGGCTTAGGGCTGGCTGGAGCCTTGAGAGTTAAAACTCTGAAATTATGTGGAGACTCAAGGCTAGTGGTTTCCCATATAAATGGGGAGTTTGAAGCCAGAGATGAAGTCATGGCCAAGTACCTAAAACTTGTCAAGGCCATCATGACTCAGTTTGATGAATGCTATGTGGAACACATTCCAAGGGAAGAAAACATGAAGGCCGGTGCCTTGTTTAAGTTTGCCTCTTCTAAAATTGAAAACTACGCAGGAAGTGTATACTTCCAAGTCTTGAAGACCCCAAGCATCAATGGAAAGTTGGTAGCACCCATTGATGTTGCCAGTTGTTGGATGGATCCAATCAAATCCCATCTGGAAACTGGGTGGTTACCCAACGACACTTCAGAAGCACGAAAGTTATATGTGAGAGCACTAAGGTATACCCTGATTGATGGAATCCTATACAAAAAGTCTTTCATTGTTCCTTATCTGAAATGCTTGAGACCCCAAGAGGCAGAATTGGCCCTAAGGGAAGTACATGAAGGAATTTGTGGGCAGCACTTGGGGGGCAGAGCCCTTGCTCATAAAATCACTCATCTAGGTTTCTATTGGCCAAACATACTTGCAGATGCTAAAAGCTACGTAAAGAAATGTGAACGGTGCCAAAAGCATGCACCGATGGTTAGGTAACCACCAGAGATGATGACATCCATAAACTCACCTATCCCATTCGCCATGTGGGGAATGGATATACTTGGACCATTTCCAATAGCAAGTGCGCAAAGAAAGTTCTTGATAGTAGCAATCGACTACTTCACCAAGTGGATTGAGGCTAAGCCTTTAGCCAAGATAACCACCAAGCAGGTAATGCATTTCTTCTGGGAGAATGTAATATGCAGATACGGAATTCCACGAATCTTGGTCACAGATAATTGAACTCAGTTTAACAACGATGAATTCAAGAAGTATTGTGACGAGAATGATATCAAGTTACGCTTCACTTCTGTTGCCCATCCTCAAGCAAATGGGCAAGCTGAGGTTGCCAATCGAATTATCCTGGATGGACTGAAGAAAAGAGTTGAACGCTCTAGAAACACTTGGGTAGACGAATTGCTCCCCATATTATGGGCATATCGTACTACTTGTAAAGTCACCACTGGAGAAACCCCCTTTCTGCTGGCATATGGGGCAGAGGCAGTGGTTCCAGTGGAGATTACTCACACATCTCCAAGAATCGAATCTTTTGAGCCAGAGACAAATGAAGAAGCCATGAGGCTGGCCTTAGATCTAATTGATGAAGTTAGAGATGAGGCAAATGCTAAAGTAGTCGAACATAAAAAAAGGGCATCTTTCTACTATAACCTAAGGGTTAAAGAGAGATTCTTCCACCAAGGAGACTTAGTCCTCCGAAAGATTGAGGCATCCAGAGTTGGACAAAAAGGCAAGTTGGCCCCAAATTGGGAAGGACCATATCGCGTTAAGAACGTATTTGGTCGAGACTCCTATAAATTGGAAACCCTGGAAGGGACCGAAGTGCCAAGAACTTGGCATGCTGTAAACTTGAAAGTCTATTATGTTTAAAGTGTGTCTTGACTGGACTCACTATTAGGACAAGTAGAAATAAGGTCGACGAAACCAATCCAAGTTTTTAAACTTGAGGTAGAAAGTGAGAAGTGAATGAAGTTGAGTAAGATTCTACATTTATATAGAAGGAATAGTAGGTCAATGGGCCGGTTGAAAGGAGGGCAACCGACATTAGCCGGTATAGCCCATAAAAGGCTACATGCCCAATTATTAATTGGACCAGTAAAGGTCTTGGGCCCAACTTGAGCCCAATAAAATGGACCTCAAGATGGCACAAGAGGTACAACTTGAAGGAATTTACGATTCTATGTTCGACCCCAAGCGAGATTGAAACGGTTGACTAGCATCCTGGTCGAAAGTATTTGACCAGGGCCTAAAATGGACCATATATTCGATCAGAATCCTGGTCGAAAGAGTTCGACCAGGGCCCAAAATGGACGAAAAATTCGACCAGAATCCTGGTCGAAAGGGTTCGACCAGGAGCCAAAATGGCACCCAAATTCGACCAAAATCCTGGTCGAAAGGGTTCTACCAGGAGCCAAAATAGCACCCAAATTCGACCAGAATCCTGGTTGAAAGGGTTTGTTAGATCAGAATTCAATGATCGTCAGGAGCTAGACTCAACTGATCAGGATTGCTGACGTCATCAGGATTACATGGTCGTCAGGATCAGAATGCATATCAGGACTGGGATCAGGATTGATCATTAGGACTGGAAGCTGATCAGGATTCCTACTTCGAGTTATATTTGGAGTCTAGTTAAACATGGAAGTTTATTCTGTCGGTTCCTGGTTTGTAGTATGTATCTATCAATTATAGATAGGTTTCAATCTTTGTAATTGATTAGGACTTATCATTGATAGAGAAGCTGTGTAGTATATAAACACAGTCTTGGTTTCGATTTATAATTCGAAAGAGAAGCGAATCAAGATAGAAGCTCTTAAGAACATAGAATTTCTTGAGAGAGTTTTTGTAAGCTAGCAGCTCTCAAGAACATCAGAATTTCTTGAGAGAGTTTGTAACAGTTTTATATCAGATTTAATAAAGTTGTTATCTTTCTTTCATATTTGTGATATATACATTAAGAAGTCGATTATCTTATACTATTGTATTCAACCCCCCTTCTACAATAGATTATTACTGGGCAACAATTGGTATCAGAGCAAACTGATTTATTTCTGAATCAGATACGATCTAAAGATGTCGACAACCAAGTATGAAAGCATGAAGATTCCCATCTTGAAGAAATCAGAATATCCAACATGGAGGGTAAAGATGCTGATGTACCTGGAGGCTATGGATCCTGACTATTTGGACAGGATTCGTGATGGACCATATATTCCTACACGAATTGTAGAACGAACAGATACAGTACCTGAACATTATGTGGTCAAGGCTAAAAGTGAATGGACTCCAGAAGAAAAAGCTCATGTACTCAGGGAACCAAAGATAAAGAATATCGTACACAGTAGTCTTGATGTTGTCATGTCAAATAGAGTGATTGCATGCAAGTCTTCAAAAGAAATCTGGGATACTTTGGAAACTCAGTGCCAGGGATCTGCATCTGTCAAGAAAAACAGAAGGGCTCTTTTGATTCAAGAATATGAACAATTTGATGCAAGACCCGATGAGAGCCTAATTGATCTATATGATAGATTTCTGACACCATTGAACAGTTTATCTTTAGTTGACAAGGAATATGAAACTGAAGATTCAAACACCAAGTTTCTAAGAGCTTTACCTGAAGAATGGGACACTCAGACATCGATCATTAGACATCAGTATGATCTTAACATTGTGTCTCTTGATGAAGTCTATGGGATGCTAAGAACTCATGATCTTGAAGTTCAACAGAGGAAGAACAAGAAAAGCAGCAAGGCAAAATCAATTGCTTTGAAAGCAGAGGCTAAATCAAAAGGAAAAGCTATGGAGATCTCTAGAAGTAAAACAAGAATAGTTGAGTCAGATCCTGATGACTCTTCATCAGATACTGATGGCAATGATGATGCCAATACTGATGATGATTCTTCTGACTCAGACATGGAAGAGATGGTTGCTATGATTGTCAGAAACTTCAGAAGGATGAAGTTCAGGAAGAATAGAAGACAAGGCAACTTTCAGAAAAAGGCTTTCAATCCAAACGAAGATAAGTATATCAAAAAGGACAGCAAGGGTAGCAAATTCGACAAGTCAAAGGTTAGATGCTACAAGTGTAATTGTATGGGTCACTTTGCTTCTGAGTGCAAGAAGACGAAGGCACTTATCACATCAAGCAAGGATTGGATGGACTCTTCCTCAGAATCTGATACTGAGGTGGTCAGCTATGCTCTAATGGTCAATGCTGATGTAACTGCTGCTCCTGATGATAAGGTACTAAATACTATCTTTGATTTTGATACTGATAATGCTTCTGAGTTAAGACGTTTTCTAAAGTCATTACATATAAGCTTTAGAAGTCAAACTGCTGAAAATACTAGGATCTTATCTGAGATGTCTGAACTTAGAAAAAGGAATGATATATTAGAAGCTGAATTTTCTCGTATGCAAGAAGTACAAAAAGAATGTGATAATGCGAATCACATGTATGTAGAGATGAAATCCAAATGTACTGCTCTGGAAAAGGAACTTGAAAATGCTAATGAGAAAATCAGAACCTGGACAGACTCTGGTAGGAAATTTCATGAGATTAATACCTCTAAGAATTGGAAAGAGTGTCTAGGATATAAGTCAGATGAGGATAAGAAATTGAAAGAGAAAATTGTCATTGATGAGACAGTCATTCCAAAGACCTATAGACATGTTATAGATACAACCAAATCTAAGATTACTCCTGTTAATTTTGTTTTTGGTAAGGATTCCAATTCTACTTTTGAAAAGGGATCTACTTCTACACAAGGAATTAAAATCATAAAGTCTAAACCTGTCTTGAATAAAGTCATTAAGAATGTAGGTTTATTGTCTCAGAAACAGCTTAAGGATAAAATCTGTGAGGTGACAGATAAGAAAAAGGAAGCTACTGTTAAGAGAAACAGGAATGGTAAAGTTGGGACCAACAAAGAGAATGGTTACAAATATATCCCAAATGCACCTAGAAAGTGTTGTTTTAACTGTGGTAACTCTAATCATCTTGCTATTGATTGTAAGAAGAGTAAGAAGGAGATTACTGATATTCCTAAGTCTGATGTTAGGAATAGATCAGTATTTTATAAACCACAGAAGTCCTGTTTTCATTGTGGTAGTATATGGCATTCTATTTATACTTGTAAAGATTATCATGAGTTGTACTATAACTTTTATGATCCAATGCCCAAAGTTAATAATAATAGTGCAAACTCTGGTAGCATTAAGAATGTCAAGTTGGAACATGCTTTTGTTAATACTGATACTGACAAAGCAAATCCTGATGGAGTAAATCCTGTCAGGACTGCTAAAGTCAGAAAGTCTTCTGCTGTGAAATTTAATAAATTGCATGGAAAAGGAACCCAACAAGTATGGGTTCCTAAATGTTCTAACTAGTGTGTTTCTATTCTGATTGCAGGGTAAAAAGAAAAATGTGTTAGTCATGGATAGTGGATGCTCTGTGCATATGACTGGAAACAAAGCCCTGTTATCAGAATATGAGGAAAAAGCTGGCCCAACTGTGTCTTATGGAGATGGCAACATTGGACAAACCTTGGGATATGGCAATATAATCATTGGAAATGTCATCATTGAAAAAGTAGCTCTAGTGAAGGGACTAAAACACAACCTATTGAGTATTAGTCAAATCACTGACAGAGGTTATCATGTCAAATTCTATTCCACACATTGTGAAGTAGTCAGTAAAGAAATAGGAAAGATAGCACTGACTGGCTACAGGCATGGTAACATATATGAAGCCAACATTCAATCAAATACTGATGACTCCCCTACCTGTCTGATCAGTAAAGCTTCAGTAGATGAAAGTTGGAATTGGCACAAGAAGCTTTCTCATCTCAACTTCAGCAATATCAATGAGTTGGTTAAGAAAGATTTAGTGAGAGGATTACCAAAAGTGTTATATACTCCTGATGGACTCTATGATGCATGTCAGAAAGCAAAACAACGAAGGACATCATTCTAGAGTAAATCAGATTCCTCTATTGGAGAACCATATCACATGCTACATCTTGATCTATTTGGTCCAGTCAACATCATGACCATCAGTAAGAAAAGATACACTCTTGTAATTGTTGATGAATATTCTAGATTCACCTGGGTGTATTTTCTGCACAGAAAAGATGAGACTCCTGAAGTTCTGTTGGATCATGTAAGAATGATTGAGACAACCACAAAGTACAAAGTTAAGATACTGAGAAGTGATAATGGTACTGAATTTAAGAATTCAAAGATGGAAGAGTTCTGCAAATACAAAGGAATCATTCAACAATTCTCTGCTCCTGGCACACCTCAGCAAAATGGAGTAGTTGAAAGGAAAAATAGAACTCATATTGAAGCTGGCAGAACTATGTTGGAAGAAGCAAAATTACCTACATATTTCTGGGCAGAAGCAGTCAACACAGCATGCTACACTCAAAATCTCACATTAATAAACAGACATGGTGTTACTCCTTATCAGTCACTCAAGGAAAAGAAACCAAGTCTGAAGCATCTGCATGTGTTTGGCTGTAAATGTTTTGTTCTCAGAACTCATCCTGAACAGCTAGGGAAATTTGAAACAAAGGCTGATGAAGGAATTTTCAAAGGCTATCCTGCATCAAGAGCCTTCAGAGTTTTTAATTTGAGGACAAGGACTGTCATGGAGTCAATTCATGTATCTTTTGATGACAAGAAGATAGCTGGAATCAATGAAGACTCTCATGATAGATTGATTTTTGAAAATGAAGCTACCAAGGAACCTGAAGAAAGAGAATCAGATCTTGTCCATACATCAGATCCTGATGGGTCACCAAAACCTGATGACACACCAGATGATGATGGTGCAAATACTGATGATGCAATCAATAGTAATACTTCTAGTAGTGCTAATGTTGAGGGGGAGCAACAACATTCTACTACAAGTTCAGAGTCAACTCAATCATCAGGACAGAATTCTTCAGATACTGATTCAAGTGATGATCCTGATAACTTATCAGGAGGACATAGCAATAATTCAGGGGGAGCTTCAAGACAAGCATGTTAGGCCGATTACACAATATATAATCAATATTAATACTTAAGAACACTGTTTATGAATCAACAACTGAATTATATAAAATAACTCTTCTCTCAGTGATGTTAAAGAATCACAGAGAGCTGCTAGGTTACAAGAATAATGTATTCAGTATTCGCATCCCTTTTAGGGTTAACCTATCTGTGTTTATATAATACACAGTTACATAATCAATCTCTAATTGATATTCCTATAAATTAGCTATACAAATTATATCAAATTAGGATTGCTTCTGTCTTCTGTTCCGTTTCCTTAACTGTCTCAATATATCTTGCTTCTTTCCATCTTCAAGATATATTGCTTCTAGAATCTTTATATTTGTTAGGCCCATTACACAATATAATCAAGTATGTATACGAGAATAACAATCAAGAACACTTTTTATAAATCAACAAACTGTAATTATATTAACAGTTTCTCTCTTAGTGATGTTAATGAATCACAAAGAGCTACTAGGTTACAAGAATAATATATTCAATGTTCGCGTCCCTTCTAGGGATAACCTATCTGTGTTTATATAGTACACAGCTACTTACAATCCATCTCTAATTGATATTCCTATAAGTTAGCTATACAATTGATATCAATCAAGGATTGCTTCAGTCTTCTATTCCGTTTCCTTAGCTGTATCAATATATTCTGCTTCTTTCCATCTTCAGAGTATATTGCTTCTAGAATCTTTATCTTTGCACCGACAGCTAAGTCAACTTTCACCACGTCAGACTTTATCAAACTCTGACTGGCTTCAATGTGAACTCTTCACCCAGTCAGACTTTATCAAACTCTGACCGTCTTCTATATAAACTCTGATATGTACCTGGTACTTAAACACTGATGAACAAACGTCAGCAATTATATCTAACAATCTCCCCCAACTTGTGCATAATAAAAATGTACAAGTTAAAAAGATAATTGATGATGTCAAAACATATAACAAATGCAGTGTTTAAAATATAACAGAGTTTAATTTTAAAACAGAGTTTAAATTTAACTTAGAATAGAAAACATAAAAACTTACAGTCAGACTTTACTGAATTTCTTGGATATCAGGTACAGTCCTGATATAATCTGACAGTAACTTTCTCTCAGCTCGATCTAGTTCAGCAATCATATCCTTCTTCAGCTCCTTCAATTCTGGTTCATCTTCACCAATTTGATAAATGGCAGCCCTTAAAGAATAGATGTTGTTCTTGTTCATTTCATTGCCAAGTCTGATATAAAAAGCCTTATCAGACTCTAGATTGAACTCTAGAACTTTCTTATTTAGTGCAGTCCTGAATCTAGCACTATTTTTCTTCATTTCCACCAACTTTCCATGTGCATCTCTGTACTTAGGAATATAAGCACTGGAAACATTTCCTCCAAAAAGAACTTTCGATTTCATCATTCTGTCTTTTAAAACCATAGCAGCATTATGAGTATTTCTATTTTTGATCTTCAGGAGATATAGAACATACTCTAGCTCTTCCCAGAATTTTAGACAAATATCATCTTCTCCAATTCTGTAAACTCTGCCATCAGCCATAAAGTATAATAAAAACTCCTTCTTCAAGCCTCTGTGGTAAATCATCTGAACAGATTCTAGTTTATCAAGGTTTTCTTGAGTAACCCCAACACCAGGTTCTGCCAGTGATGTATGATCTAAAGGACTATTATTAACTCTTTTCTCTCTGTGGGAACCCAAACCAGATTTATCATAAGATTGTTTTCCAAGTACTGTTCTGGTTTGTAGAAAGTTCACCTGGCTAGGCTTCAGAGTTTCAGGTAATGAAGATCTTTTGAAACCTTGGAGTGGTGAAGATAGCTGAGTTTGCACAACTTGAGCACTGTCAGAGGTTGGCACATTCTTAACAATAACATCAACTTGAGCATTGTCAGAGGTTGAATAATTCTTCTTTTCCAGGTTAGGCTCTTCAATCATCACACCTTTACCTTTATCAACGTTTGAACCAATAGGCCTCCTTGAGTACTGTAAACTCTGATCAGAGTTTACATTCTCTTTGATAACAATTCCTTTTTCTTTTCTCCTTGGAGCCTTGATAACCTTCTGTTTGTAGATTCCAGCTTCAACATCTTTTCTGTGTTCTTCAGCAAGCAATTTCTCTTCTGCCTGGATATCTTCAATAGTAACATCTTTACCATGTTCTGCTAAGAATAACTGTGTAGCAACTTCTTCATCAGTAACTGGAGATTTAGAGGAAAGAAGTAAACTTCTAACCCTTGAAGAAGACTGCCCTCCAGTGTATAATCTTTTTCCATCAGCATTCTGAGCATCAGAGTTTGATCTCCTCCCTTGCCTTTGAACATTCCTTGTCCTTGGATTTTGACCTTTTGCACCACCATCAGTAGTGTCATCTTTCCGAGTCAGAGTTTGAGAGCTCTTGCATTTGTCTTGAGGCACTCTCTCCCCCTTTTTGACATCATCAGACAGCAAAACTGATGTGAGCAATTCAATGGAATTTGCAATTTCATCCAACTTAGTTGACATTTTGACTTGATTGTCTTCAACCTTGGACAACCTGTAATCAAAAACCTTCTGATCTTTACACAAGGAAATATACAATGATTTATCCTTCTGTTGTGTAAGTTCCCTTGCAGCTATATCATTCCGTAGACCTTCATTAACCTTGTCAGAAGCATCAAAACGATTGTTTAATGATTTGACTTGGATAATTGTGGCTTTGAGATGAGTGAGAAGCTCTGGATTTGTAATCTCTTTAGATGACTTTGTGACAAAGTCTGCAGCTCTCTCATCAGAAAAGATAGTATCCTTGTTCGACCAATTTGAAAAATACATCTCTTGAAAATGCTCAGCCGTAGCTCGATTGACCTCCCGTAGCTCATCAGAGTTTACTGGACTCTCAAATAACTCCTCTTGGGAATGATCAGAACTAACATCATCATTAGCATTCTCTTCATCAGGCTCTGCATCAGAGTTTGCAACAGTCTTTGCAATATTCTCAACATTTTCAGCGACAGCCTCTTGTACTGGAATCTCTGTAATAATCTCTTGAACAGTTTCTGTAGCATGTACAGCAACATTCTCAGTAGCATCAGTATTTAAGGTCTGATCAACTTCCTCACCCTTTTCAATTACCTGGTGAGTAACAGAGAGAATCTCTGTGTGGGTAGCCATAGAATCTTCAAGAATAACTGTGTGATCAGCTTCCACACCCTCTGTTTCATCAAAAACTTCAAGATGGTCAGAGTGTACAGAGTTGTGTGCTTCAAATTCCATATCAAATCCTTGTGACTCAAAAATCTCAGCCTCTGCTTCAGCATTTTCTGTAGCCTCCTGAACAAGAATTTTAGGAGCTTCATCTGCATCTCCATTTGCAGCTTCCTCAACTACATCATCAGCGTTTGATGTAGGAGCTTCATCTGCATCTTTATTTGCAGCTTCCTCAACTACATCATCAGCGTTTGATGTAGGAGCTTCATCTTGAAGAACAGTCTCCATAAAAACTCTATCCTCAGGAACAACATCATCATTTGGAATCTCAAGATCATCAACAACAGTTGAAGAGATATTCTCAGCACCAAACAAATGTGCTGCTACCAATCTTCTCTTTCTCTGATGAAGAGTTTCTTCATCAGTTTCAGTCTCTTCATCAATAGCATCAGACTTTTCCCTATTTGCTCTTCTTTTCTTCATTCTTCTTTTCTGAGGCATATTATCAGCATTTGATGCCCCAGCTTCAGTGTTTATCCTGACAGACTTAACAGCCCTCACTTTAGATTTCTTTGACCTCTGTGGTTGAGACACAGAAGGTCCAGCTTCAGTGTTTATCAGTTGTGGTTGTTGTAGGTTGACTAGGAATTGTTGCACAGATTCAGGCAACATTAACACACCAACATCTCCTTTCTTTTTATCCTTGTTAGTGAGATCAGAGAATATACGTTTATGCAGTTTAAATGAGAGAATAACATCATCCTCTAAGACCTCAACATTAGGACAGCAAAAATTGAATATTAACTGATAAAATCTAGAGAAATAAACAACATTTCTATTCTCTAGCATCTTCTCACCAATATTAGTTAAAACTAATCTAGCAACATCAAAATGACTGCCATAGAGAAGAGAATACCCGATCTGTAGACTATCCGTGGGAATTGCATCCCAATTGGTGCACTTCTTTCCAAAGGCCCGAGTAATGCAATCGAAAAAGAAACTCCATTCCTTGCGCAAAAGTGGCCTTTTGAGTTGACCTATCTTTGTCAAAGGTCCAGAGTAGCCTATCTCCCTCATCATTCTGACTAACTCAAAATCTCCAACAGAGATTGTGAATGCATTGAAATCTTCAAGACCCAAAGCATCACGAACAGTAGTAGGAGTAACAGTAAATTCATCTCCTTGAAACTCAAAAATGATAGATGGAGAACCAGTCTCTCCTCCATTATCATAAGTACCTGTCTGCCAAAAAGTCCGAATTTGAGTTGCAGACAGCTTCGAGGGTGCGGTGAGAGCAGTGCCGATATCAGAGTTTGACAAGAAACTCTGAATCAAATGAAACGCCTCCGGTGCGTTCTCATTTGCTAAAGGAGCTGAGTAGTTGTTAGGAACAAATTCTAACCCAGAAGCAGTAAACATTGTTGTAGCCATTAGAACAGTTTAGAAGAAAACAAACAGAGAATAGATTATAGTGTATGCAGTGAAAGTGTTTGAGACAATGTGTGTGAGTAAAAGCTTATGAAAAGTTGAGGTGTGTAAAAGAATGAACCGTTTATGTGTAGTAAATTTAAATAATAGCAGTGAAAATTAAAACCCAATCGTTTTAATCATTACTACACACAGCAGGCGTCTTTGAAAAATGTGTGAGTGGGACAGATGTCAAACATGTATTCGCTGACAGCTGTATGTAACAACTTCCAATACACACGCGCAGTAAAAATAGCCATATTTACCGCTTTTCACACTGTTCAAAACACTCAACTTCTCTCTCCTCTGTTTAATACAAAAATGAACTGTTTGTACTCATACTCTTTCGAAATTCTAAACAAATGTCTAATCTCAAAATTATAAAATGTCTGAAACCAATAAAATTTATTTTAATCATTAGAGATTAAAATTAAATTACCTCGGCATATTTCACACAATACATCAGTGTTTACCATTTATCCTTCTTTGTCAATAAACTCTTTTCGCAAACTGTACAGGTGTGCATAATTGTGTGTGTAATAGCAGAGTTTACCGAAATCAATATTTAAATCATCTCAAAGTGCATAAAATCCACAACCTAAAGTAGTAAAAACTGGTTGCCTAAACTCTCATGTAAAACATAAAATCTGATTTTATATCTAAACTCTGTATACTGATATCCTTTCATTTGGATATATCTTTTATTTTTCACCCCCTTTATATATATATATATATATATATATATATATTTCATTTATTTATTCCAGTAATCAGTGGTTGGCACTAGTCACCAAAAATCAAAGATTTTAGCCCTTATTTCATACAATAAGTTCCTGGATCTTCCTAGGCACAACATGATCTCAAAGGAATTTGTGCTCTGTTTGGCATCTTTTGATTTGAGGGTGAATTATTTGCACTTAATAATCAGAGTTTAGACTTATCATCAGTTAATACAATTAATTTATGAGAGAAAATGCAAACAGCTAATACAGACTCAGTGTATAGGATCAATAAACTAAGAGATGCTATAAATACAGAAACAGTATCATGCTGTGTTAACTTACTGCACATATTTGAGATCAGAATCTATACAACTCTTAAGGATTCATAATTACTTACTGAGAATTATGCTTCATACAATTTTCTTCATCGGTCCATATGTTTCAGACAAAATTACAATCAGAGTATAGCATTAGACTTTAACTATCAGAGTATGACCAATACTTTTATGACAATCAGAGTTTAGCACCAGAGTTTACGTTCAGAGTTTATGACACTGGTACTCATATCAGTTAATACATGCAAGGAATCATGAGCATAAAAATCAAACATGTATAGTTTTTGAGTCTAACCCGTATCTCTAGTCAAAACCAGAGATCATTCCAAGTTCATTTACCAATCTTGTAAAAGTAGCTTCACTCAAAGGTTTGGTGAAGATATCTGCAAGTTGTTGGTCTGTAGACACAAAATGAAGCTCAATGTTCCCTTCTTCCACATGTTCCCTGATAAAATGATACCTTATGCTGATGTGCTTGGTCATGGAGTGCTGTACTGGATTACCTGTCATAGCAATAGCACTTTGGTTATCACAGAAAATAGGTATTTTAGAGTACCTCAAACCATAATCCAGCAACTGATTCTTCATCCACAGAATCTGTGCACAACAGCTACCAGCAGCTATATACTCTGCTTCTGCAGTGGATGTGGAAATTGATTTTTGTTTCTTGCTATACCAAGAAACCAATCTGTCACCTAAAAATTGACAGCTTCCACTTGTACTTTTTCTGTCTATCTTACAGCCTGCAAAATCTGCATCAGAGTAACCAATTAGCTTAAACTCTGATTCTCTAGGATACCACAAACCCAAGGTTATGGTTCCTTTGAGATATTTGAAAATCCTTTTTACAGCTGTTAGATGAGGCTCTCTGGGATCTGCTTGAAATCTTGCACAAAGACATGTTGCATACATGATATCAGGTCTACTTGCAGTAAGATACAGTAAAGACCCTATCATTCCTCTGTAGTTTGTCATATCTACTGAGGCTCCTGTGTCTTTGTCTAGCTTTGTTGCTGTAGCCATGGGAGTTGTTGCAGATGAACTATCAAGCATACCAAATTTCTTGAGAAGATTTCTGGTATATTTTGCTTGATTGATAAAAATATCATCATCTGTTTGCTTGACCTGTAAGCCTAGAAAGTAACTAAGCTCTCCCATCATGCTCATTTGGTACCTGGATTGCATAAGCTTTGCAAACTTCTTACAAAGTTTGTCATTAGTAGATCCAAAGATAATATCATCTACATAAATTTGAACTAAAAGCAAATCATCACCAGAATTGAAATAAAACAAGGTTTTATCAATTGTACATCTTGTGAACCCACTTTCTAAAAGAAATTGAGCAAGAGTTTCATACCATGCTCTTGGTGCTTGCTTTAGTCCATATAATGCCTTGTCAAGCCTGTAGACATAATCTGGATGCTTGGGATCTACAAATCCTGGTGGTTGTTCAACAAACACTTCTTCTTCAAGCTTCCTATTGAGAAAAGCACTTTTCACATCCATCTGAAAGACTTTAAACTTCTTGTGTGCAGCATAGGCCAGAAAAATTCTTATGGCCTCCAATCTTGCAACTGGAGCAAAGGTTTCATCATAGTCAATTCCTTCCTGTTGTGAATAACCTTTAGCCACAAGTCTAGCCTTGTTTCTTGTAATCACACCTTCACTGTCAGTCTTGTTTCTGAAAACCCACTTTGTACCTACAATTGATCTATTCTTTGGTCTAGGTACAAGTGTCCAGACTTCATTTCTTTCAAATTCATTTAACTCTTCTTGCATTGCTGTAATCCAATTAGCATCTTGAAGAGCTTCCTCCACTTTCTTTGGTTCTGTTTGAGACAAGAAAGCATGATACAGACACTCATTATTTGTTGCACTTCTAGTTCTCACACTAGCATCAGGATCTCCAATTATGAGATCAGGTGTGTGTGCCTGTGTCCACCTTCTTGCTGTTGGTAAGTGGTTTCTTGCATCATTATTGGATCCTCCCCCTTGATCCATGCTCTCCTGATTCATATGTTGACTTTCTGCAGCATCTGAGGCTCCCCCTGAATTGGATGACTCAGAGTTTGAACTGTCAGAGTTTGAATCAGTTTCCTCAACTGACTCATTTTCTGTGTCTTGTTGAGCTTCTTCACGCTCCCCCTCAACTGATTCTCTATTTTGTTCAACTTGAGAATTTCCAGCTTCTCCAGTATTTATCAGTAGAGGTTCAGAGTATGCTTCGTCAGAGTTTATCAGAACCGCTTCATCAGAGTTTGTCGGTACTGCTTCATCAGAGATTGCATCATCAGAGAATAATCTTTCATTTTCAAAGCGCAGTTGATCATATCCATCTAAGTCATCAAGTCCAGTTATTTTCTTGTCATCAAATGACACATGTATGGATTCCATGATCACTTTAGTTCTCAGATTGTAGACTCTGAATGCTTTTGTTGACAATGGATAACCAACAAAGATTCCTTCATCAGCTTTTAACTCGAACTTGGTCAACTGTTCAGGATGAGTCTTCAACACAAAGCATTTGCATCCAAATATATGAAAATATTTCAAATTTGGCTTCTTATTTTTCACCATCTCATATGGTGTTTTCCCATGCTTGTTGATCAATGTTGCATTTTGAGTAAAACAAGCAGTTTGAACAGCTTCTGCCCAGAAATAAGTTGGTAATTTTGCTTCATCAAGCATAGTTCTAGCAGCTTCGATTAGAGTTCTGTTCTTTCTTTCAACTACACCATTCTGCTGTGGAGTTCCAGGTGCAGAAAACTCTTGTTTCACTCCTCTTTCCTTGCAGAAAGCTTCCATAATTGAGTTTCTGAATTCAGTTCCATTATCACTCCTTATAATTTTGACTTTGTGTTGTGATCCTTTGTCCAGGAGATTTACATGATCCATCAGAGTTTGAGCAGTTTCATCCTTCTTTGATAAGAAATATACCCATGTATATCTAGTATATTCATCAACAATTACTAGAGCAGTTTCATCCTTCTTTGATAGCAGATTATGCTTGAGTCCTGAGACTAGAGCTACATCTTTGATGATGACAGTTCCAAGATTAATATTGCCATATCCCAGAGTGTGTCCTATGTTGCCATCTCCATAGGAAACCTTTGGGCCAGCCTTTTCCTTAAAGTCTGATAGCAGGGCTTTATTTCCAGTCATATGTCCTGAGCATCCACTGTCCAAGATAAGTGTGCTCTCTTTTATACCCTGCAATCACAAACAAACACTAAGTGTTAGTTTTAAGGACCCAGACTTGCTTGGATCCTTTGTCTTTCTTAACAGTGTTAGTTTTTGCAGCGGAATTACTATCAACAGAGTTTAAACTAACATTGTCAGACTTTACACTTGCAGAGTTTGCTCTAACCCACTTCAGATTGGGTTTTAGCTCATAGTAATTGTGATAAATAGCATGATAACTCCTACAAGTATAAATAGAATGCCAAGTGCTCCCACAATGTGTGCATAAAGTCTGTGGTTTCACCCTCACATAATCATTCTTTTCTCCTGATGTAGAAGGTAAAGAATTGATATTTTTATTCTTTGTGCAGTAATTAGCAAGATGATTAGAACTACCACAATTATAACATGTTTTCCTTGGAGCACCAGTAGTAGGCAAGTGATTATTTCTTTTATTTATGCCTATCTTTCCATTCCTATTCTTCTTGGACCCTTTTGGTTTCATGGCAGATTTTACCTCTTTTAGCTTATGATTGAACTGTTTTCCTGTCATTAAACCAACATTAACCTGTTTTTCACAGACTTTTACTGGTTTTCTAACAGCTTCTCTTTCCATAAGTTTTTCTGTTATAATATTTTCCTGTCTTTCACAGGCTTCATCTGATTCCATATCAGCTTCTCTTATTACAACAGATTTTAACTTATTGGTTTCTGGAACAAATATCACAGGTTTAAGTTGTGGTTTAACCTTAACCTTGTCTTTAAACCTAAGTTCATCATTTTCACAATAGCCTAAACCTACAGAATCTGTCTGAAACACTTGATGAGTGTCTCTTCCAGAGTCTGTCCACGTCTTGATTATTTTTCTTTCTTTTTCTAGATCAGATTCTAATTGCTTATATCTTTTGAGCAACTCATGTTCAACATAAACAGCATCATCTCTTTCTTTTTGAATCTGCTTCATATTTTCAAGTTCTCCTTCAAGAAACTTGTTTCTATCTTTAAGACTAAGATTCTCAGATTTTATTCTCTCATTCTCTAAAGTCTGATCCCTATAACTAACATGTACGCTTTTCAGATATACTCTCAATTCAGATATATTATCAGTATCATAAGCATAAGTAGTTAGGGTACCTTATTTTCAGATGATTCAGTCTCATCTCAGACAGTTGCCATAAGAGCATAATTTTCTCCATCATCAGAGTCTGAAGTATCTGCCCAGTCTTTGCCTTTAGAGATGAGTGCTTTCTCAGATTTGCCTTTCTTGCACTCTGGGGCATAGTGACCCATCTCCTTACACTTGTAGCACTGGATTTCAGATTTATCCTTCTTGCCAAACTTGGTCTCTCTTCCATCAGACTTTCTAAAACCTTTCCTTTCAGAATTTGAATCTTTCCTTGAGAATCTCTTTCCTTTCTTAAAGTTCTTGAATCCCATCTTCTTGAAGGTCTTCACCATCAGTGCAGCCATTTGCATCATTTGTTCTTCATCATCCTCAGAGTCAGAAGCTTCATCAGAGTTTGAGTCATCATCAGAGTTTGATGACTCACTTTCAGATTTAATGACTAAAGTCTTTCCCTTGGCTTTCTTCCATGATGATTCCTTCTTGATGGGCTTCTCCTCAACTTTGAGAGCAACAGATTTTGTCTTTTTGCTTAATCTTCTATTCCTTTGTTCTATCTCCAGTTCATGAGTTTTTAACAACCCATAGATTTCATCAAGATCTGTATCAGCAAGCTCATAATTATCTCTTATTGTGGTTGTCTTTAAATCCCACTTTTCAGGTAGAGATAACAGAAACTTGAGATTAGACTCTTCAAGCTCATATTCTTTATCAACCAGAGACAGATCATTCAATAGTTTGCAAAATCTGTCATAAGTCTCAGTCAAGGTTTCATTAGGTCTTGAATCAAAGTGCTCATACTCCTGTGTGAGTATTGTCTTTCTGTTCTTCTTAATAGCACCTGTTCCCTGGCATCTGACTTCTAAAGCATCCCATATCTCCTTGGCAGTTTTGCAGCCAATTACTCTGTTAGACATAACATTATCTAAAGCACTGTGGAGAAGATGTCTAACCTTTGCATCTTTTGCAATTGATGAGATGTCCTCAGGAGTCATATCTTTCTTTTCCTTTGGAACAGTCTTTTGTTCTTGACCATCAACAACAGGGGCTAGTTTGGTTGGATTATGAGGACCATCATAAATTCTGTCAAGATATTCTGGATCTGTAGCCTCCAGAAACATGGTCATCTTCACCTTCCAAATTGGATACTCTACTGGTCTGAGAATTGGAACCCTGATTGTTTCATATCGACTCACAGAATTAGGCTTAACCTGTTCAGCCTTGGGAGCAGTTTGATTTTCTTCAGACATGATTATTACTGTGTTTGAATCGTAAAACTGTATATATTAAACAGCCTTGGCTCTGATACCAATTGTTAGGCCGATTACACAATATAATCAAGTATGTATACGAGAATAACAATCAAGAACACTTTTTATAAATCAACAAACTGTAATTATATTAACAGTTTCTCTCTTAGTGATGTTAATGAATCACAAAGAGCTACTAGGTTACAAGAATAATATATTCAATGTTCGCGTCCCTTCTAGGGATAACCTATCTGTGTTTATATAGTACACAGCTACTTACAATCCATCTCTAATTGATATTCCTATAAGTTAGCTATACAATTGATATCAATCAAGGATTGCTTCAGTCTTCTATTCCGTTTCCTTAGCTGTATCAATATATTCTGCTTTTTTCCATCTTCAGAATATATTGCTTCTAGAATCTTTATCTTTGCACCGACAGCTAAGTCAACTTTCACCACGTCAGACTTTATCAAACTCTGACTGGCTTCAATGTGAACTCTTCACCCAGTCAGACTTTATCAAACTCTGACCGGCTTCTATATAAACTCTGATATGTACCTGGTACTTAAACACTGATGAACAAACGTCAGCAATTATATCTAACAATATCAACACCGACAGTTAATGAACTCTTCACCCCGTCAGACTTTATCAAACTCTGACTGGCTTCTAGTAAACTCTGATGAGTACCTGGTACTTAAACACTGATGAACAAACGTCAGCAATTATATCTAACAATCTCCCCCAACTTGTGCATAATAAAGATGTACAAGTTAATAGATAATTGATGATGTCAAAACATATAACAAATGCAGTGTTTAAATATAATCAGAGTTTAACTTTAACTTAGAACAGAAAACTTTAAAAACTTACAGTCAGACTTTACTTAATCTCTTCAATATCAGGCACTGTCCTGAGATAATCGATGAGAAGTCTCCTTTCAGCCTTTTCAAGCTCTTCCACCATGATTTCTTTCAGTTCCTTGAGCTCTGGATCACCTTCTCCAGTCTGGTAGATAGCAGCTCTCAGAGAATAAATGTTGTTCTTCCTCATTTCATTCCCTAGCCGAATATAGTATGATTTGTCTGACTCCAGATTGAATTCCAAGACTTTAATACCCAGTGTTGTCTTGAACTTAGCACTGTTTCTCTTCATCTCAACAATCTTTCCATAAGCATCTCTGTACTTAGGAATATATGCACTAGAAACACCACCTCCAAGAAGCACTTTGGATTTCATCATCCTATCTCTTAGAACTATAGCAGCATCATGAGTACTTTTATTTTTGACTTTGAGAAGGTATAAAACATACTCAAGCTCTTCCCATAGTTTCAACTGAACATCAGCTTCTCCTACTCTGTAAACTCTTCCATCAGACATAAAATATAATAGAAACTCTTTCTTTAATCCTTTATGATAGACCATCTGAACAGATTCTAGTTTATCAAGGCTCTCTTGAGATACCCCAATACCAGCTTCTGCGAGTGATGTTTGATCTAAAGGTCTGTTATTTATTCTCTTTTCCCTGTGTGAACCTAAACCAGACTTGTCATAAGATTCTTTTCCAAGTACTGTCCTGGTTTGAGAAAAATTCACAGGTTCTAGTGTCAGAGTTTCAGAAAGTACAGGTCTTAAGAAACCTTTGAGTTGTGGAGCTAGCTGAGTTTGTACAACTTGAGCCTTGTCAGAGGTTGTCACAATTTTAGTAGAAATATCAACATGAGCAACGTCAGAGGTTGATTTGTTTATCCTTGATTCAACTTGAGCAACGTCAGAGGTTGAATAAATCTTCTTTGGTAACTGTCCTTCTTCTACCAGTTTACCCTTTCCCTTATCAGTATTTACAATCACAGGCCTCCTTGTGTATTGTATACTCTGTTGAGTATTTTCTTTGATAGAAATTCCAACTTCCTTCTTTCTAGGAGCCTTTACTGACTTCTTCTTATAAGTACCAACTTTAATCTTTTTCTGGTGCTCTTCAGCAAGAAGCTTCATCTCAGCATCTATATCTTCCATTGTAGCTTCATTGCCATGACCATAAAAATCTTAGCAGCAATCTCTTCATCAGTAATTGGATTTGATGAAATCACTAGACTTTTAAGTCTTGAAGAAGATTGACTACCAGAGTTTAACCTCTCAGAGTTTGTCTGTCTAGCAGAGTTTGACCTAAGTCGCCCTTGCTCTTGAGAAGACTTTGACCTTTTCTCTGTTTCTCTGCTTCCACCATAATTTGAATCATCCCTCAGTCTTAAAGTTGGAGTCCTTCTGCATTTGTCTTTAGGTATCTTCTCCCCCTTTTTGACATCATCAGGAATAAAAACTGATGTCAGCAACTCAAGTGACGCAGCAATAGAAGTTAGTTAGGAAGACATAACAGTCTGATTGCTTTCAACATTAGTAAGCCTCTGCTTAATCTCTTCTTGATCCTTTTGCGTAGATGAAAATTGAGCTCTATCCTTCTTCAGTGCTAACTCCTTTAGGGCAATATCATTACTCAATCCAAGAACAACCTTGTGAGTCTCATCAAAGCGGTTGTGCAATGATTTAACTTGGACAATGGTCGCCTTAAAATGTGATAATAACTCAGGATTAGTAATCTCTGTAGCAGTCTTATGTATAAAATCAGCAGCCCGTTGAGTAGAGAAAATATAGTCTGCTCCTGACCAATTAGCATAATGCATTTACCTGAAATGATCTTCAGTGGCATTGTGATTTGCTTTGATAGACTCTGCTGTAGGATCTCTTAGAAAAGGTATAGACTCATCAGAGTCTGAAAGTTCAACATTATCAGCATTGATCCCAGAGTTTGCATGATCAGCATTATCAGAAACAACTCTAGCTTCATTAGCATTTTCCTCTAACTGCTCTGCAGCTTCTTCATTAGCATTGTCTGCAGTAACCTCAGCATTTAGCTGCTCTTCTTCATTGTCCATCTCCAATATAGGTTCAAGGAACACCTCAGGAGTTTCATCAGTATTTACTCTGTCCACTATAGGCACAGTAGCTTCATCAGTAACTTCAGTCTCCTTAGTAACAGCATCAGGTTCTACAGCAGCATCCTGAATTTCAACATCAGGATCTACATTATGTTCATCCTCATGAACAGCTTCAATAACAGCCTCAGGAATAGCTTCATTATCTGACTCTTCAAACAAATAGTTAGATATCAACCGTCTTCTTCTCTGAGTCAGAGTCTCAGTATCATCCTCAACATCAGAACGAGGTCTCTTGGCTCTACTCTTCTTAGATGTACCAACAGAGTTTGGCACAGAAATTTTAGAAACCCCAACCTCAGAAGTTGGCTTAACAGACTTTGCTGGTTTAAAAGCCCTATGTTTGATTCTACCACCAGTACGAATTGGTTGGGAAGGAGCAGCTTCTGTTCTTACTGGTTCTGGTTGTTGTTCTACTTGGATAGAGTCATCCAAAAATTGTTGCACTAATGCAGGTAGCAACAGGTCTCCAACAACCCCTTTCTTAACATCTTTATTAATAAGATCAGAAAATATTCTCTTGTGTAATTTAAAACAAGAAACATCTTCATCAAGTACTTCTACCCCTTCAACACAGTAAGAGAATAAAATCTGACAAAATCTAGAAAAGTAAACTACCCCTCTATTTTCTGTCATTTTCTCCCCTAAGTTATTCAAAACAAGTCGTGCAAAATCAAAATGATTATCATATAACAGAGAGTACCCGATTTGCAGACTGTCTGTGGGAATAGCATCCTAGTTGGTGCATTTCTTTCCAAACGTCCTTGTAATGCAATCAAATAAGAAGCTCCACTCCTTCCTTAAGAACGGTTGTTTCAACTGTCCAATCTTAGTCAAGGGTCCAGAATACCCAATATCTCGCATCATCCTTATCAAATCTTCATCACCCATTCCAATAGTATACGACGAAAACTCAGGAAACCCCATTGCAGCCCGAATGGTTCCAGCAGTAATTACATACTCTGTTTCTTCATATTCAAAGATTATAGATGGGCTACCAGTCTCACCACCATCATCATACATCCCGGACTCCCAAAACGCCTTGATTTGTAAACCAGAAAGTTTTGCTGGTTCAACTAAAGCACGCCCAATCGCTGACTGAGCAAGAAAATCTTGAATCATATGAAAATCTTCTAGAGCGTTGGCAGTGTTTAATGGTGCTGCATAGTTATTTGGAACAAATTCTAACCGAGAAGAAACAAAAGCTGTAGTCGCCATTAGTAAGATTTGAAAGAAATCAAAGAAACTGATGCAAAAGCTTCGAATATGTTTGAAAGTAAGAAAGTGTTTGTGAATATGTGTGTGTGACAATAGATATGAATTGAAGTAAGATGTGAAAAGTTTATACGTATGTGTGTGTATGGTATAAATATGAAATTCAAAATTAAAAACCGAACAGTTTTTAATCATTAATACACAACTGTCTTACTCCGTTAACTGTGTGAGTGGGACACGTGGCACACATGCAATGACTGACAGCAAAGAATTGACAGTTTCCAATGCGCATGCGCAGTAAAAACAGCAATTATTACCGCCTTTTACACTTTTCTAGACAATCAACCTCTCTCCTCTGTTTAATACAAATTTAGAACCGTTACCAATCATACTCTTTTATTTTCAAGAATGTTTTCTCAAAATTGTTAACTATCTGAAACAAATAATTATTTTTAATCATCAGAGATTAAAATAAAATTACCTCAGCGTAGAGTACACAACTCATCAGCTTTTACCAATCCTCCTCTTTTATAAATAAACTCTTTTCACAAACTGTACATGTGTGAGTATTTGTGTGTGAATTAGCAGAGTTTACTGAATATGAATATTTAGACCATCTCAAAGTGCATAAAATCCACAAACTAAAGCAGTAAAAACTGGTTGCCCAAACTCTCATATAAAATAAAATCTGATATTTATATCTAAACTCTGTATACTGATATCCTTTCATTTGGATATATCTTTTATTTTCACCCCCTTTATATAAAAATATATTTTTTTTATTTTTATTTTTCCAGTAATCAGTGGTTGGCACTAGTCACCAAAAATCAAAGATTTTAGCCCTTATTTCATACAATAAGTTCCTGGATCTTCCTAGGCACAACATGATCTCAAAGGAATTTGTGCTCTTTTTGGCATCTTTTGATTTGAGGGTGAAATTATTTGCAACTTAATAATCAGAGTTTAGACTTTTCATCAGTTAATACAATTAATTTATGAGAGAAAACACAAACAGCTAATACAGACTCAGTGTTTAGGATCAATAAACTAAGAGATGCTATAAATATAGAGACAGTATCATGCTGTGTAAAATTTCTGCACATTTTGTAATCAGAATTTATAACACTTAAAAGGATTCATGATTACTTACTGAAAATCATGCTTCATACAGCTTTCTTCATCGGTCAATATGTTTCAGACAAAATCACAATCAGAGTATAACATCAGTGTTTAACTGACAGAGTATGACTGACAGAGTATGACTAACAGAGTTTGATATCAGAGTTTAACATACTGGTGCAAATAACAGTTAACACATGCAAAGAACCATGAGCATAAAATCAATCATGTATAGATTTTGAGTCTAACCAGTATCTCTAGTCAAAACCAGAGACCATTCCAAGTTCATTTACCAGTCTTTTAAAGGTAGCTTCACTCAAAGGTTTGGTGAAGATATCTGCAAGCTGTTGGTCTGTAGACACAAAATGAAGCTCAATGTGTCCTTCTTCCACATGTTCCCTGATAAAATGATACCTTATGCTGATGTGCTTGGTCATGGAATGCTGTACTGGATTACCTGTCATAGCAATGGCACTTTGATTATCACAGTAAATAGGTATTTTAGAGTACCTTAATCCATAGTCCAGCAATTGATTCTTCATCCATAAAATCTGTGCACAACAGCTACCAGCATCTATATACTCTGCTTCTGCTGTGGATGTGGAAATTGATTTCTGTTTCTTGCTATACCAAGAAACTAATCTGTCACCTAAAAATTGACAGCTTCCACTTGTACTTTTTATGTCTATCTTACAGCCTGCAAAGTCTGCATCAGAGTAACCAATTAAGTTAAACTCTGATTCTCTAGGATACCACAAACCAAGAGTTATGGTTCCTTTGAGATATTTGAAAATCCTTTTTACAGCTGTTAGATGTGGCTCTCTGGGGTCTGCTTGAAATCTTGCACAAAGACATGTTGCATACATGATATCTGGTCTGCTTGCAGTGAGATAAAGAAGAGACCCTATCATTCCTCTATAGTTTGTCATATCTACTGAGGCTCCTGTGTCTTTGTCTAGCTTTGTTGCAGTAGCCATGGGAGTTGTAGCAGATGAACTATCAAGCATACCAAATTTCTTGAGAAGATTTCTGGTATATTTTGCTTGATTAATAAAAATCCCATCATCTGTTTGCTTGACCTGTAAGCCTAGAAAATAACTAAGCTCTCCCATCATGCTCATTTGATACCTTGACTGCATAAGCTTGGCAAATTTCTTACAGAGTTTGTCATTGGTAGACCCAAAAATTATGTCATCCACATAGATTTGAACTAACAGCAAATCATCACCAGAATTGAAGTAGAACAAGGTTTTGTCAATTGTACCTCTAGTGAACCCACTTTCTAAAAGAAATTGAGCCAGAGTTTCATACCATGCTCTAGGTGCCTGCTTTAGTCCATATAATGCCTTATCAAGCCCGTAGACATAATCTGGATGTTTGGGATCTACAAACCCTGGTGGTTGTTCAACAAACACTTCTTCGTCAAGTTTCTCATTGAGAAAAGCACTTTTCACATCCATCTGAAAGACTTTAAACTTTTTGTGTGCAGCATAGGCCAGAAAAATCCTTATTGCCTCCAATCTTGCAACTGGAGCAAAGGTTTCATCATAGTCAATTCCTTCCTGCCGTGAATAGCCTTTTGCCACAAGTCTAGCCTTATTCCTTGTAATCACTCCATCACTGTCTGTTTTGTTTCTGAAAACCCACTTTGTACCAACAATAGATCTATTCTTTGGTCTTGGTACAAGTGTCCAAACTTCATTCCTCTCAAATTCATTTAACTCCTCTTGCATTGCTGTTATCCAGTTAGCATCTTGAAGAGCTTCTTCTACTTTCTTGGGCTCTGTTTGAGATAAGAATGCATGAAACAGACATTCATTATTTGTAGCACTTCTAGTTCTTACACTAGCTTCTGGATCTCCAATTATCAAGTCAGGTGTATGGGCTTGTGTCCACCTTCTTGCTGTTGGTAATTGGCTTCTATTATCATTATTTGATCCTTCCCCTTGATCCATGCTCTCCTGATTTTGTTCTTGACCATTTGCATTCTCTGAGGCTCCCCCTGAATTGGACTGTTCAGTATTTGAACTTTCAGAATTTGAGTCATCACTTTGAGAAGTTTCTGAAGTTTCTTCACGCTCCCCCTCAACTGGTTCTCTATTTTGTTCTGTCAGAGAAAATTCTTCAGTGTTTACCAGTAGAGGGTCAGAGTATGCTTCGACAGAGTTTGTTGGATTTGCTTCATCAGAGTTTACATCATCAGAGTTTAGATCTTCATTTTCAAAGAGAAGTTGATCATGATATTCTTCATCTTCTATTCCAGTTATTTTCTTGTCATCAAATAACACATGAATAGATTCCATGATCACTTTAGTTCTCAGATTATAGACTCTGAATGCCTTTGTTGACAATGGGTATCCAACAAAAATTCCTTCATCAGCTTTTAAGTCAAACTTGGTCAACTGTTCAGGATGAGTTTTCAACACAAAGCACTTACATCCAAAAATATGAAAATACTTCAAATTTGGCTTCTTATTTTTCAACATCTCATATGGTGTTTTCCCATGCTTGTTGATCAGTGTTGCATTTTGAGTAAAACAAGCAGTTTGAACAGCTTCTGCCCAGAAATAGGTTGGCAATTTTGCTTCAACAAGCATTGTTCTGGCAGCTTCGATTAGGGTTCTGTTCTTTCTTTCAACTACACCATTTTGCTGTGGAGTTCCAGGTGCAGAAAATTCTTGCTTCACTCCTCTTTCCTTGCAGAAAGCTTCCATTTCAGAATTTCTGAATTCAGTACCATTATCACTTCTTAGAATTTTCACTTTGTACTGTGATCCTTTGTCCAGTAATTTTACATGATAAGAAGTACACCCAAGTGTACCTAGTATGCTCATCAACAATGACTAAAGCATATTTCTTTCTGCCCAATGACATTATATTTACTGGACCAAAAAGATCAACATGTAGAAGGTGATAAGGTTCCACAACTGAAGATTCAGATTTACTTTTGAAAGATGACTTCCTTTGCTTGGCCTTTTGACAAGAATCACACAGGCCATCTGAGCTGAGTATTGACTTAGGAAGTCCCCTTACAAGATCTTTTCGAATCAGCTCATTGATGTTGTTCAAGTTTAGATGAGAGAGCTTCTTATGCCATTTCCAACTCTCTTCATTTGACATTCTTGCAGATAGACACACAGTTTCTCCTTCAGAGTTTGTTACCAAACTTGCTTCATAGATATTATTGTGCCTGTGTCCAACTAGAACAACTTTCCCTGTAGATTTGCTGATTACTTCACAATGTTCATTATGAAAATCTACATGGTATCCTCTGTCACAGATTTGACTCACAGAAAGCAGATTATGCTTGAGTCCTGAGACTAGAGCTACATTTTTGATGATGACACTCCCAAGATTGATATTGCCATATCCCAGAGTACATCCTATGTTGCCATCTCCATAGGAAACTTTTGGGCCAGCCTTCTCCTCATAGTCTGATAACAGGGCTTTATTTCCAGTCATATGTCATGAGCATCCACTGTCCAAGATAAGGGTGCTCTCTTTTATGCCCTGCAATCACAAACAATCACTATGTGTTAGATTTAATGATCCAGACTTGCTTGGATCCTTTGGCTTTCTTAACATTGTTAGCTTTTGCAGCGGAATCACTATCAACAGAGTTTAAACTAACATTGTTAGACTTTACACTTGCAGAGTTTGCTCTAACCCATTTCAAGTTGGGTTTTAGCTCATAATAATTGTGATAAATAGCATGATAACTTTTGCAAGTATAAATGGAATTCCAAGTGCTCCCACAGTGTATGCATAAAGTCTGTGGTCTAACCCTAACATAATCATTCTTTACTCCAGATGTGGAAGGTAAAGAGTTAATATTTTTGTTCTTTTTGCAAAACCTGGCAAGATGGTTAGTACTACCACAACTATGACATGTTTTTCTAGGAGCAGCAGAATTAGGCAGATAATCATTTCTTTTATTAATGCCTACTTTTCCATTTCTATTCTTCTTAAACATTTTCTGTTTGTTGACATACTTTACTTCTTTGAGCTTATGTTTAAATTGTTTCTCTGTCATTAAACCAACATTAACCTGTTTATCACAGATTTTTACTGGTTCTCTAACAGCTTCTACCTCAATCTTATTCTCTGTTATTGAACCAATACTAACCTGTTTTTTACAAGTCTCAATTGGCTCCATAACAGCTTCTTTTACAACTACAGACTTTAGCTTACTGGATTCATGAACAAATTTCACAGGTTTAAGTTGTGGTTTCACTTTAACTTTATCTTTAAACCTAAGGTCATCATCCTCACAGTAACCTAAACCTACAGTATCTGTTTGAAAAACCTGATGTGTGTCTTTTCCAGAATTTGTCCAGGTTTTAATCACTTTCCTCTCTTTTTCCAACTCAGATTCTATTTGCCTATATCTTTTAAGCAATTCCTGTTCAACATAAACAGCATCATCTCTCTCCTTTTGAACTTGTTCCATGTTCACAAGTTTCTCTTCAAGAAATTTATTCCTTTCTTTAAGACCTAGATTCTCAGATTTTATTCTCTCATTCTCTAAAGTCTGATCCCTATAACTAACATGTATGCTTTTAAGATAAATTCTTAATTCAGATATATTATCAGTATCATAAGCATAAGTTGTTAAGGGTGCCTTGTTTTCAGATGACTCAGCTCCATCTCTAACAGTTGCCATGAGAGCATAATTGACTCCCTCATCTAAGTCTGAAGTGTCTGCCCAGTCCTTGCCTTTAGTGATGAGTGCTTTCTCAGATTTTCCTTTCTTGCACTCTGGAGCATAATGACCCATTTCTTTACACTTGTAGCACTGGATCTTTGACTTGTCTTTCCTTCCAGACTTGGTATCCTTTTCATCAGACTTTTTGAATTTTCTTTTATAAGAATTTGAATCTTCCCTTGAGAATCTTTTTCCTTTCTTGAAGTTCTTGAATCCCATCTTCTTGAAAGTCTTTACCATTAAAGCAGCCATTTTCATCATCTCTTCATTATCATCCTCAGAATCAGAAGCTTCATCATCAGTATTTGAGCCATCATCAGAGTTTGATGACTCACTTTCAGATTTAATGACTAAGGCCTTTCCTTTGGTTTTCTTTCTTGATGATTCCTTCTTGACATGCTTTTCTTCAATTTTAAGAGCAACAGATTTTGTCTTCTTTCCAGATCTTTTGTTTCTTTGTTCTATCTCCAATTCATGAGTTTTGAGCAACCCATAGATTTCATCAAGATCTGTTTCTGCAAGATCATAATTGTCTCGAATTGTTGTTGCCTTCAAATCCCATCTTTCAGGCAGTGATAACAGAAATTTGAGATTTGATTCTTCAAGTTCATATTCTTTATCAACCAGGGACAAATCATTCAACAATTTACAAAATCTGTCATATGTATCTGTCAAAATTTCATCAGATCTAGAGTCAAAGTGTTCATACTCCTGTGTTAGAATAGTCTTCCTGTTCTTCTTTATAGCACTTGTTCCTTGACATCTGACTTCTAAAGCATCCCAAATTTCTTTGGCAGTTTTGCAGCTAATAACTCTGTTAGACATGACATTATCTAAGGCACTGTGGAGTAGATGTCTAACCTTTGCATCCTTTGCAATTGATGAGATATCTTCAGGAGTCAAATCTTTCTTCTCTTTTGGAACAGTCTTTTGTTCTTGACCAGTGATAACAGGAGACAGTTTAGTTGGCATATGAGGACCATCATAAATTCTGTCAAGGTATTCTGGATCTGTGGCTTCCAGAAACATAGTCATCTTCACCTTCCATATTGGATATTCAACTGGTCTTAGAATTGGAACCCTGATAGTCTCATATCGACTCACAGAAGTAGGTTGAACCTTCTGAACATTAGAACCTGCATTAGAACCTTCCTGTGAGTTGTCAGCCATGATTATACTTGTGTTTAGATCGATAAACTATATATATTAAACAGCCTTGGCTCTGATACCAATTGTTAGGCCGATTACACAATATATAATCAGTATTAATACTTAAGAACACTGTTTATGAATCAACAACTGAATTATATAAAATAACTCTTCTCTCAGTGATGTTAAAGAATCACAGAGAGCTGCTAGGTTACAAGAATAATGTATTCAGTATTCGCATCCCTTTTAGGGTTAACCTATCTGTGTTTATATAATACACAGTTACATAATCAATCTCTAATTGATATTCCTATAAATTAGCTATACAAATTATATCAAATTAGGATTGCTTCTGTCTTCTGTTCCGTTTCCTTAACTGTCTCAATATATCTTGCTTCTTTCCATCTTCAAGATATATTGCTTCTAGAATCTTTATATCAACACCGACAGTTAATGAACTCTTCACCCCGTCAGACTTTATCAAACTCTGACTGGCTTCTAGTAAACTCTGATGAGTACCTGGTACTTAAACACTGATGAACAAACGTCAGCAATTATATCTAACAAAGCAAGTTCTTCAAATCAAGATAATACCAATCCAGGGAGAGCATCTACTTCAAGAAACAATTTAACACCAGCAAGGAAATGGACTGCAAGTCATACTCCTGATTTGATCATTGGGGATCCTGATGCAGGTGTTCAAACAAGAAGTGCAACTCAGAATGAATGTCTATACAATAACTTTCTATCCAAGGAAGAGCCAAAGAAAGTTGAAGATGCACTTAAAGATGCTGATTGGGTTACTGCAATGCAAGAGGAACTGAATGAATTTGAAAGAAATGAAGTCTGGAAACTGGTACCAAGACCAAAGAATAGATCAATTGTTGGTACAAAGTGGATTTTCAAGAACAAGACTGATTCTGATGGAGTGATAATCAGAAACAAAGCAAGACTAGTTGCAAAGGGGTATTCTCAACAAGAGGGAATTGATTATGATGAAACTTTTGCTCCTGTTGCAAGATTAGAAGCCATCAGGATCTCTTAAAATTGGGTACTCTCTTATCCACTCTACAGTGTTTGATTATGGGTCGTTTATCTTAAAAGCTTTAAGTGATAGGAAATCAGATAAGTTAGGTTCTGTCTGTTTTCTTAGATTTTTACAGTTGATATTTAATCACTTGTGTCCTAATGTTGTTTTTGAGAATGATGTAATTCTACCTATCTGTAGAATTACTGAGAATAATATTAAGTCCTTAGTCAACAGTGATAAGGCAAATGGTTTCATAGGAAATGCTTTTATTCCTGATGAAGTTAGGTTTTTCTTACATAGGAAAATGCCTACTCGTTATGGTTTAATTTCTAATGCTATGGGGCAAGGCCAATCACACCTTGTTCCTAACCCAAGCATTCATCCTAAACAGTCTAAACAGTCAACTGCCACCTCTAATGTCTCTCAAAAGACTTTAGTTGTAAAAGCAAAGAAGTCAGCTAGAACTGATGTGTCAGGAAGGCAATCAGGTTCAAAGGACTTTTCCTCTACACCTATCACTAAAAGGTAGTTACAAGGGGGTGTTCAAGGGGTCCTGGTGAAGAAAGCTGCAAAGAGAGGTGAGACTGTTTCTGTTAAAAGAAAGTTAGTGCTCAGGGATGAGACTGACTCCGAGGATGATTTACCTATATCCTCTGTGATGAATATAAATAAGGAAGTTGCTGATACTGCTACTGCAGCTGTGGTTCCATTGTCTACACCACAGAAGAAAAGGAAGTTATCAAAAAGCAGGTATCATATTCCTTTAGAAAAGAAGCAGGATACTGATGTACATGACACTTCTATTTTGAATGAGCAATCAGTTTCAACTGCTCAAGCAAATCCTGATGTTAGTATTCCTGATGCTGCACCAAGTCAAGTGGTTAATATTTCAGACTCTCCAGCACAGGACTCTCCAACAAAAAGACATATTGATATTTCATGGGAGAAGTATGGTGCTGCTGCTTCCAATCTTGGGATAAAACATCCAATGGAAAAGCTAAGGAAGGCAGAAGAGTTAGTCTATCAGAGACAGAAGAAACTGAAAGGATCAAGCCCACAAGAACCTGAACCTCAAAGTGGTTCAGCAGCTCTTTCTGATGATCCAGCCACACAAGAACCACTCAATCAAAGTTTGAGTGAAGGCTTAGCTAGTGGAATGGTCCCACAAGAACCATTTTCTCAAAGGGAGAATGAAGACATCGACATTCCAGCTACACAAGAACCATCTTCTCAAAGTGAAGATGCAGGCCAAGCTACAGTTTCTGAGAAATTTCCTGACAATGCTCAAGGGATTTCTGGTGCAGATGAAGTTCAAAGATTGGTCGAGGACACTGTCAATGAGGGAAGCACACAAGAACCTTTGACTCAAAGTGTTGAAGAAGCTTCTGAACCTCAAGCTCCACAAGAACCATTGGTAGCAAATACTGATGCAAGCATATCAAATCCTGACGGTGTTCATCCTGACGCTAGTGGTGCTCCTGATGTTGAACCTATCCTGATACAGCCACTTCGTTCAACACCAATGGATCATCCTATCACAGATTCACAGGATAAAATGAAAGGTATAGCTATTCCTGATCCTGATGATACTCATAGTACTGATGATGATGATTCTGATGATAGTGATGATGATGAGAATCAAAAAGAGAAGGAACAGCTTGCTACAGCACTCAAAATTAGTCTTGGAACTAATTTTGGTTCATCAAGTACATATATGGCTGGCAAAGCTTCCACTGGGAAAGATCAGAGACAAGATTTTTCTATTCCTTCCTTTAATCCTGCTGAGGCACTTAGACAGAATGAATGGAACAATTCATGGCACAGATCTGCTGAATCTGTAAGTTATTCTTCTGCTTTGGAACATGCCTATGATGTAGTGAAATCTATAGAGAATCAAGACTTGAAGAATCATCTGAAGGCTACAACTTTGTTATCCAAAAGTCTAAAAAGTGAGATTGATTCTATCAAGAACTCAACTGAGTTGGTGAGGAATGATATTTCTCAAAATTTTACAAAGGTGCCTACTGCTTTTCAGCTAAGGGTAGTAGAATCCCAAGTGAAATCTGTTATTTCTGAACAAACCTCTATCAACAGACGGATTGATTCTCTGGATACCAAGGTAACTGACATTCAAGCCTCTCTTTCCTTAATTTTGAATTTATTGTCAAATCCTGATGTCAAAAAGGGGGAGAAGGTTAGTCAGACAAAAAGCACACCTGATCTAGTATTAAGGAATAATGATGATGATACTGGAGATGATGGTAGTGACAAAGTGATACAAGGAGAAACCTTTGATGCTGCTATTATGAAGTCTACAATTCAAACTTCACAAAGTCAAACAACGCAGTCAACTCATGTTTCTGATTCTGGAGTTAAGACAGTAAGAACGTTGGTGCAATCTCAGATCCTGATGGAAGAACAAATCCTGACACCTGGTCATGGACATATTCTTGCTACAATTCCTGAAGGTGATGAAGATGTGATTATTGATAATCCTGAAGATGCATCAAATTTATTCCAGAAGTTTTCTACAAAAGATGGCAGAATTGTTTCTCTATATCACACTGATAAAAGAGTTCAACAATTATTTGCTAGAAAAGCACTCTCTACAGCAAGTGAAGAATATCCAGATCTCTCTCATGAAGAATTCTTAAGACAACAAAGAGAAATGATGGAAAGCTTTAAGAACCCTGCTCCTGCTAGAGGTAGAGGAAGCAGAGGTAGGAGAGGAGCTAGAAGAAGTAGAAGAGGTTCTTCAACTCAAACAATATCTAGACAGACAAGGTCTCGAGGGTTAAGAATTGAAGAAATTCCTGAACCTATTCAAACTCTAGTAGTTCCTGACAGATCTACTTTTGGTGATGATGGAAATATTGAAGAAGAACCTGAATTGAGAAGAAAATCAAGAAAATCAAATCTCTGCAATACAAATCAAATTGAAGAATCTAATCCTGATGTTGTTCCTGATGATATTCAAGAACCTGATGATTCTGAAATTCTGCAAGAGATTGACTTGATAATATTATCTACTGTGGTTGATTCTCACAACAAGGAAGTAGATGAAGAAGAAGAAGCCAGAAGAAGAGAAATTACAAGATCAACAAATAGAGATTTCAATCTCTATGTACAAAGGCTTAAACTCTCAAACAGAAGAGTGTGGAGGAACCCAAGCAGACAAGAATTTTCACTAGAAAGAAGCTATGCTTTTGAAAAGGAAAAGGATAAGAAGTGGAAACATATTAGCACATTAAGTTGTGATACACTTATCAATTTTCAGTCTGGAGGAATTATTACAAGCGCTTCAAGTGTTGTTGATTTATCTGGGATGGTTAGATCAAAAGCACTCTGGTTAAAGATGTTTTCAAATCTGAAGCAATTGACAAGTAATTCAAGAGGAGGTATTGGACACAGGGATGCTGAATATCTGAATATGTCATATGTTGATCCTTACTCCTTAACTGAAATTGGAGGTACTTTAACTTCTGAAAACCTGAACAATTTACTAGCTGTTGATATAGTTATAGATTGTCATGATGGTTTTGACAAGAAAGAAAAGCTTCTGTACTTCATGAAAGATGGTAGTGTGAAGATTTTATCTATTCAAGATCTGCTGATGAAAACTACACATGAACTGAAATATGTTCATTATCTTTTGAGATCGAAGAATCAAATATGCAAAGAATGGAGTGACATGATTTTGTCAACAATAAGAAGAAGACTGGATGGAAACAGTAATTTCAATGGTAATTATACTCCCATGTACTTAAATCAAAGAGGTCAGGATGTGGAAATGCAAAGGGGTACTTCTGTTAAAGAAGTAAATTTTGGCATGACTCATCTTACTCTCAATCCTGATGGGAAGGAAATTGCTTATCTTTTGCTTGAAGAGCATAGTCTTCAGAGAAACTCCATATTGAATCTCAGAGCAGCTATCTACCAGATTAATGAGGAAGATGAAGAACTCAGAAATCTTAAGGAAAGACTGATTCAAATTCTTGAAGAAAAAGAAGAAAATTTGTTATCCAACTTTTTGAAGATGAATTTGTTATATCAAAGAATTTAAACAGATAAGTTGTTGCTGCAGATTCTGTACATTTTGTATATATGTTTTTGACATCATTGAATCTTAGGAATCTATACTTTATTTCACAAAGTATGAGATTGGGGGAGATTGTTAGATCAGAATTCAATGATCGTCATGAGCTAGACTCAACTGATCAGGATTGCTGACGTCATCAGGATTACATGGTCGTCAGGATCAGAATGTATATCAGGACTGGGATCAGGATTGATCATCAGGACTGGAAGCTGATCAGGATTCCTACTTCGAGTTATATTTGGAGTCTAGTTAAACATGGAAGTTTATTCTGTCGGTTCCTGGTTTGTAGTATGTAGCTATCAATTATAGATAGGTTTCAATCTTTGTAATTGATTAGGACTTATCATTGATAGAGAAGCTGTGTAGTATATAAACACAGTCTTGGTTTCGATTTATAATTCGAAAGAGAAGCGAATCAAGATAGAAGCTCTTAAGAACATAGAATTTCTTGAGAGAGTTTTTGTAAGCTAGCAGCTCTCAAGAACATCAGAATTTCTTGAGAGAGTTTGTAACAGTTTTATATCAGATTTAATAAAGTTGTTATCTTTCTTTCATATTTGTGATATATACATTAAGAAGTCGATTATCTTATACTATTGTATTCAACCCCCCTTCTACAATAGATTATTACTGGGCAACAGGGTTCGACCAGGAGCCAAAATGGCACCCAAATTCGACCAGAATCCTGGTCGAAAGGGTTCGACCAGGAGCCAAAAATGAGGCCATTTTCGACCAGAATCCTGGTCGAAATTATACTGAATTTTAAAAAAATTTGGGTTATTTTCACAAAATAAAGGAAAAAATCCCAATTCCTATTCTGGAAAAGTGTTGGTTAAGGACTGTATGTTCACTAAGCCAGACTAGTATGAAAGAAAACTTTGTAACTCCCGAATAAAATAACTTCTATGATAATCCAAAAGGGATTTTCCTAGAAGTTGGGGGGCAAATGATATGGGCTGAAAAATAATCCTAGAAGTGCAATTAATTACATATTAATTAGACCCGGATTGGTCCAAGAGCACGGCCCAATAAGAAAGGACCGAAACCCTAATTATTTATTAATTTCGTAATTAATAAATAGGGAAAATATACAGATCAGGAAAGGAGTCCAAAATATGGAAAATTCATCAAAGAAGGATCCAGAATCCCAATTAAAGGAAATAATGAGTCATAGTCCTTATCAACAAGGAAAAGACTTGTCCACCAAGAAATACAATGTTTATCCATTATCAAAAAGGAGACTTATTCGCTAAGTCTCCTAAACATACTCTAAATACGAGGCTCCAGACGCCTATATAAGGACCCTGATCCTTCATAATAGAACTACGTTTTGGACACAGCTCCATACGTCATCTACAACGTTTTAGACTTCATCCTCGAATAAGGACATACAAGTCACTACGTCCTTGGTGTGCCCATGCCGCCATAGCCCCGAGGGCAACACCAAGAACTACGTCTTTGGCTTGATTCTCAGCACTGATTGAGATACGTGGCCATCTTGTGAGGACCGATTTAGTCACGAAACACAAGAGCAGCCATTAAAGCTCGAAGCTCTCTTAAACCCTAGCAATTAATTTACAAGTACACTTTTTAATCCATAATAGTAGGTTTCTAAGTTGAATAGAATTATAAATGTAAAAATTCGTAACTTTCTTTTATTTTCAGTTTCAGAGTAGATTCGTAACGATCTTTTATTTTCTCTCCAGTTTTAAAGTACTTTCACTAAATTTCAATCTACTTTGTAAGCTTCACGGTGGCTATAAAATTCTTGAAATATGAACTTTTAGAACTCAAGAGAGAGCGCAAACACTAAAACATTGCTTAAAACCTAATAAATATAAAAAACAAGTATCTATTTTAGCTCCAATATAATTAATTTGTTAATTAAAAAGAATGTTATATTTAACAGGCAAAAATCATTTTTAAAAGTTCAAAATTCTATGAATAATATATTTAAACAAATATTAATATTATTAGAATTAGATTTTTGAACAAATTTTAAAGGTTAAAAAATCTATAAATATTATGAAAATTCATAAATTGATATAATTATAAATATTTTTAAAAAAATTCGTGGATTGCACGAGTTATAAGCTAATATACATAATATACTTACATTAATTAAAAAAAGTCTGTGCTGTTACTTGAAATGGGAGAAGATTTCCGAAATATAGTTAAATTGTACATTTATTGCAAAATTTTTGAATGAGATTTGGTAGATAATGTTTTATATATTTTAAAGAAGAAACTAAATTTTATTTGTTAGGTCCTGATAAGTTTGTAGAAGGGGGTTGAATACAAACTATACCGTTTAATCGAATTTGTCCGTTATAGAATAAAACAATTTAGGAACAAATTATTGCGGAATAAAATGAAACAAGATTCAAGTTAAATAAAACTCTATTAAACTTGAAGGGTGTTACAAATATGGTACTGATTACAAGATTGGATCTCAAACTAATTAAAACAAATCTAGAATAAATTCGACATGAATTTATCTATTTTTGTAATAAAAAGATATAACAATAAATGATAATTTGAGATACGTTCTAGGGATAAAAATCCGCTAGATAGTTAAAGCAGTACAAGTGAATGAATTCTATTGGTTTAGATTTAACACAATAATTCTAGAATTTAATTCACTGAAGAAATGATTCGGCAGTGTTCTTGACAGAAAGTTTTGAAGATGTAATGTTCTTGATTAAAATCTGTGTGTCTTGATCTTTCCTTTTGTACTTTAATCCACTTGACAAGCCTGCGCGTTTCTTGCTTTTCATTCCACTAGGAATGACTATCAAAATAGTCTAAAAGGACTATTTTTAAGCCTGTAATGACTATGTTTTGTACTGGAATGACTATCAGAATTTAGGAGAATTAATTTAGAATAAACTAAAATGAACTTGGATGACTACCGAGATGACTACCGGGATGACTATCCCTTGATAGTCATTCCAATTCGTTTTTAATTAAAATGACTTGGAATGACTACCGAGATGACTATCCTTGATAGTCATTTCAGTTCATTTTATTTAAGTAATTCTAATTTAATTCTAATTCTATTTTAAATTAATTCTAATAATTAATTAATTTAATAAATTAATTACTTAATTTATTTATTAAATTAATTCTTCAGAATTAACTGTTGAAGAATATCCATTATCTTATGTTGTCATTTGATGCACTGTCTGGTTCATAAATGACTAACTTCAATGTATGTTCTTCATCTTGACTTTAAGTTGTGGTCCATTGTCCGCTTTTGACTCTTGTTCAACCTTTGTAACATGTACATTTGTTGTCACAAATCTGAAACCTCTGTCACTTTAATAAATCCACTTCTTTGAAGACTTCACTGAGGCTTGATCAATTAATTGAACTTCTTTCAATGTAGTATTTCTTCAAGTCTGTAGGATGACTTTAATATGTATTCTTCTGACAGATATGATCATCTGAGATTCCTGTGACTGTGACAATTGAATTATTACTTACTTATTACAAACTTGTTTAAGTTGAGTTGAATCCTCGATGTAAACAAATAGGCCTAAACATATGCCTTTCAATCTCCCCCTATCTGTTTGTTAGAGAATAACAAGCAAATACCTAGAGGATAACTCAACTAACTAAACAAGTAAAAATAAGACTTTAAAAGTTAAGTAAATAATAACACAAAGTTCTGGATTTCATTAAACATTTTCCAGATTCAAACAATAAAGATAAATACAAGATAGATGTTCCTCTAGACTAAACATGTGTATACATTGATCATATCTTGATTTATCTAAGCTCTATACATATGACATTTACAAAACAGAGCTAATTTTCCTTTACTACCCTGAAACTCCTCCTTTTTCCTTTTATATCTTTTTCAGCTCCCCTTTTCTAGCTTTTCCAAACTTCTCCCCCTTATTTGAGGAATTCTCTACAGATTTAACTTTATAAGTCTCTGAAGCCAGTAGGAGTTCAGATAGTTGATGGAGTTGATCTTGGGAAGTAAATTTGTCTTCAAGATTTCCTTGAGTAGTCCCAGCTGATTGTTGACAGAGGTGGAAGAAGAAGACCGTTCAACCACTTGTGCTTGCAAAAGTTCTTTATCAGCCTGGGTTTTGAATAGATGTTCCTGTAGATCAGCTATGTGAGCTAACTACATTGCAGTGTATGTGTCTGTGTGTGCACTCACTTGAATTTCTCTTGTAAGTTTATCACTCATCTCACGTGCATGTGGTTCACTCAGTGTTTGACTCGCATCACTCAACATTAGCTGTCTGTTTGCTCCTTTTAGATCAGTACATGCATTGAAAAACACCCTAGCCTCTTCAAGAGAGGTCAGTGGTGGTGCAATGGGAGTTCGTAAATCCCGATCCTCAATCATGTCTATCAAATCACTTGGAATTAAAATCTGAATTGCTTCAGTGATAGACTGACCAAGTTGCCTTCCACTTTCTCCAGATAAATCTGCGAGTGGAAAATCCCTTTAAGGGAGCCAGGGATGTTCTCTCTGAGAGGGGAGAAAATGATTCTATTTAAATTTGGCAAATAATCAAATTTTCCCTCAGATGCCTGTGAAGGCACTTCTACCGTAACAATGGTAGGCACTGTAACAAGTTGCAGGTGCTCTGCTTTCACTGTGTCCTGAGTTTCATCTAATGGAATGTCTTCTCCCATTGTGAGTAATGAGAGTGTGCTTGACTCAGTACAAAGTGCCATGGCCCTTTGGCGAATTTCAATAGATTCATTCTGTTGAGAGAATGTCTCTAGAAACAGTTCATTGGCCATTTCAAAGTCCATACCCTGTTGGGAGGATACATATGGGCTGACAGATACCTCAGTATATGTTGAATTTCTTTAGAGGAGGCAGAGTTGTGGGATCACTCACTGTTTCAATCAAGATACTTCTTTGTTTAAAAGTTGATTTATGTTCAGGCTGAGAGGTCAAGAAAGTTGAAGACTCATTGTTTGGCTCTAAGACCTGGGATAAAGATTGTGGATCTACAATCCCTTGGTCAACCCTAACAACCACTTGGGTTCAGCAACAGTAAAATAAGTGGATTGAGAGATAGAAAGTAATACCTTAATTGGATTTGGCACTGAAGTTCCAGCTAAGCAAGAGCTAGAGCAGAAATAATATATACAAAATATTTACAAAAACAACTAAGACAAATAGAAAATAAAAGATAATCAATAAAAATCAATAAAAATAAAATAAAATAATATATATATACATAATACAATAATATATACAAAAAATAATAAAGACCATTATCATTATAACTGGCATGACTATCGGGATGACTATGGAATAGTCATGCCGACAGTCATTCCAGTTCAAATGACTAAAACAGAATAAATAAAACAGAAAAAAATCTAATTAAACTAAAATCTAATAAACCGGAATGACTATGTAAGATAGTCATTCCGATAGTCATGCTAGTACAAACTAAAAATTTAATTAAACAAAATGCAAAAAACTGTTAGCAAAACAAAGAAGAATAACAGAATTAAAATAAATAAAAAAATCAAACTAGTTACAGAAAAATGCAACTAACAAATAAAATAAAAATAAAATGACACACCCTAATATTCACAGAGCAAACAAAAAAATGTAGAATAAACATTAAGCAGCAGAATATTTTCAGAAAATGCATTAAATTTACAGAAAATAATACACACACGCTAGAAAATTGCAGAATATTATAGAAATGCAATAAAAATATATAAACCTGCAGAAAAATTCAAACAAAAATATTTACAATCTGAAAATAACTTAAATGATTCTAAATAAATAAATTTTCAATAAAAATACATTTCTCCACTTAAAAAATATGAGAAAAATATTTTTAAAGAAAATAAATTATTCAGAATATTTAAATTAACAAGCTTTACTCTTTAAACAAGAATAGGCAAACTTTAACATTAAATAATCAGCAAGAGAAAATGATTTTAGAAAATAACAAACAATACATAGATATTGTTAATCACTAAGACTGTTCAACATACCCAATTTACCTACCAACCTGGTAAATGTGGATTCGTCAACAGATTTAGTGAATATATCTGCAGTCTGTTCTTCTGTGGGTACAAAGTGTAACTCCACAGTTCCATTCATGACATGCTCTCTGATAAAATGATACCTGATATCAATGTGCTTCGTTCTCGAGTGCTGAACAGGGTTGTTGGAGATTGCTATGGCACTTGTATTATCACATAAAATAGGGATCTTGTCTAATGCAAAGCCATAGTCCTTCAATTGATTCCTTATCCATAGGATTTGAGCACAACAGCTTCCAGCAACAATATATTCAGCTTCTGCTGTTGAATTGGAAACTGTTTGCTGTTTCTTGTTATACCAGGAAATCAATCTACCTCCTAGGAATTGACAACTCCCAGAGGTACTCTTTCTATCCACAACACTACCTGCATAATCATAATCTGTATATCCAACAAGGTTAAAACCAGAATCTTTACGGTACCAGATACCTAAATTAGGTGTACCCTTAAGATATCTCAAGATTCTTTTAACAGCAACGATATGTAAATCTCTAGGGTCCGCTTGGAACCTTGCACATAAGCATGTAGCATACATAATATCTGGTCTACTTGCAGTAAGATAGAGTAAGGAGCCAATCATACCTCTGTAGCTTGTAACATCTACCTTGATATAATTGTCAGAAGCTCCAAGTTTGATAGCTGTTGAAGATGGAGTCCTTGCTGATGCTGAATCATCCATGTGATACTTCTTGAGGAGTTCTTTGAGATACTTGGATTGACAAATAAATATACCATTTGACCTTTGACTTACTTGCAATCCAAGAAAGAACTTCAGCTCACCCATCATACTCATTTCAAACTTACTCTGCATTAGCTTAGCAAATCTCTTACATAGATCATCATTAGTAGACCCAAATATGATGTCATCCACATAGACTTGGACTAATATCATATCATTTTTGTGTGTTCTTTGAAAAAAGAGTTTTGCCTATGATACCTCTAACAAAACCATTTTCTAAAAGAAAACCAGAGAGAGTGTCATACCATTTTCTTGGGGCTTGTTTGAGACCATAGATAGTCTTGAAGAGAAAGTACACAAAGTCCAGTAACTCCTGATTTTCAAAGCCAGGGGGCTGTTCCACATACACTTCTTCATCAAGCTCACCATTCAGGAATGCACTCTTAACATCCATTTGATAGACTTTAAAATTGGAGTAAGCTGCAAATGCTAAGAACATCCTGATGGCCTCAAGTCTAGCCACTAGTGCATAGGTTTCATCATAATCAATGCCTTCAGCTTGTGAATACCCTTGAGCAACCAGTCTTGTCTTGTTCCTTGTAACAATGCCATCCTCATCCAGCTTGTTTCCATATACCCATCTAGTACCAACTACTTTCTTGTTCTTTGGTCTGGGTACCAGCTTCTAGACTTGTTGTTGTTCAAATTGATTGAGATCATCTTGCATAGCAATCACCCAATCTGGATCAGTCAGTGCTTCCTCGGTCTTCTTTGGCTCCATATCAGATAGAAACCCTGAATAATGACATTCATTCTGAGTAGCACTTCTAGTTCTAACTCCAACACCCGGATCACCAATGATCAGCTCAAAAGGATGAGCTCCATTCCATACAATCTGTCTTGGAAGATTTGATCTTGATGATTCGCCTTGAAATTCATTGTGGTGTTGTGACTGACTAGTAGATCCTTCATTTCCTCCCCTGAGTTGTTGCTTGATTGCCTTGATGATTCTTCTTCAGTGTTGGTGGTATCTCCATTCTTACCAATGTTTCCACCACCACCACCAGGATTATTATCATCATTGTTATTGTCATTACCAACAACATTCTCAGGTGGGGCTTCATCATCTGACCATCAATCAAGTACACCCTGTAAGATCTTCTGGAATAACCAATAAAAATAGCTTCTTGTGCCTTGGCCTCAAACTTGCCACGTTTCACATTGTCATCCTTAAGCACAAAGCATTTTGCACCAAATACATGAAAGTATTTGAGAGTTGGTTTCTTGTTGTTCATGATCTCATAAGGAGTCTTCATTAAATCCTTGTTGATTAAAGTTCAATTCTGAGTATAACAAGCAGTGTTCACAGTTTCAGCCCAAAAGTACATTGGAAGTCTTGATTCACTTAACATAGTCCTAGCAGCTTCAATCAATGTACGATTCTTCCTTTCCACCACTCCATTCTGTTGAGGAGTTCTACGGGCAGAATACTGTCTTGTTATTCCTTTATCTGCACAAAAGTCATTTAGAACTGCATTCTTGAATTCAGTTCCATTATCTGACCTTATAGCTCTAACAGGGAATCTCGAATCCAGCTCAATCAACTTTATATGATCAATCACCATCTGTGGGGTCTCATCCTTGGAATGTAAGGAATAAAACCCAAGTATATTTGGAATAGTCATCAACAATCACAAGTGCATACTGTTTCTTTGACATGGACATCACACTAACTGGACCAAACAAATCCATGTGAAGTAGCTGAAGTGGTTCAGGTATTGATGATGTGTCAGTGCCCTTGTGAGAAGCTTTCTTTGACTTTCCTTTCTGACAAGCCTCACACAGTCCTTCTTGTGTAAATTCCATCTGAGGCAAACCTCTAACCAATTCCCTTTTGACTAAAGAGTTCATGGTTTTGAAGTTAAGGTGAGGCATCTTCTTGTGCCATAGCCAACTTTCATCTGATGAAGCTTTAGCATAAAAACAAGTAACTTCATCTTTGGATCCAGAAAGCAGATCAGCTATGAACAAATCACCTTTCCTTACTCCTTGAAGAGCAGACTTTCCATTCTTCTTGTGAAGGATCTGCCATATATCTTTCTCAAAGGAAACAACATATCCTCTGTCACAGAAATGACTGATGCTGAGAAGATTGAACTTCAGACCTTCCACAATAGATACATCTTGAATGATAACATTTACAAACTTCAAACAACCATATCCTCTGGTAATACCCTTGTTGTTATCTCCAAAGGTAACTCCTGGGTCAGCTTTCTCAACCACATTTGATAGCAGGGCTCTATCTCCGGTCATATGCCTTGAACATCCACTGTCCAGAACCCACATAACACGGTTTACCTGTTCCACACCCTGCAACATCAAATTGATTAGTCTTTCCTCGGAACCCAAACTTGATTGGGTCCGACATATTTAAAGAACTGGCATTTGTCAGGCAAAACAACATTTTTAACTTTAACTACATAGACCTCTTTCACAAAAGAGCGTTTCCATTTATAGCCAGCCTTAACACATTTCTGAGTAGGCTTAGGGATAAGTGGATCCACTCTAGTCTTTGGAGGACTAGTAGTATTAGATCTAACATACTTCTTATTATTAACATGTTGACGTGGAACAGTCTTATTATCAGATACATACTTACTATTAAAATAAACATACATAACATTGAAAGCACAAGACATGCAATTAACCACACCACATGCTTTATGAGAAAGATTAATAGCAGGCATGTCAGTTTTACAGTTGTTTTGATCCACTTTATGAATGTCTGACTTAGTCTTCGTTGCAGAAACAACTTTGACTGGTTTGTCAGACTTACACTTTTTGGACTGTTCAAGATCAAAAGCACGATCCTCCATAAGTATCTCCTCTTCAATAATGATAGAGTATTCATTCAGATGATCTTCTTGGGACTCTCTAAAGAAAGGCTTATCAATATCCTTAAGCACATCTGGTATACCCCTTTCTTCAGCACTGACTCTATTATGGGTATTTATTTCCAAATTTACCAATCGACTCATTATAGTCATACCCTATTCCTACAGTATGACCAATACTTTGTTTATTGATGATTTCTTTAGCAGTCTTACAAGAGTTATAGTAAGCATTAGCCTTGACTTTAAGTTCACTGATTTGACCCCTAAGAATGGTTTCCAGTTGAATATAACATTTAACCCTATTCTCAAGAAATGCTATTTTCTCAGTTAGTTCATCCTGATTAACATGCACAAGTTTTAATTCTTTTATCTCCTTTTCAAGGGCTGTGTTCAAAAGAATTATTCTACCATTTTTTCTACGTGCACAAGAAACAGTAGTACTAAGATGATAGATCATTTCAGTATCAGTAAACTTTACCTCTGACATGTAAGTTGATGAAGTGCTTGCCTCATTAGCCATTAAAGCAAGATTTCCAATCTCACCTGCTTCTTCATCAATATCAGTATCATCCCAACTCTTTCCTTCAGCAACATAAGTTTTCCCAATCTTATTCTGCTTGCTAGAATCAAATGAGTTCCTTCTCACTTGCTTTGGCTTTTTACATTCTGTAGCAAAGTGACCCAACTCATTACAATTGTAGCACCTGATTGTGCTTTTTTCCACAGTTCCAGTTTTGTAGTCACCCCTTGTGCTACTTGAAGAGGAAGATCCACCTCTCTGAAACCTGGGCTTGAACTTAAGATTGGGATTCCTTCTGAATCTGAACTTCCCAAACTTCCTGACTATAATTGCCAAATCACCATCTTCCAGCTGATCAAGTTCTTCCAAAGAGTAGTAGTCACCACAAGATTGATCAATGGATGTTAAACCAAATTCAGCATCAATAACATCCAAGTTAGAACTGGAAGGTTGAACAACCTTCACTTCTAGTTTCTGTGGGACTACTGTTGTCAATGCAGTAGAAGTACCAACTATCTTTCCAGTTCCATATAACTCATTCTGTTGAATCTGCTCCAGCTCATAGGTCTTCAGAACATCATATAGTCTTTCCAGAGAAATCTCTCCAAGATCTCTTGCTTCTCTGATTGCAGATATTCTGTGCTCCAGATCAATTGGAAGTGTCAGGAGGAACTTCTTGTTAATCTCCTTGATAATGTAGTGCTTCCCATTGAGGTTCAGATCATTGATTAATTTGTTGTATCTCTCAAAAACCTCAGAGATACCTTCACAAGGGTTTGATCTGAAATGCTCATATGAAGAGGTGAGAATTTCCAGCTTATTCTCTCCAACTTCCTCTGTCCCCTCATTGATTATCTCTATTGTGTCCCAAATGTGTTTGTCAGTAGCACAATTTAGGACATGATTATGCATGATAGGATCCAGACAATCAACCAGTATCAACTATAGACAGGCATCCAGTGTAGAATCCTCTTTCTCATCAGGAGTGTAGTCCTTGGGGTACATCCTAGCAGCTCTAGTAACCACATCATTCTCTACCTGCTCCCCCTCAACAATCATAGGGATTTTAGGACCATTCTTCAGCACTCCCAGATATTTAACATTAGCTGCTTGAAGAAACATGAGCATTTTCTTCTTCCACATAGGATACTGCTCCTTGCTGAACATGGGGATTTTGACAGTACCAACTTTCTGAGTTGTAGACATTTTTGAAGAATTAAAAATTTCAGAGTTTAAGAAAAAATCTCAAAACAATTGGATCTTTGATTTGTATATTAATCAAAAGGCTCTGATACCAATTGTTAGGTCCTGATAAGTTTGTAGAAGGGGGTTGAATACAAACTATACCGTTTAATCGAATTTGTCCGTTATAGAATAAAACAATTTAGGAACAAATTATTGCGGAATAAAATGAAACAAGATACAAGTTAAATAAAACTCTATTAAACCTGAAGGGTGTTACAAATATGGTACTGATTACAAGATTGGATCTCAAACTAATTAAAACAAATCTAGAATAAATTCGACATGAATTTATCTATTTTTGTAATAAAAAGATATAACAATAAATGATAATTTGAGATACGTTCTAGGGATAAAAATCTGCTAGATAGTTAAAGCAGTACAAGTGAAAATATTAATGTTATTGGAAAGTATCATTAACTTAATAAAACTTACAAATATCGTATTGTAATTATTCAAAAATAAAATTGAAAAATAATTTAATTTAATAGAGAAAAGATAATTCTTTTAGAACAAAATCTAAAAATAATTTAATTTAATAAAAAAGCTCATAAATAATTTGTAAAGCATGTCATGCATTACATGAATATTATAAAAAAAACTCATAAATAATTTGTAAAGCATGTCGTGTATTACATGAATATTGAACTAAAACATAATTTTATCGGGAGCTATGAAATAACTTAGGTGATTAAGAGCTTATTTCATATCGGCTCGTATTCTCAATTACATTATTTGCTAGAATATATCTATACTATCTATATATACTATATTATTAAAGACGAAACATTAAAAGTTTTGGTCGATCGTCGGTCGGTTGGTCGGTCGGTATTTGGGTCGATTCACGGGCCTATCTATAATAAATTTATTAATAACCAATTACCTTTTTTCACTACATTACCTATTTTATATATTTTTTTTAAATCAAACCAACTCATCTTCTAAAAATAAAACGGGCAACATATATATAATATGGTAATATTATTATATATTTATAATTGATTACCTTTTTCAGCTAAAACATATTATTTTTATATTTTTTACCTAAAACAACTCATCTTATAAATATGACAGATATATGGAAACCAAGTTATTGATAACCAATTACCTTTTTCAGCTAAATTATATTACCTATTTCATATATCTATTTAACTAAAACAAATCATTTTCTAAAAATAAGACGGGCAATATATATATAAAATGGTAATATTATTATATATTTATAACCGACAGCTAAAACACATTATGTGTTTTATATTTTCTAACTAAAACAACTTATCTTCTAAATATAATACATGCAAAATAAATATACAATGGTAATATTGTTTTATATAAATATTAATAAATAACAAGTTATTCTTTTCAGCTAAAACAAATTACCTCTTTTATATTTTCTAACTTAAACAACTAATTTTCTAAAAGTAATGCAGACGTATATATATAAAAATTAATATAATTTTATATAATTGTTAATAAGTAACTAATTGTCTTTTTAAGGATATTACCTGTTTATATTTTTTAACTGAAACAACTCATGTTCAAATTAAAAATAACACGGGAAAAAGATAGATATATTGGTAATATTATTATATTAAACTTATGAAATTCATGTTTATTATAATTTTTTTAACATTCAATTTAAACGAGATAATTAATTAAAATAAAAGTAATAGTATATTCAAATAAACTCGGTATATTTAACAAACACATATTTTGATATTTGCACTTGAGTCCCTTTTTAGATTTTTAAGAGTAAAAAATACGAATCATTAGATATGTTATTTTAAAATATTTTATATTTTAATATCTAAAATACTACTATTGATTACGTCAATAATATATTAAATTTAAATATTATATTGTTAGATTTATAAATCCAATATATATATATATATTAAAATTTTATCAAATTATATATAATAACTAAAATCTAAATAAAAAATAAGAAAATATTAAAAAAAAAACCGTGTATCGCACGGGATATAAACTAGTACTTATAGGCATATGAGCTTTAATAATTCAAAAAAAAAAAACACATAATTTCACCTGTATTTTCAGAACTATGCCAGTGTTCTTATTTATTTACACAATAAAAAAGGCGTTTAGGTATAAAATATTACAAAGGATTAGAGAGGGTATTAGTTGGTCTAAGGACACAGGGCCAATCCAAACCTCCCCAATCTGATTGCAAAGTGTTTCTTCTAATATAAAAATTTCTTACTATTTCAAACCCTAATTCAACACCTCAAACCTTAATTCCACCCCTCTCAATCAATGCGCGGATCCGTTTAATTCAGCTTCAACACACTCCACGACGCCGTTTTGTTGAGCTCGCCAATGGCTGTATCAGATGTGAATCAGCTACAGATGGCTGTGTCGAGCTCTACGACGTCGTTTAGTGACTTGATTGATTCTCAGAAGGAGCTGATTCAAAGCCAGATTGAACATCTACAGAATCTAGTCGTTGCGCAATGCAAACTCACCGGTGTCAATCCTCTCTCTCAAGAAATGGTTTGTATTCTTGTATGCAATGTGTGTATGTATATGTTTTGATTCGTTGTGTAGGATAATGTGTTTTCGGAATTGCGGTACGATTATTTATGTTTTATTTGGTTTTAGGCATGTATTCATTTGCGATTAGATTGATAGATACAGCGTAATTAAGTTAGGTAGTGTATCGTTTGGTTGTGGCGTGATATGGTGCAAACTATTAGTTTTAAAAATTACTTGTGATTTTTATTAGGAATGCTGTGGTTTTTGCTGCGGCTTAATTTTATTATCGTACTAATTTGTGGAGTTTTTACCTTTGCTTGCAGGCAGCTGGTGCTCTTTCAATTAAAATTGGTACGGCATTATGAACTTACGTAGTAAATTGATAATTTGATTTGTTTTGTTTCCATTTGTATTAAGTATCCAGAACTTGATAGACATTATGTTGTTTCCACATTTGAGATGGTAATTGATGAAGCTGTTTATGAATTTTGCTGCTCTTGAATGAAGCAAAAATAATTTCCTTTGTGGCCAGTTTAAGCATAATCTTTATTGTTTTTTGGATGAGTTGTTGTCTTTATTGTTAGTATTATTGTGTATCTATTTGCTCAATTTATCTACTTTCCATACACATTCACTTTAAAAGTTACTTGCACAGTTTTAGTTAATTTTTACTAGTTCTGTATATTTATATTGATGTGATGTTTTATACAATGACTAGGAAAAAGACCAAGGGATTTGCTAAATCCCAAGGCTATGAAGTATATGCAATCATTTTTCTCTATTAAAGATGCGACTAACAAGAGGGAGTCCCGAGAAATTAGTGCTCTTTTTGGTGTCACGGCCACACAGGTTCGCCCTTACCATCAATCCTATAATTTGGTTTGCTACAAAAGCATATAAAATGAACTTTGAGGTTTTTCTTGTCCTGTGAAATCTTTTTAGCACTTAAAATGATTGCTTTTGCTTTTACCGTGTGAATGAGACCTTTGTGTTGGAAGGGTGAGGGAAAGGTTCTTTACTTGGAGTTCTATTGACGTATGACAATTTGAACTAAATAGAATATTGTGAAAGGTGTCTAAATTTTTTATGTTATTTAGAACTGTTGCTGGATGAAACTGATCTCTTACATTATTCTCCTATAATTTCAGGTTCGAGAGTTTTTTAATGGTCAACGCTCGAGAGTAAGGAGGTTTGTTAGGTTGTCTGGGGAGAAGGCAAATAGATCCAATAAATGTCAAGAACAGGAAGGACCATTATTTTCTGATCCAAATGTACCTAGTAATACACTTCCCCTAAACACAATGGCTCCTATAAATGCTGAAGGGCCTTCATGCTCTACACAAGATGAAGACGTTCCACCGGGCTTGAATGACTTGGATAAACATTTTGTTGAGAACATTTTTACTTTAATGCGGAAAGAAGATAAATTTTCTGGACAGGTGAAATTGATGGAATGGATCTTGCAGATTCAAGATTCTACAGTACTACATTGGTATGTATTTCATCTGTATGAGTTTTTCCGCTTTTCCATATTGGCATTTTATTAAGCCTGAATACGTTTTATGGAATTGTAGGTTCTTAACAAAAGGTGGTGTTATGATCCTAGCAACATGGCTGGGTCAAGCAGCAATGGAAGAACAGACCACTGTCCTTCATGTCATCATAAAGGTATATACATCATCTATGCTCATGTTTTCACGTTCTACGTGTATTTCTTGATATGGATTTGAATAGCTTATATGTCTCTGTAGGTCCTTTGTCATCTACCCCTACACAAAGCTCTTCCAGCTCACATGTCTGCAATATTACAAAGTGTAAATAAACTTCGGTTCTATAGGTCATCAGGTTTGTTGCTCATTTCTGGCAGATTCTTGCATGTCATATATCACTTGTGTGATTATCTTCACTTTTGAAAGTCAACTCTACCCATTGTCAAATACTCAAAATACATCCTATATTTAATCATCTTGCAATCTAGTGTATGAATATACCATGGTGTTTGTGTTGCATGTCTATTTGTGTCTTAAAATCTAAATGGATGAACATATTCAGTGTGAAATGTTCTGAATTTTGAAGATTAACAAACACATTTTTTTGATGAATAGTGTACTGTTTTTTTTTAATTTTTTGCTAAATAACTGGGCATCCTTATTAATGAAAAAAATGTCCAGTTATTAATGAAAAATACTAGGCATTTTTGATTAATAAGGATCTTATCTATGTGCACTTACTTTTCCCGATACCTCTTTGATATGCGGAATCTCATTATATCTCCTTTGAGGATCAGATATCTCAAATAGAGCGAGGGTTCTTCTATCTAAATGGAGCAAAATATTTGCGCGGAGCCAAAATTTAAAGAAATCCAATGCTGTGAAATCTACATCTGAATGTCAGGATGAGATGCTATTAAAGCAGAGGTAAGGCTATTTCTTTACTATTTGACATTGCTATTGTCTCATCCCTCCATCCTAACAAAAAATGGCTTAGTATATATTGTAGCTTCTCCAAAAAAATATGGCTGGGTTCCTCTTATAAACGTTGTATCTTTCTTTGAACCCTTGTATGGTGAGGACAAATTGTGAGTTCTAGTACCCGATTTAAATATGCTAGAACACAAGAAATACTTTTTTTACAGATTCTTTTTTTAATTGGTCACACATGTTAATTTACATGTAAACTAAAAAGTGCCAACTTGAACAGGGAAAATTTAGTCCAAACATGTTAAAATTTCCTTTTGTGAAAAGCAAATTTGCCATTTTTAATAGGATGGGAGTTCCCCCCCCCCCCCCCCCCCCCCCTCTATTTGCATGTTTTATAATTATCAAGTCTACGTGCGCAGCATTGGTGAAATAATGGGAAGTGAATCATGGGAGAAGAAAGCTGATAACCTTGTAAGTAATTTACATAAGTGGAATTTTTTTATCAATTGAATGGAAAAATATTCTTAATTCCAAGGATTATTGGAAATTACTTCTGTTCGAAGTTTTACTGACAATTTTACTTTATCAAAAGCAGGACCCTGCTAATAAGGGTTATTCTGGCACTGAGAACTTAAGGTATGTAGGTATCCGGGTGAGGCATTTCGCTTATAATATACATATATCTATATATTTATATAAAAGGTAGTGTTATAAAGCGCACTTTTATTGTTCAGGAAATTGGAGTCTTCACAGCCTGTAAAATTGCTAACTTCATCTGCGGATGACTCTACTAATAAGAAACTTGTCCGAGGTTCTGCATCCCGTATCCTTGTGATAGCTTTCTGCTTCAAAATCCTACTAACTGTAAATCATATCGGTCATGTTTCTTTGTGAAAATCTATAATTTTTAATGATAAGTGAACTGTCTAATTTTTAGTGTTGTGTAGTGTGTACAAAGAGTAAGGGAACTGTGAAAAATTTGATACACACAGAACTAGTGCTAAATGCATGGGAAATTGCACAATTGTAGCCTCGCAGTTGACACTGTCTAATTTCATGCGGCATCAGTGCATAGCTATATTATCAGATAGGCCGTGATTCAAAGATTACTAATGCATAGAAATATAATCAGATAGGCCGTGATTTAAAAAGTACTCGGTTAATATTTAAATTGTATGTGTTGAACCAGATTTCATGCTGGTTGCTGAAAATTCCACACCCTACCAAGTTTGACTTCAGAAAGTTGAGGAACTTCAGTGGCCTTCTCAAGAAATTTTAATTTACTTGCTTTCTTTTTCTACTTCTTAAATTAAGTTCTCTATCAACTGGGAGACGACTCTTTTGTTGGACTTAGAAATAACAAAGTTTTTGAATATTATCCGATATGTTATCTTTTTTAATTGAATTTCTGACCATCTTTCTTCAAAATTGTCGAGTAATGAAATAAAGAGCTTTATATATGAAGTAATTGTTGATAGCCCCGTGCAAGGCTCCTCCCGCATCCTCAATGACCAAAGGTCTCCCTCCTCGTGCACTTACAAATCTAATAGTTTGAGAAATATGCAACATACCCAAACAAAGCTTGATGTATGCCTCTCTAAATTTGTGTAGGCAATGCTGCTAATTAGTGTGCTTTCTTAAGTTATCATAAATCTGAATCGCTGTTATTCAGTGCTATTGGATGGGTATTATATATGAGTGTTAATGAATGGTCATGTTTAAATTGGCACAGCATAACTGCAGAAAAATTATAGCAAAAAAAGTAAATTATTGGAAAAATGTTGGTGAAAACCTTGCTATTTAACCCCTAGGTAATTTGCTGGTACATGAAGGAGTGTTACATTTTTACCTCAATCTCTTTTTTCTACAACTATAAATATGATTCTTAGTTGTGCTTAGCACAAAAAAGAACAAATTGTCTGTAAATCACTGTATACACTCCCGTGACCCTGGCTCTGCATTTTTGCATCTCATTGACTTTACTACCACTCCGCGTTTCCTCTTCTAATAAATAGCAAAAGGGATTTTGAAAACCCCTTTTAAGCATATGCATAACTTCTGAAGTAGTAGTCCATTGTCTTAGTTGAAAGTGCTTGAAGAGCAAATAGTCAGTTGCCTTGACAAATAAAAAGATACCAGAGAACGTAGAAAAGTCCAGTTGGTGGAGCAACCAGGACAGAAGGTTACAGGAAGAAGTTCACAGCTTGCGAGGCCGCCTGCAACTCAAGAACGCCCTCTCTCAGCCGATGAGATCCAAAAAGCTAAACTACGTGCTCAGTTTATGCAGACTAAATATGGAAAACCTATTACCATTTCTGATGGAAGCCCTAGGAAAGTGCCCCATCCCCAAGTTAGCATGTCTCAGGCCACATCTAGGTCTAATATCTGTGCTAAAATCGAGGAGCACAAGAAGCCTACGACTAATGAGCCAAAACTTGATCCCGTATCCAACAAGATGAATCAGGATGCATATGAGCTGGTGTCAAAGAAGACAAAGAGGGTTCAGATTTCATGGCAGACACCTCCAGGTATACCTATTCGATTTCTCTTCTTGGTGTACCTAGAATTAGCAACGGTAAAAGTTTGAAATACAAATCCTTCTCGATAGTACCTAGAAAGGAATTGAAATTAGATTTAGTGTCTATATTATCTTCCATGCTTTATACTTTATGTGTTTCTTTAAGGTCCATTAGATTCTATTCTTTCTCTGCATTTCATGTTCACTTCAAACAAATCGCTTACTAGTTGTATTTATAAAACTCCTCCACCCGGATATGCTCTTCATGTGTTGTGCAATTGTCTAATCTTTGGACGTTTGGACAGGACCATGGCTCACCTTTAAAAGTAAAGCAGGTTGCACTAAATCAAATTTATGATTCAAGCAATTAAAACTCTTTAGTTTTACAGCTTTATCAGAAATTTCCTGGGAACTATACATTTATTGATCAAATTTCTCCTTAGGTTACAGTATTGGCATTTAATGTAGTGTATTGCAATTGCATCAGTATATCGGTTTTAAGTACTGTGCTTCCAACTGCCTACAGTGATTGCGACTGAACAGTTGAATTGCAAATTCACATTACCATAGTACCTTATTATGCAATGTTATTACTAATAAATGAGATTACCATGGCAGCAAGAATGGAATTTTGCTTTGCTTATGCACTGTACCATTTTTTGGTGAAATTTGAACCATTGATAATACTATTAGATTCCTTGGCTTGGAATGTGACCAGGAATCCATACTTTGTCACGAGTCATGACAGTAAAATAAGTTACTTGTTTCATTGTGGGTAAAGTATAAGTCTTTTCAGAAGTATATAATAAACTTTTGTTGGTTATTTAATTTTGTGAGTTTGTCGATTTATCCACTATCCCTTGGTGACATGTTCTAAAGATGTCAATCAAAAGGTGTTCAAATTTATGACAGGATAATTAGCGAGAAAAAAAAGAGGAGAAATGGAGAATTGAGAAGTGGTCAAAATATAGCTATAGACAGATTCTTAACTTTCAATTTTTTTCATATATATGCAGGATTGTTAATGATAACTTGCAAACTGTAAATAGCTGCAGTGTTGGAATTCAAATAGTAAGCATTTCACCTCTAGGGTGACTAAATGATAAAGTGCGTGTTTGGAATATCACAAAAAAGTTGACTTATAACTTAAAATGATTAAGTGTAATATAAGTGATAAGTTGATGAATTCTTATAAGTTATACGGGTGTTTGGATAAACTTACTTATAAGTTAGTGAAGAATTTGCTAAATTAAATTTGAAAAAATAATTTTTAAATACAATGATTTCAACACTTGTATTTTAAATTAAAAAAAATATTTAAAAACACAAATGTAAAAACATAAAATATTAGAAAAATAAAGAAATCAAAGAATAAGTTGATAAGTTAAGTAAAATGTTGGTGATTTCTAACATTTAACTTATCAACTTATAAGTTATAAGTTATCAAATAAACTGAGTACACAAACACCCCTCATAAGTTCTTATCAACTTATAATGCATAAGTACTGAATGCCAAACATGAAATGATATGCTGCTAATCATATTAACGACAGCCGGACTCATTTTAGTGTTACAACTGACATCGTGATATGCATCTTATGTGAGATTCTTCGTAAATGAAACAGTTGGATGTGAAATGGACGTCACTGTAAACAGTGCACAGTTGGACTTTTTTGAATTGAGTTTTGTAAATGTGAAGCAGCCAGTCAACACAGTTCATTTAAGATAAAATTTCAAAGTTTGATAAAAAAAACCAAGGGCTTAACAATTCCCATGAAATTTAGTAGTCGTAGATAGCTTTGTAAAGTAATAGTGTCCATTCTATTTTCTTTCTTTTCCTGTTTGAATTCTCACTTAAACAAACAGTATATCCTTTTTTTACAGTAATATGAAAAGCTCGAGTAAGTGCAAGTGTTGTGAAAATTGCTTATGCTTACCCTTAGTAGATACAAGATTTGCGAGTTAAATGTTGGGGTATTACAGGAGTTTTAAATTTTCAATATAACGCAAATTGAACAACTTGGTAGGAACCAAAAATAAGAATGGAACCTAAAAGATGTCAGTTTGCGTACCTGTTCTCACTTCTCATGCAATCCATGTTACTACGATTCTTTGGTTTTGGACATCTTCATCATTTACTCCGTGTTGGATCCTTTGACTGAACTTTGGACAATTTGACCAACTAGTAGACCGCATATGAGATTAACTTATGATGCAAAAAGAAAAAAACTGAGATGGTAGAACAAAGGGAAAACGAGAACAAAAATTCGCCTAATTTCCGAGGTCCTTAACAAAAATCATGTTTAATTTTAAGTTCGGTTGATATTTTTTCTGTAAGACTTTATTTAATATATTTATTCATTATGAATTACATTGTGTCTAAAAAGCGGATTATGTCCCTGCGTCCATAACTTCAGTGTTTTGGGCTACAAATCTCGGATATGTGTTATGTGCTACACTCCACACACGAGTCCGAGTAACATAGCATGCATTTTCGCCTCTCTAACACATCCATCTCACGTGGCTGGACTCCCTCTATCATCCTCTTCTGTTCCTGGCTCTCCCTCTTCTCTTCAGCAGTTCTGTTTCAGTAAATAAAACTATTTTCATTTTTTTTGCAAGTCTTCGCAAATTGTGCTTAAAATTGATTATCCCGAGTTTGTGCCTTTCACAACACTTATATATACACAGTTTTGTTGCATAGTGTCCACTTAAAAGCTTCATTTTTAGTCACTTCTAGTTAGAACTGCACTGCCATACTATGAAGAACAGAACTTTTAATTTGTACTAGGCTCACTGACTGTATGCTCTATTGGTTGTAATTTTGAAAATGCGATTCTGATTATTTTGAAGAGATTAGACTAATTACACCTTAGCACAAAAGGGTGGATGTATCAGGTGAAAGTGGCTTTTTAAAGGGCAGTCTATACTTCTGCATGATTATCTAGTGTATATTTGCTCATTTATCTATTTTTATTATTTTGTGAAACACAAGCATCATCCAATATCTAAGCTCCTTGTTTCATATCTTTGTATTTCATGTCCAACTCCCAATTTTTACGCCTCCCCCCCCCCCCCCCCCCCAAACACACACACACACACACTTCAATCCCAATATCTTTATTCAATTTGGGAGGTGGTCAGAAACCCATTATGATTCTATTTACGGGCTATGCAGTTGTTTTTGCTGTTTGCAGCAAAACAGCAAATGTGATGGCTGTAACTAATATTATAATGTTCATGGTAGTGATGTTTAATTTTTCATTATCTGGCTCTTGTTCTCTCTATTGATTCATCTTTTGCCTATGATATATGTTGTTATTCCCTGAACTGGGTTCTCTTTTGGGTTATGATATAATGGCATTTTCTGCAATTTTCAGCCTTAAAACTGTTTTTCCTAATGCAGAAATGAGAATTAATAGTGGCTGGATGGTTGGCACCGGTGTAAACAGCAAAGAAGTAGAGTTCCAGAGAAACAGAATTCGTCGGGAGAAAGAAATAATCTATAAAACAATCCATGAAATACCCTCGGATCCCAAGGGACCTTGGGATCGTGAGATTGACTATGACGACTCGTTGACACCAGAAATTCCAATAGAACAGTTGCCTGATGCTGAAGGCACAGAAAATACTGTTTCCCAAAGTCAAAGTGAAGAAGCTCGGGCTACTTCTACAGCCACAACATCACAAAGTAGTAATGGGAATGGGAATATGCCTGAGCCTGATTTTGAATTGCTTGCTGTTTTGTTGAAAAACCCAGATCTTGTTTTTGCACTGACATCTGCTGAAGGTGGCGGTAACTTGTCAAGTCAAGATACAATGAAATTGCTTGATATGCTCAAGTCAAATGGGGTTAGTAGTGCAGTTGGTAGTTTAACTGGTGTAGGCACAAAAGCCGAGGAGAAGATTGAAGTTTCTCTTCCATCCCCAACTCCTTCCAGCAATCCTGTAACGGTGCGTGTTTTAAGCAGCAACTGTACAACTCATGAAAGTTATAAAATGTTATGGCAATTCCTATCATCTTCTCCATCTACAGTTTCTTTTTCTTTTTATGTCACCATTCCCCACTTAAATGGACTAAGATCTGTTAACAAGTGTTCCTACTGTGTGCACGCTGATGAAATAATTACGTTAGTTGAGGGGCGAGGATTTGATATTTAGTTAACGGAATCATTTGATGAAAGACAAATTGAAGAATTCTCCATGTTCTGAGTTTTTATTAAAAAATTAAAAAAAAAAAGTGCAAATGGAGCTGATACAAAACTTAGAATACGTTGAGGGGCGTGATGACTATCATAGTCAGGGAGAGAAGGCCCAAACAATTTTCCTGGGCATCTTTGTGGTCCGTGGGGGTGGTCTTGTAAAGTGGGATCACTTGATGTGACAGCTTGTGAATAGGATTATTCTGAAATAACTAATTTTAGACTCCAGTTCTGAGTTCACCAACTTTTTTGTTAATTATATATTCTTTTACTTTATGTAATCAAAGAAACTGACGGATCTGGTTACATTTCTTTCCTTTCCCTTCTTGCAGAGTGCATGGGGAGCTGCTGCTAAAAATCCGTTTTCATGGCAGCCTGCAACAGTTTATGGAGAAGAAAGTCACATGTCAGCTGTTACTGCCACAATACAATCCCAAGTATATTCTACTGGCATGGTTCTACCCCAAAGACCAGTAATTGCCCCCTCTCCAGCCGAACCAATAGTCACTCAAACGCCAATGTATCAAAGAGCCATAAGTGCCACATTTCCCGAGAATCGAGCTCGAGTTGCAGTTCCCTTGTTAAATCAAACTGCTCCAGAAATACTACATAACCAGAATAATTTTACAGTTAGTAATTTGGGTCCACACAATTCTTTGGCTGCTCCATCGACAATGCCCCATTTAATGCAAACATCAGCTCGGTCTCAAATGAGGCAACCCTCAGCAGACATCCCCGAACCTCAGTTTCCGACAGCCTCTTGGAGGGATAGGCAGAGTCCGACTCCAAATTCTGAATTTCATACTAACTATAATAACAACTATAATGCATATGCGGGAGGAACTCAGCAGGCTCCAACGGGTCATCCACGTAATAGAAATGAAATGATTGGTGATCTACGGTATAATACTTGGAGTCCAGATAACAGTCCAGTTCGATCTCAACAATCCGGTTGGAGTTATGGACAGCCCAGAACAAATAATGGTCAAAATTATAGGGTTGATAGGTCAAGGCAGCAGCTGCAACCTCGGCACCCTGAGTACAGGGATCATAGCCGGAATGATGAGCGGAGATGGCGTGATCAGAGAAGATGATGTTTTGCTAAAATAGCCAGCCTGGTTTTGCAACATGACGACTGAGGTTAACTTGTTTAGATAGTAGTTGAGGTTTCAAATTTTTTGATTTGATAGTTGATGTCTCTCGTATTTCATCTGAACAGAACATTCTGTTACTAATTTGGTAAAAGCAACTACAAATTTGTCAAAGTTAAGTTCCTAAAGTTGGCGTCATATCTATACTATATTATTAAATCCGAAACATTGAAAATTTTGGTTTTCAGTTTTCGATCATTTATTCTATTTAATAAATAATAAAATAATATAAAAATAGCAACTAGTTAATTGATTTTTATCATTAAAACACTTTTTGTAACAAAATCTACTCATTTTTCCAAAAATATTACGGGTAATTACATTTAAATTAAAACATATTACCTTTTATAATAACTAATAAAATAATATAAAAATAGTAATTAGCTGATAGCCTTTTATCTTTAAAACACTTTTTTGTAACAAAATCTACTTCTTTTTTCAAAAATATCACGGACAATTACCTTTAACTTAAAACATATTACCATTAACAATAAATAATATAAAAATACTAACTAGCTTATTACCTTTTATCATTAAAACATTTTTTTTAACAAAATCTACTCTTTTTCCAAAAATATCACGGGAAATTATCTTGATATTAAAACATATTACCTTTTATAATAAATAATAAAATAATATAAAAATATTAATTAGTTCATTGCCTTTTATCATTAAAACACTTTTTGTAATAAAATCTACAGTTTTCGGTCATTTATTCTATTTAATAAATAATAAAATAATATAAAAATAGTAACTGAATGATTGTCTTTTATCATTAAAAAACTTTTGGTAACAAAATCTACTCATTTTCCAAAAATATCACGGGTAATTACATTTAAATTAAAACATATTGCCTTTTATAATAACTAATAAAATAATATAAAAATAGTAATTAGCTGATTGCATTTTATCTTTAAAATATTTTTTGTAACAAAATCTACTCTTTTTTTCAAAAATACCATGGGCAATTACCTTTAATTTAAAACATATTACCATTAATAATAAATAATATAAAAATACTAACTAGATTATTACCTTTTATCATTAAAACACTTTTTTAACAAAAACATATTACCTTTTATAATAATTAATAAAATAATATAAAAATAGTAACTTGGTGATTTCTTTTTATCATTAAAACACTTTTTGTAACAAAATCTACTCCTTTTTCAAAAATATCATGGGTAATTATTTTTAAATTAAAACATATTACATTTTATAATAACTAATAAAATAATATAAAAATAGTAATTAACTGATTGCCTTTTATCTTTAAAAACACTTTTTTTGTAACAAAATCTACTCAATTTTTCAAAAATATCATTCGCAATTACCTTTAATTTAAAACATATTACCATTAATAATAAATAACTTAAAAATACTAACTTGCTTATTACCTTTTATCATTAAAACAATTTTTTTAAAACAAAATTTACTCTTTTTCCAAAAATATCACGGGAAATTATCTTGATATTAAAATATATTACCTTTTATAATAAATAATAAAATAATAAAAAAATATTAAATAGGTGATTGTCTTTTATCTTTAAAACACTTTTTTGTAACAAAATCTACTATTTTTCCAAAAATATCACAGACAATAATTACCTTTAAATTAACATATTACAATTTATATTTGTTTTCACTAAAATCTCTTTTTTCCCAAAAATATCAATGCAATCCTTACTTATTTATTTTAATACGTATTTTAATGCTTTTAATTATTTAAAAAAACTTACATATTTCAACATGCCAACGTATTTTTTAATATCACGGGCAGTTACTTTTTTTATTTAAAACATGTTAACTTTTCTATTTGTCCTTATTATTAATATTATTTTAATAAATAATAAAATAATATTAATAATGTCTCATTCATCTTCCTCGCCCCATTTGTATTATTTATTTATATTTTCTATATTACAATTAATATTTAAATTTCTCATTTTATAATTTATCATATTGATTTTTAATTGTCTTTGATGCCCGTGCCTTGCACGGGTTATAGGCTAGTATGAGTAATACTTAAGAATCAGAAATTAGAGTTTCGCTGAAATTTTAGTATGTACTGAAAAATATTGAGAAAAATTCATAATTTCTTATAGTATATATGTATTCTACTTAATTTATAAGATGTAAATATTTTTATTTAAAATTTTTGTTTAAAGCTTCTGGAACATTTTATTATATGTAGTAAAAAATTATGAAAAAACTATATATATATATAGTAGACTAAATTGCACTTTTCATACCTGAAGAATAATATATTCGCACTTTAGTGACTAAATTATTATTCGTGCCAATGTGATGGCTAAATGTTTTTAAAGTAACCATAATAGTGACTCCGTGTCAGTTCCGTTAGATCGCGACTAACGCCGTTTAGAATTAAAGGTTAATTATGTAATTTTGCTGCCCCCAATAATTTTGTTGCTCTGATCAACACATTACACACACTTCCCTCCATTTTTTACACTCGGTTCATCTTCTCACCAAAGGCGCTCAAAAAACCCTAATTGAAGAAGATACTGTGTAATCGAAGAAGATGAGTTGGTTTATGAGACTGAAGGAAGATGCTGAGATGTACAAACCAAATGAACACCCCCAATATTCAGGTACGAATTAAGTACATTTGCATGTGCTTAAATATGTCACTATCTTGGTATGAAAAATTAGGGGTTTTGTTGTTTTTGTTACTATCTTATGTGTATATGTGAATATTTGTGTGTATATATGACTATTTATGCTTTATTTCATGTCATATGTAACTGTAAAGTGATTATTTTTAGGGTTTTAAGCCTAAAATTTGATTTGTTACTTGATTTGGTATGTACTTAATTTGTTACTTGTTATGAGTGTTGATGTGATTTGGGTAAACATATTTTTAGGGTTTTAAGTTATGTTGTAATTTTTTAATACTTGACAGATCCTGATAATTTTACCATCAAACTACACCATGGTGGAGAAATGAGGAATGATCCTAGGTCATATGTAGCGGGTAGTCTTGATTATTTTGAATTTTGCAAAGTGATGAACTGTTCATGTTAGATTTATATGCAATGATCGATGAAGGAAATTGGGGTAATGGGGGGGGGGGGGGGGTATATAACTTTTGGTATAAATTACCAGGCACAACAATGGATAGGGGTTGTTTTGAAGTGGAAACTTATGAATAACTATTGGATATGTGTGCCTTAGTGAAGTCTAGGTATGTAGATGTTTTTGTTACCTCATGTGCACCCTTGGCCAGTTCACAATAGATAAATACTCAAAATTATGATTTTAGTCAACATGAGCCACATTATGAAGATTTTGATTTTATGGGTAGTACACAAGATGAGGTGAGACAGGAAGAAGAGATGAGAGAAATTTAAGGCTATAAGAGTGAAACTGATGAAGATGATGAGACCTATGTGTGTGAAGATTATTTTGATGACAGTTCTGAGGAGAGTTTTTATTCTGATAATCCAAACAAAGATGATACTGATGATGAACTACAGTTTGACATTAATCCTGATGACAATTTACATGGTAAGGATGATAGGTTTGATGGTGAGCAATGCGAGGAAGGTAGTGATCATTCTAGTGTGTATTATGATAGTGAGGAAGAAAGAATGGCAGCCAACAGTACAGATGAGGATCAAATTGGCTACCCTGTGTATAATTGAGGAATCAGAGGGTGCTCCTGTGTTTGAGATAACCATGTGCTTTAAGGATTCCAAAACTTTTAGAGATGGAGTGAAGAAGCATGCCATTTTTTAGAGGAGGCCAATTACTAATGTTAGGAATTTTGGTAAGAAAGTGTGTTATGTGTGTGAGGCACCTTGTAAGTGGAGGATTTATGCATCTCCAATGGGAAAGTCCCCCACTTACCAAATCAAGAGCTTTATTAGTAAACACACATGTATGCCTACTTTTAACCAAAAACAAATCAACTCTAGATGGCTGGCAGAATATTATGAAAAAGAAATCAGGATGAACCCCTCTTGGCCCATAAATGCATTTCATAAAAAAATAGTGAATGACCTTAAATGCAATGTAAGTAAGCATGCTGTGTATAGAGAAAAAACAAGGGCTCTAGTTAAAATAAATGGGACTCATGCTGAACAATATTCACAAATTTGGAAGTATGGTCATGAAGTGATGAGAGTACTGCCTGATAGCACACTCAAAATCTTGACTGAGAATCCTGAACCTGGTGCAGACAGAGGTAGATTTATGAGACTTTATGTTTGTTTGGGACCCCTGAAAAAAGCATTTACTCAGCACTGTAGGAAATTAGTTGGGCTGGATGGTTGTCACTTGAAGGGACCTTTTGGTGGTCAACTTCTAGCAGCAGTCGGTGTTGATGCTAATGAGGGAATGTACCCAATTGCATGGTGTGTAGTAGAGGCTGAAAATACAGAGTCCTGGACTTGGTTTCTGCAATTTTTATGTCAAGACATAAAAATTTTAATTGACAGAGAATTGACCTTTATCTCAGACAGACAGAAAGTAAAAACTTATGCCATTTGAATTATTTTACACTTTTTCATGCATTTAAATTACTTGTACTTGGCCTACTAATATTGTTTAACTGTTAGGGATTGATAAATGCTCTTGAAGCAGTGGTGCCTCATGCTGAACACAGATTCTATGTAATGCATCTTTTTCAAAATATGCATAAAGAGCACAAAGGAATTGCATTGAGGCACTTGTTAAGGAAGGCTGCTAGGGCAAGTACTAAATGGGAATGGAACTTGCACATGAACAATATGAAAGAGGTACACCTTCAATACTTGTACCAACCCTAAGTTTTATACCATTAATGCATGTACCAACATTAAGTATTTATATCATTAAATGTTCATTGTCAGGTATCACCTAAGTGTTATGAATGGCTCATTCAGAAGCCTGTACAGCAGTGGACCAGATCAACATTCAGGACAACCTCCTCAAGTGATATGTTTGTTAACAATCACTGTGAGGTATTTAATTCAAGCATCAGAAAATTTAGGGATTTACCAATCCTTACAATGTTCAGACAAATACATATTGCTGTGATGAAAAGAATCCAGATAAGAAGGGATAAAATGAAGGAAAAGGAACTTGTCATTTGTCCTAGTGCACAGAAAAAACTGAATAAGTAAGTCAATTTAGGGAATAACTTGTCAATTCATATATTGGTATTTCTTATACATTATATACATTGTTGCAGGGTTATACAATGGGCTGGGAATTGTGTTGTCACGTGGTCTGGAGGATCATCATACAGTGTAACAACAACTGATGGATGGCATGAGCTTGTGGTTGATATAGTGCAGAAAAAATGCACATGTAGGAAATGGGATTTGACTGGAATCCCTTGCTATCATGCATGTGCATGTATAGCTTTTAGAAATGACCCTTGGGAGATGTACATCAGTGATTGGTACAAGAAAGACATGTACATGAAGGTATACAGTCCTTATTTATCTTGTATTTTTGGTATTCTGATTCCTTCATTACATTTATCTTGTATTTTTTGAACCATTCCAGCTATACAGTCACACTCTAGAACCCATAGTTGGTCCTGAGTTTTGGGAAGATGCAGTGGAGCCAATGCCTTTACCACCCAATATTAAAACTCCAACTGAAAGGCCCAAAAAGAAAAGAAACACCGTGAATGATATCCCTGTAGATCCTACCAAGATGAGGAGGCAAAATACCATAGTTCATTGCACTTACTGCAAAGCTGCTGGACATAATTGGAGGAGCTGTGAAACTAGGGTAAAGTCTAAACAAGACTACAGTTTAATTTCTTGCCAATACATGAATGTAGACTAATTTATGATAATTTGGTACCATGTAGAAATCTGATGAAGTTCAAAAAGCTGCAAGTGAAGGTATCCAGTTGAAGGTATGAAAGACTAAAGTTAGGTGTGGAAAATGTGGAAATGCAGGACATAATGCTAGGACTTGCAAAGTTCAGGTATTTTGACACATTTGGCATGTGTTTTTTTGCTCCAAAAGTTTGTATCCTGAGCATGATATATTGTGTTTATTGTACTTCATATATTTAGAAGGCAGTGCCAAATGAAGGTGAGACAAATGATCAGGAGCATGGGCAGGCTCAGGAGCAACCAAATGGTCAGGCCCAGGAGAATCAAAACGGCCAGGACCAGCAAGAAACCCATGCTCAAGGTCAACATGATGGTCAGAACCAGCAAGAAACCCATGCTCAAGGTGAAGCCAGAACAATGTCAAGAGGCACAACAAAAAGAGCTAAAAAGGTTGCGGCTGAGGGTGCTAAGAAGGCACCATGGAAGATCTGAAAGCATTTAGCATTCTGAAATCTTTTGTTATGACCCAAAACATTTGTAATGCTTGGTAATACTGCAAAACTTTTGTCTAGGCATTCAGGGCTTTTATAAACCTACCTTTTGAGTCTTGTAATGACAAATTCTATGACTTTTGGGTACATTTTGAGTCTTGTAATGAAAAATTCTATGACTTGATTTATGTATTGAATTATGACTTTGTTTGAATTATGTTTTACTATTGACAATCACATACATGATCAACATACCCATAAACTGATCAACACATTACAAAAGTCCAGCAGCTGATCAGTTTTTAACAAATTTATACATTACAAAATTTGATAAACAACTCAATAGTACATACATGATCAACTCAATAGCTCATTGCACTTACTGATCAACATACATATAAACTGAAAATCACATACATGATCAACACATTACAAAAGTTCATTTATATTTCCTGATTGAGGTCCACATGACCATTTTTGGGGAAACAAATCACAAGCAACAACATAACTAGAACTAAACTAATAACCTTCCACTTTCTTGTTTGGTTCTTCCACATTTTTACTTCCTCTTCAGCTAACTTCAACATTTGCTTAAAAGAGCAATCTTCTTCTTCTTTCAGGTGAATCCTCCTTCGCAACCCACTAATTATTCCTGAGCAACGACTGCAAATTGGAGGATCTACCCACTTGAAGAAATCGCAGCCATTTGAACCATCTACACACCCTAAGAATCTTCTTCCCGCATTTAATTGAGTCTGAGCACTCATTTCCACAACCCATTTACCACAATAACACTTCATAGCCATCAATTACTTGAAAGATTTGAGAGTTTTAGGGTTTTCAATCCCTAATTCTGAAAAGGGGGTTATATAGAATATAACAAAGCCGTTGAAATTAGATTGGACCGTTTTACCCTCACTCCCGTTAGTTTTAAACGAATCAACTAACAGAACTGACACGGAGCCACTATTATGGCTACTTTAAAAACATTTAGCCTGAACAATGCAATTTAGTCTATATAGTATTATGTAGTCATCATAAAATAGTAGTACATTCGGTGTTCTGAAAAACGGTTATTGAAATTAGTAAAGATAGAAATTGGAATTAGTCAATAGAGTATTGTACCTTGTATTGATTAATCTGATATTAATTGGAGGTAATTTAATAAACAATAATATATAAATTTATTTCAATATGATCAAGTTGTCAAAAGATTTACAAAAAAATTCATTTATCATTAGTCCGATATTGATATCTAAATGTTAACATTTAAAAAAAAACTTGAATATAACCAATTATACTTAATATCAACGAAAAGAGTAATTCAATTTGATAGAATAATGAGTATATTATGGATTAGTAAAATATTTTGTTGATAAATTAACAACTCATCTATACAATATTATTATATACAATATTATTAAAAATGAAAATATTAAAAATTTGGCAAGTTTAGACTTTTTTCTGTGTTTACTTAATTACTATTACTTAATTATTATTACATAATTATTTTTATTTTGAACTTAAAATAAAATATAATCATGTTTTTAGGACCTCATTTAAACTTATTTAAACGGGCCGAATTCTTTTAAAAATTCATTCTTATTAAAACACTTTAGACACATCTAACTATTTAATTTAAACTATATGCCCTATTTATGTTAAGTCGCGATATTAATTATTCTAAAAATCCATTACAATCAAAATAATTATAACAAAAATTAATATTCAGAAGATAAGAGTATAAATAACAAATATTCAAAATAACCTTGTATCTCATGAAATATAAACTAGTATCTATATAATAGTCAGTATTTTGTTTTATTAACAATCTTTTTAAAAAAAAATTAACTTTTTTCTAGAAAAAATTAAAAGATTAATTTTTTTTTTCAACTTTGATCCAATAATACTGATTTTTACCGTTTTCACTAATTAATTCCGTCTCGTCCAAGTTTTAATCGATTTTAAAAGAATATATTTTTTAATCTGATTTTCGCTTAATCAAAATGGGATCTCGTTCATCTACCGATTAATGGATCAATTTTTTGAAAATTGAGTACAATATACAATATTAACGAACATAATAAAGTATATTCTAAAATACGGGATTTCAATTTGAATTATATATTTTTTAGTATATGATGAATTTAATAATTTTTTAATTTGGAATAGTTTTGTGGAATAATTTATTAATTTGGCAAATGATTGTTATTTTTAGGTTTCTTGATTGTTTCTGTTCCGAAAACAAGTGGGGAAGAATATTGTTGCTGATTGATTGCATATGATAATTAGGACAATTGTTTATTGATCAGTTGTGTTTGTTATAATAAAATATTGGACGAAAATGTAGTTTGATTGCAGACTTTTAATTGGGTTCCTGCCTTGACTCTTTTTGCAGTAAAACTCCTGATCTGTTCGGTGAGCTTGCCAAGGGGCAGAGCCCAAAGGTTGGTATACACAGGCCCGCCCAAAATATTTAAGTGTGATTTTGCTGTCATATTAGAAAGTTTTCTATCGTCATTATAATTCAGCTTGGAGAAACGTTTATAATTCGAAACACTGAAACATGATTCCTTCATTCGGTAAGGTTCGCACATAAATCCAAATTGTAATGACTTGAATATATAAAAATAAGAAATATATATTATATTATTAAATACTTCATTTGTCCCTCTCATTTCTTTACAATTTCTTTTTTGGTACGTCATTCTCATTTCTTTACATACCAAAAATAGAAACATTTTATAATATAAAATCCAATCACATTCATTACTTTCTGTACCTACTTTATACTCACTTTATACATTAAATATTGATTGATCCCACCACTTTACTCATTTTTCTTACTTTTCCCTATTAATTTATATTTTTTCTGAACTTTTGTATCTTTTCCTCAATGTAAAGAATTGAGGGGATGTAAGGAGTATAAGAATGATGATATGACGATAAGTAAACACATCTTTAGGTATTAATTTAAAATTTTCTCATTAAACTTTAAAGATAAAAATAAATTAATAATATTGTCCAGAGACAGTTGACAACTGAATCCGACTTCTAAATGATCCTAAATTGTTTTTTAATTGGTAAATTAAAATATTTAAAATTTATGATTAATTTAATATTTACGATTATTATTTAGTATTACGTAAATTTGACATTGAAGATTATTATTTTTTGTTGCAAAGATTATGGGTTGAAAAAATAAAGAACTTAATTGATGAGAATAATAATAGTAATATATATTAACAATGTATTCTACATTAATTTCATAATTTTTTTCCATTGATTAGAAAAAAATCTTATAATAAAATGCGAGACAGTGTCGAGTAACATTGTAATAAAATTAAGTTCAAAAAATATGAAATTATGAGAATCATTTATTAGAACAAATTTTGATCTCATTTTATTTTAAATTTATTAAAAAGAATCAAATACATACAAAAATCTAATCTCATATTTGCTTTGAACGGTTATGTAATTTCCTTCATTAAACTATGTTAGAGCAAGTCAAACGGTATGCTAGTTCATTACCTATAATTTCTATAAAATAAGGAATTCTAGTAGTTTAGGGATATCATTTTTAATATTTACTCCAACAGCAATCCCAATTTACCTCCCTCATTATTATTAAATTATCACTAAAATTGTTATAATTCTCGACAGGTATACACTCTTTCACTAAAATTGTTATAACTTTTTGTAAAAAATTTCTTTTTACAAACCGTTTTTTGCTTAAAAAAGTAGATTCCAAGATCTTTCTTATGTTATAAGATTTACTATATTTTGAATAGTGATTTTGACAAGAAAGTCTAGGGACTTCTAGTATGGATGATTAGAGTATACCTATAAATAGGGAATGATTAGTGATTTAGTGGATTACTAAGATATTTTTGGAGTTCCATTTTATGTCATATTCCCTGTATTTGAAGTTAGGATATTATTGAATGTTCTGAGATGTTTAAGCGTATGGACTGTTTGATATATACGATTCGTCATCAACTTAACTTATGGTTTAACTTCATTTTGTTCTCAATATTTTTAACCATTCTTTTTGGATTTGCACTTAATTTAAGTTTAATTGAAGTCAACGTGTAAATTTTATGGTTTTCGATGGTATTACAAAAAGTTCATACCATTTATACCATCGACAATTAATCTATAAAATTTTAAATATGAATAGAAAAAAATTACAGTGCGAACGAACAATATTGCTAGTTATTATTAAATAACCGGTTATCCTATTTGGCTAAAACACATTACCTTTTATAAATTTTTTAACTTAAACAACTAATTTTCTAAAATTAACACATGCAACATATATATATAAATTTATATAATTATTAATAAGTAAGTAATTGTCTTTGCAAGGACATTATCAGTTTTATACTTTTTAACTGAAACAACTTATCTTCAAATTAAAAATAATAAGTGCAAAATATAGACATCATGCTAATATTATTATATTAAACTTATAGAATTCATGTTTATTATAGTTTTTTTACAATATTCAATTTAAATAAGATAATTAATAAAAAATAAAAGTAATAGAATATTAAAAGAAACCCGAAATATTGCACCAAAACATATTTTGATATTTGCACTTTAGTCTCTTTTTTAATTTTTTTTTAATATAAGAATACATTGGTGATATTTGATACTTTATTAATTTGGAATATTAATAATTTATATATTGAAATAAAATAAATTACATTAGTAATAAATAAAATAAAGTCTAATAAATTATATTAAAATAAATTATATATAATTACAAATAAATCATCAATAAATTACATTAATGATTTATTTGCTAAAAATAAAGTGTATTGTATAGGAACATTAATAAATTATATATTAGTAATTTATTTATTATAAGATTTGAAATATTTTTTTTATATATGTTATTATAATGTCCCCCTTACGCTTTTAATATATAAGGATATATTAGTGATATATAATTTATTAATTAGGAATATTTTATAAATTGAAAAGTTTTGTTGAATTACGTAATACATTTGAACTTTTTTTAAAAATTTGGCACATATTAGAAAGGTTTTGATAAATTTAAAGTCAATCTCATCTATATGCATGATTTACTAATTTTGGAATGCACATTTAACAACTTTTTAAAATTCTTGAATTATAAGTAACATCTACAATTTTTTTAAAATATGATATTAAAGTTAAACGAAATTTGAAAGAGTGAATCTTTATATTATAAGTTTCAAAAATTATTTTTATAATAATTATTTTTTTATTATTTATATTTAATATATGTTAAAATATATGCTAAACTATATGCATATAAAAATAAGTGAAAAAATTTAAATAATTAAAAATATAAAATACATAATAACCTCTTTACTTCCTGTCATGTTTTTATAATGTGATATCTTGAGGTGCTATTAAACTTATTGACGAATGCTCCTTTCTTAATTAATATTTTCCCTTCTGTTGATAATTACTTCTAATTTCTTATTTATAAAATAGATTTAACCTTCCCACTTCCCTTCAAATTCTCTTCTCCAGCTCCCACAATTTAATCACATATGTATACTTTTGTATGTTACATATATCTTATTTAGCATCTGAACCCAATTATGATTACGGGCTCTGGTTTTGTTCAACTAGAAATTTTCAAGAGTATAAACATATCATAATTTTCATTAATTATGCAAATTCATAATTTTCAACATATCATACACTTTATGCATAAGTCTATTGGGTGAGTTTGCTACAGGGTGTCTTTGGATTCTTGGGTGAGTTTGCTACAGAGTGTCTAACTCATGTAGCATTTGGATTCTGAACAGCATTTTATAATAGGACTTCTATGCTATATATCATGAAGTGGATAGATTTAGATGAGGAAAAATATTTCTTAAACTGATGTACTTGGTTCTACCTTTATGGTTCATGTAGCATAGAGCTGTTTCATGGATTCAAATCCATAACCTATCGATCGTAAATATACAATTACCATGCACGGACTTCTTCTAGCCATATGTTACAGCAAAAGTGTTTAGGCTAAAAAGAATCCAGTAACAGTATACAAAATTATTGACCTACATGGTTACTGCACTAAAATCCGAGACAAGAGTAAAGAAATATTACAGTAATATTTACCCCATTCATCTAAATACAATACTGAACAGTTCCTCCAAGGTTGTCAAGCAAAAGTCTATGGTGCATTACATTAAAGATACAAATTACAGTACAGTAACCACTTCATATAAGCCTTAAGAAGCTATTTAACTTCAGCTCCCAAATACTATGAATATGTTTTTATAGAAAACGTCATCACCTGGTTTTTGAAGTTCTCCGGATTCGATCAAAAAGTGGGTTTTCAACTACTTCTTTTGCAGAAGGTCGTCGTACTGGATCTGGGTCCATCATGGCCTAAATTTATAGATAAAAACAAAATCAACAATATGATTCAAAGTGTTAAAAGGATTGCTTTGGACTGAATTCTCAATACGAGACAACTGCAGATAAAATTTCTGGAAGGACTGAGGAGGTTCTCTAAAGAGCAGACGCAATGGGCCAATAGGCTTCTTGTGGCTAAGAGAATGTCTATCTAGTAATTGCATACTTCGGGTTAAAATCAAATGCATGTCAGATATTTTTGAGTGAGAAATTTTGCGACATATTGCCAGCTACTACGGGACAGATGGGAAAATAGCCAGAAGGATCATTTGCATATGCAATAGGCAGCCAGGTGGTTAAACGTATGGTGCACCTCTGCTCAGTGCAAGGAACTTCTGTTTTAACCTCTTAAACTATGTCCTTAAGTGACTCTTATTTTTTCTGCAAATCAAGGCTTTAATATTTAGCATTCATGGGGGTAACATATGAACCTGTGAACAACTTATAGAGTGACAGTGATTTCAAGCAAGAGCAAGCTCAAATATGCAGAAACAGAAAGTATGACTTTACCTTGAGTAAATTCTGAAATTGGATAGAATGGCCAGGAAGAAGTGGCAGTTTCCCTTCTCTGAGATGTAGAAAATGAGGTCCAGACTCTGGCAAAGCTGACCCCCTGACAAGCTCATATATAGTAGCCCCCAAGGAGAAAACATCGACCTTATCAAGATGATCATACTTCTCATTCAAAATTTCTTGGGGCATGTAACGTGCATCGCCTTCTTCAATTGGCAGGCTTGCATCCAGGAGAGTTGCACATCCAAAATCCCCAAGTTTATATCTGTCATTCTTAACATAAATATTATCGGGCTTCACATCTAAGTGGGCAACCCCTCTCTCATGTATACATTGCAATGCCTTGGCTATCTGTACAAAATTAAAATTAATCAAAATATGCAAAACTGACATTTAAAAACAAATAAAAATAGGCAGGATGTCCTAATATGCAGTGTCTATTAGCATGCTTCCAAATTTACTAGCCATGATTTCGGTTGGGCTCAACTCAAGGGCTAGACAGCTTGGTTTCTTAATAGGTGACCCATAATCTGTTGCAACCTTTTACTTACAAAGAAAAGCAGGCCCCACTAGAATCATGTCATGTGCCGCATTCACAATTCTCCCATGTCTAAGTTTATGTAAATTCTCCCATGACCCCATTTTACATTTAGTTTCTCTAATTCGTATGCACCTGTGTAATTTTGAGACTGTCAGAAGTATTATGTACAACCTTGACAAAGCCCGGATATTAATTTTCTTATAATAGACTCAAAATGAAAAAGTACTTGATGCCGATTGCAAACGTTAATGACTGCAAGTGTCCCTAAACTACCAGACAGTCCGAAACCCCACATGTCATTTCCAATGATAATTTGCTGTTAGGGTCCACAGTCCACACAAGCAGTTATTCAAGGTCAACTATTTTTTTTAGCTACATATCATGTAATATTGTGTAAAAGCAATTATTTAATCATAAGCCACTGTTCACTTGACATACAAGTTTCATTACAAAGGTTAACCTGGAACATTGCTAATAAGACCTCTCCTTCCGTGAATAATTTAGACGACCCACTGATGGATAGGCTACGCTCACAAAGTTCCATCTGAATGTAGATCTTCTCATTTTCAATCCAAGAATTATAATAGCCAACAATGTTTTCATGTGTTCCTGCAAAGGGAAATGGTTAGGATGATATAGATATAAAATGCAAGTACAAGATTTAGATGCAAGTACAAGATTTAGGACGAGACAGTAGAGTAGGATGCAAACCTAAAGCAGCCAGAGCCTGAACTTCCATCAAAGCTTTACGCCTGCAACCGTGATGGCATAAGAAAGGCACATAATACATAATACTAAAATTCACAAAATCTTATTCACCAAGCATTTTAAGCCTTTGACGATACCTTTCTGTGTCCAGATGTAGTTGTCTTGTGCTTTGTTTTACAGCATAGATGCAACCATCGATTCTCTTTAAAGCTTTGAAAACACGGCTGAAGTTCCCATAACCAATTTGCTGAAGTAGAATTAGAGTATTTAAAACAATCGCCACGGAACAGACCCCTAAATATATATATAAACTCACCAAAATTTCGTTGAAAACAGAAAGTGTACCTCTATTTCATGAAAATCTGTACGGTAGCGTGGAAGGCCATCACTGCCAATGGCTGAAGGAAAAAGGCCTGAAGGTTTGCATATAAAATAACATGATCAAGATATTGACCAAAATATAAGGGCACAAATACATGGTCCACCAATTAAATGACAGAAACAACATCCCTATAACTATAAGTGATGATAGCTTACGACTGCAATATCACTCAGATCCAATTGTAGCATGATCGTGCGTGTTTGGGGTATCTTAAATAAGTTAACTTTTAGCTTAAAATGAATAAGTGTCATATAAGTGATAAGTAAATGAACTCTTATAAGTTATCTAGGTGTTTGGATAAATTTACTTATATGTTACTGAAATATTTTGTAAATTTATTTAAAAATAATAATTATTTAAGATAATAATCTCAATATATGCATTTTAAATTGAAAATATATGTAAAAACGCAAATGTAAAAAATATAAGTTACTAAACAAACAAAAAAAATCAAACAATAAGAAATAAGTTGGGAAGAATGTACGTTGTTCCTAACATTCAACTTATCATCATATAAGTTATAAGTTGAGTTCATAAGTTGAGTTGACAAACACCCCTCATAAGTTCTTACGGGCTTATAAGCCATAAGTTGGCTTATTTTTCGGTTGCCAAACAGGCCCTTTTAAGTCGGATGATTTAAAGTCAATTCTCAGCATGGAGTCATCGATTCAATCACTAAACTCATATTACATATATGATGAAGAAATTTCAAAAGGCTTAAATAGTGCATCATATGGTTCACATATATCTTTAAACAACAAGATAATTTTTAGCACCCTCAGGTAAACACACATACGGGAGTTATCTTTATCTTAATAGAAATACCCCTTAAAAGTAACAACAAAATTAGTATACCTTCACACTTAGATCTGCTACTGCCAAATGGGTCTATATCAACAACTGAATTATCCATAAGGTAAGGATTTTTCATGCAGGGGGGAGGCATCACTCGACAGCGTAAAGCCAGTGCAGACTGAGACACGTAATTGTGATTCTTTTTCAATTCAGTATCTATCGCTCTTACTGAATTCCTTTCATGATAAACAGATGTATCATCCGTAAGTTCCGATACTGGTCGATCACATGGAAGACTAGTTCCAGTTATATTTGCCAATGTAGCATCTACAAAATGGAAAAAACCCCAATGGGCAAAAGTTATTTGCATGTAAAGGAACTGCAAATAATTAAAATGGGAAATATAAAATGAGTACTTGTGTAGACATGTCAGAGAGAAGAAGACAATGAATATCAGAATTGCCTAACAATAACCAGAAAACAACAAAATTTTGTAATAACATCATTAAAATAACACTGTGAGATACATAGAAGATCTCTGTCGAGTATTGAGTAAAATTATATAATAATGCTAGTTCCATTCATGTCGGTAAGGAACACAAGGGATTGTAATACTGACGATTACGATACATCAAAAAAGTGAGAGTGTGACTATGCACTTGTAATCACAAATCACAATATAGCATCAAGACAAATGAGCTTGTTTAACTTTGCGAAGCAACGAGCCTTACAAGGACTCTTCAAAAATCACAAGGGTTTATAGGTCCACCAGGACCACACTAGATGACGGGATACCCTTTTGGTAGATTTCTTAGTTTGAGCTGGGCTATTAAAATCTATCAATTTTGACCTAAGTTGATGTTTTGATTCGATCTGTTGATCTGAAAATTTCAGTTTCACTTCACATATTTCATACAACAACGAGTCACACATCAGAATCAAAGTCTATAGTATCTACACAAATATAAAAATAGCAACTCCTTGTTCTGAAGCATCACAGCTAAGCATTGGTTTTATCTTACTAAAAAAACAGGACCAACTGACAGAATGACTGTTATTTCAGTTATTGGTCAAATTCGATATTGATCTAGCGATGGGATCACTTGAAACCAACATCATGCTCCAAATAAATTGAGAGTCAAGCTTCTGAAATTCGTCCAACAAATTTTTGAACTACACTTGTGATGGAAAAACAACATTGTCAATTGGTATACGTGAGTGCCCTTTGGAATCATTTTAAAACCTTAATGCTTTTGCATTCGTTCATATAAATTCTAAAGCACCCAGCAAAATTCTTATTTATTGCCAATTCCTAATGTTGAATAAATTTGCAAATAGGTAATTTGCAGAAACAAGACACTTCACTACCAAGTAATTGATCAGGACAAAATCAGAACATAAACACGCCATGCTACAGTGGCCCCACAAATCATATTCACTACAGTAGTTCTCCAAATTCGCACAACAATCGAACCACTAAACCGAAGAGACCAAAAAGAACATCCACGATTTAAACTCTTCAAAACATATCATGTGCCCATGGGATGATCGAACTAGTTCACAACCCCATCTACTCATTTTTGGTTCTCAATTTCATTTTATATGCACTGCTTGTGTCCATTATAATGAAAGCAAAATCCAACAGTTACTTAAATTTGTTATAAATGGGAGATGGTTGTAAACGTTTGAATATGTAAACAAGTTTCTGCTTTTCTTCGCCTTCACTTCTGTAAGAGGTATACCTGTACTCAAACGAGGACCCTTACACCTAATAAAATACATAACAGACTAATGCAGCCCAATTAATGACTTTACTAACGTTCAAATAGCAAAGAGGGAAATCGATACATAAAGGCATCAACATAAACAATCAAGCATTTGTCCATCACAAATTTTAACATAACAAATAAAATTTGTTAATGCCAATATAACTTGACAACCGTAAGAAAAGAAGCTTATAGTAAATCTTACCCTGCATTTGTTTCTTAGCCTTGACCGTCTTTATTTTCTCCGGAGACTTTGGACACTCATTTTCCTGCAAAAACAAATACACAATCAGTACTATTACCGAGTCACTTGAAAAACCTTCAATTTAAAGAGTTTTATCTAACTCAAAAAATCACCTTATCGCAATCTAAAGCATTGGAAATCGGAGGCTCTTTGGGAGTAATATAATCCGGAGTACTGCATCGTAAAGCAAACAATATAAATCCTACATTTCCAGCTCAATCGAAACAAATCAATAATTAAAATTCAAAACATACCAGAACAAATCCTGGCTGAGAATAAACACTTTCTCATTTGCATTACCAACATCGAAATTAAAATCGATACTTGAAACCAGGGGGCGATCCAATTCAGGCTCAACAACATCGGTTTCGGAATCGAGAAGGCGTTGAAATCGAGACGGATCATCAGCTAGATTGAGGATCGGAGATTTGTAGTGAGAATTGAATGGAGAGATTTGACCTAGCTGCTGCGGAATTAATGAGGCATTGTTTAAATCTAATTTTTGTTTCTTTTTAGATTTGATACTGCTGCTGCTGCTGCTATTCTTGCTGTTGCAAGAGCTTCTCTTGAGAGATTTTTTCATTTATTAATCAAATTTTAGAATCCCCTGATGAGATCTTTCACTTATTACTTTTTCCTATGGATGTTGTTTATGTAGATACAGGTGTTTGTACGTATACACTGGAATTTGAATTGCAGTATTGAGAGAGAGGCGCGGGTTCTAATTGGGGAAAAACAAATGCTTCACACCAATTTTATTACTTACTCAAACACGTGCCGAACATGAGTCAATATTAAAATATTAGTATTAATAAATTATTAATAAATATTATTTAAAAATATAGTTCTGGAGAATTGAATGATAAAAATATATAATAAATAAATAACTATTTAATTATGTAGTTATAGACAATCGAACTGTGCATAAGCTAAAGAAATTACGTAGTTGTAAAGAATCGAACCCTGGATGAAGCTAAAGAAATTAAAGTAAATAAATAAGTTGCAAAGAATCTAATGCTCGATGAAACTATTGAATTTAAAGTAAATAAATAAATCTTGTATAATTACGTAGTTGTAAGGAATCGAATCTTGGATGAAACTAAAGAATTTAAAGTAAATAAATCTTGTAGAATTATGTAGTTGCGAGGAATCGAACCCGGGTTAAGTGATAACCAAATTTGGTACTTTGGTACTTTAGTACCGCGCACCATTTTCACATTGTTTTGCTTATTAATAAAGAGCATATTGAATTTAAAGTAAATAAATAAATTTTGTATAATTACGTAGTTGTAAGGATTCGAACCCTGGATGAAGCTAAAAAATTTAAAGTAAATAAATCTTGTATAATTATGTAGTTGCGAGGAATTGAACCCGGGTTAAGTGATAACCAAATTTGGTACTTTGGTACTTTAGTACCGCACGCCATTTTCACATTGTTTTTCTTATTAATTAAGAGTATAGATAACTTACATTTCCTCGTTTGCTAATTTCACAATAACTCAATTAAATTAATTTCTTTTTGAATTTTGTTAATTATAATTATTAATAATTAAATTTATATAAATATGAAATTATGTGTCATGCAACAATATTATGGCTAAAATTTTAAAATCTAGAAATATTAATAATTTTTATAAAATTACTATCAATATAACCGAATGAAAATCAAAAATGACATTTAAATAAAAAACACTTATTATTTATTATCATGAATTCATAATTAAGAAGTAGGTTGGAAATAATTTATCTTTAATTTTAATTTACATTAATGTATAAAAATGCCACTTTCATAATTTAATTTGAAAAATCAAGATTTTAAATAAAAATATAATATTAAAATTTTATTTAAATTAATAACAATATAAATTATGAACATTTTTAACAACATCTGCGAAAAATCAAAACAACAATCTGTCACGAGGGGAGTATTTTATTATGCCTAACTTGGAATTTTTTAAGGAGCGAAAGTAAATGAATGCAAGAGAAAGTAATCAAAAAGGATAATTAATTTGTTTCACTCCCGAGTTTAAAAATTATAGAATGAAATTAAAAATATGCTCCCGAGTTGGAAGAAAAATATATAAATAACTATAAAATTACAGTTTAATTCTTAAATGTAAGAAATTGTAATTTAAGTATTAAAGGTATATTGGTAATATCATGTATTTTTTAATAAGTCACACAAATTGTTTTCACTTGCATTCCATTTTTGGAGTAAAAGTTTTAGAATTTTTTTATAAAATTTTCATTTTTAATTAATTATTTATTTTCTTAAAAAAACTCGAGAACATAAATAAAAATACAAATTATATTATTTGCTTTCCCTACGTAGGCTTTAGTCCATTTTTGAAACTCCGGAGTAAAAGGTTAAACAGTTTTAAAAGAAACAAATACAAAAAGACGGTTCACACTAAAGATGTTCAAAAAGCCCGAAACTGCCCGATCCAATCCGAAAAAAAAATCTGAAAAGTCCGGCCCGGTTCAACCTGGCCCGAGGGTCTTAAATGGGCCTATTATTTTTCATCAAGCCCGGGCTTTTGAAAAACCCAGATAAAACCCGGGATTTCAAAAAGCTCGGATAAAGCCCGGTTCGGCCCGGATAAAAGCCCGGGTTTTTTGAGAGATTCGAATAAAACCCGATTTTTTATGGATAAAATTTGAAAATTTATAATATATTAAATACATTTCAAGAATATTAAACTTTTCAATGGAGGGAATGTGAAGAATCATGAGGCTAGAAGAATCAACAATATGTTGGACAAACCCTTCTTTGCAGAAGATTTATTGAGTGTAGTGTATGTGCTTCTTGAAGTGGCCATGTACGAGAAGATTTATATGGCTCACGGGCAGGGCTAAGTTCAATAACGTACATAGAGAAGATTTATATGGCTCACGGGCAGGGCTAAGTTCAATAACGTACATAATGAGTAGAAAGTTCTTGAGTTGCACTGATGTTTAATGATAAAATATTAGGCTAATTGTTTTTTAGTATTAGGTATCGTGGTGTCTTTTATTATATATTCTAGATTCTAATAGTTGAAGGGTGTAGCTCTTTAGGGGTTGTTTTTTTTTTTTAAATTTGCTTTTTCTGTATACTAATATATTAACTTTGCAAAACAATTATATATAAATTAAAAAAAGCCCGGCCCGTCCCGATCCGGCCCGAGGGCCTAAAATGGGCCTAGTATTTTATAGAAAGCCCGATCCGACCCGATTTTTGAAAAAGCCTGGCCCAACCCAATTGTTAAAAAGCCCAGACTTTTTAAAGTCCGAATAAAGCCCAGGCTTTTTAAAGCTCTGATAAAGCCGACAATTTTTTGTGCATCTCTGGTTCACACCCAAGGGCCACGGCTATAAACGAGTGAGCACCCCTTTTTCCTTTTAAAACATCCGCAAACCTTAACGTTTCAGACGACTCCCGATATCAATTCTAGCTTGATTCATGGCAAGTAAGAAGCAATTAGGCGATTTACCTGAAACAATGATGACAGAAGTAGTTTTACGACTTCCTGTGAAATCATTGCTCATATGTAAGTCAGTGTGCAAGCCATGGCTATCCACTATCTCAAACCCTCATTTCCTAAAATCTCACATCCAACATTCCATTACCATATCTCGAAATGTTCCCACACTACTTAACATCATCGACTTCCAAAAATTGCCCTCCCTTGCCATCGATCCTCATGGAATTACTGCCTTTTTTAACCCTGATGATTTGGAACAACACCAACGACACCGACACCGACATCGACGACAACTTGTTAATCAGGCGCTTGATGATGCCAACCGCCAAGATTTGTTGGAATCACCTTTATAGTTTAGGCGTGTTGCTTTACCACGTCCACTTCAAGGAACATATTTTATAAGTTATTGTAATGGCATTATCTGTCTATGTAATTATCATATTTATCTTTAGAATCCGTCCATCAACAAGTTTAGTGAGTTCCTTTTTCCCATCGCATCCGGAAAAAAATCATTTGCAGTTGGTTTTGGCTATGATATTATCTCCAATGAATACAAGTTCGTTAGGCTTGTTTACGAGATTATCAATGATGTCGTTCCAATGGCAAAGGTGTATTATGCGAATGTTGGCATTGGCAGAGAATTTCGAGGTCTTACTCTGGGAACACAAATTGAGATCCAGCCAAGTAATATTATTGTGAATGGTGTACTATACTTCGATAATGAAGATCAGCTAGCCTCATTTGATCTACATGAGAGGTGTTTGGAATTGTTCCATTCTCTAACTCTATTATAAGAAAGAGGTCAGATCTTTTGGATTTTGAAAGTTCTCTTGCTATGGTCTTTGAATCTGAAACAGGAGTTGATATCTGGATGTTTGATAATGTTTCTGGCAAATTGAATTGGACCAAGAAGTTTAACATTGAGTACGGGTTGGATGATTTGGATATAGAGATATGGCTATCTTGTTATTTGGGTGCAAAACAGTTCTATGGAAAGAAGTTACTAAATGGTGATTACTTCGTGTATGAAATCTTGTATGACTATGAGAAGAAAGAAACCAAATATTATGGACTTCGAGAAGAGTACGTTAATCTTTTTAAAGCTGCTGAAGAGTCGGAGATACCTGTGTTGGTAGAACAATTGGAGGATGGAGATAGAACCTATTTAAAATTACTAAATAATTAATTGAAATACAAATCGCTTTGAGGCGTGATATAATCACTTTGTTTAAGGATTTATTTCGCCCCAATTTTATAACAATTTGCTACGAGGTTACTGGCGAAATTGTTCCTACAGGATACAACAAAGCATGAAGGATGACAACTAGCAATATTGTATCCTTCCTGAATTACTTTAGGAACAAACATGATTAGTGTGCATGTATTCTTTAGAGAAATTAAGAAAGATTTTCTCTTGCCTCTACATAACAAATAATAAATATCAAAAATAAACTATACAATGACAATTATAGACGGAAGCGTGACAAAAGTTTTATTACAAAAGTTTCTAATACAAAAGCGCATGCAACTAACGATGATCCAAAAACAAATCTATTCCGAAACTAAGATCCTCGAACTTGAAAGCACATCCACTCATTGTAACGGCAAACCTGAAAATTGTAAGTAATGAGCTATACAGCCTAGCAAGAAACCAATCGATCCAACTAGTCGGGCAAATAACATGTATACACATAACATAATACAATATTCAATAGGATATA